>CAXAMN010014446.1:1684467-1727389 GCA_963970005.1 Durusdinium trenchii
CCTAATAGCGAAGGCCTCCAACCTATTAGCGAAGGCCTCCAACCTAATAGCGAAGGCCTCCAACCTAATAGCGATGGCCTCAAACCTAATAGGGATGGTCTCCAACCTAATAGCGATGGCCTCCAGCCTAATAGCAATGGCCTCCAAGCTTATAGTGATGGCCTCCAAACCTAATAGCGATGTCCTCCAACCGAATAGCGATGGCCTCCAACCTAATAGCAATGGCCTCAAACCTAATAGGGATGGTCTCTAACCTATTAGCGATGGCCTCCAACCTCATAGCGATGGCCTCCAACCTTATAGCGATGGCCCCCAACCTTATAGCGATGGCCTCCATCCTAATAGCGATGGCCTCCAACCTAATAGCGATGGCCTCCAACCTAATAGCGATGGCCTCCAACCTAGAAGCGATGGCATCCAACCTAATAGCGACGGGTAGTGATGGCCGCCAACCTAATAGCAAAGGCCTCCAACCTTGGGCTGGGAGTGAACGTGAGATGTTTCGGTGTGCATTGGAATAGGGTGACCCGGGAATTCCCCAATGGGTAGACTGGTTTGTTTCCCGAATTGAACCCAGGGCTTCGTTGCCTGTGCTGTTTTCCTACTCTAATACACGTTCATCAAAGGAGCACCGATGTTGTGCTTACAGAGTGATCTCATGGACTGTCAACCATCGCTACTGGGAGCAAAGGGCATCGCTACTAGGAGCAAGGACGCTACTAGGAGCTGCTGGCATCGCTACTAGGAGCAAGGACGCTACTAGGGGCTCCTGGCCTTACTACTAGGAGCAAGGACGCTACTGGGAACAAAGGGCATCACTACTAGGTAGGTTGTATGGCAAGAATTGGGTCATCCGGCGTGCCAAGGCCTTCTCTTATCAAAGGACTTGGGGATGAGTCAAAGGCCACAGCTCCAACAATGGATGACTATTTGATGACAATTCCGCAATTCCATATCTGTAGTCTAATTTATCGTCAAGGCCCAAAGCAATAATTTAGACGCTGGCTCATATACAATTCCACAACAATTCTGCAGGCTCTTCCAGTGTCTTCCTGGCGTCAGCTCACTGCTGTCGAGGTGACCGTGCCGCTCGGGGCCTCCGGACGCGAAGGCCTCTCCAAGCCAAAGAGGCTCCCGCACTCGACGCGGATCCCGCGCGGGGGATCGAATCTAGCAAAGTGAGTGTAACCATAGATGTGGCAGACCAGAAGAATGTTGATTCATGGTTTCCTGGCAGACATTGACTGAATGTTGATTGTCCTCCAAGCAGAGAGGCAATCAGAAGTCACCCAAGTCATCTTAAAGAATATACAAATGATAACAACTATGAAAGGTACTCCATAAATCTCCAGAATAATAGCAGCCTATGGGTTTTTGTTCCAGGTCCTTGGTCAGGACTCCTCCTTGTTGTTTTTTGTTCAACACTGAAAGTCTAAGCATATGCAAAAGTCATAAAAGTCACATGAAATTGACCAAGTAGCTTTAGGCTTTGCAGAGTCGATGATAAACCGATCGATGCCTTCTCAAAGATCTTTTTCTTGTACTAAGGGGCTGATGAAAAGACCTAATCTTCACCATCTTCCGACTCTTCACCACTGGGTCAGGTTTTGCTGCGGATTCCTGGGCATATGTCTGTGCAGAGCCACCTGAGCCTGATGCCCGACTCGCCCCTCTCGGAGTTTTGGAGGCCGAGTGGTCCTGGCGACCTTTGCGGTTTCCGCGGTTTCGGTCGTCGCGGTGAGTGGAGGTCCTTTGTGTCGAAGCGTCCATGAAGGATCTATATTGCCAGCACCACCTGACCCGACTGGCGCCGACTGGGTGGTGAAAATGCCATTTCAAGCCACTTAACATGCCCTCCCTCCCTGCAAACATGTACAACAAGCGGTCCTTTGGGTGGGGTGCTGGCGTGGAAACTGTGTTCGTTTTTGGATGATTGTTTGTGCGTCTTTTTTCTTGCACGGTGGCCTGATGGAACGCCTCGCGAGGTCAGGCACGATCACGGGTTCAACATCCTGCATGATCCACCTTGATTCATCCCTTGAAACTGGTTCTCTTCTCTTCCAGCTCTGCAGACCATGTGACGTTCTTGATGGAACAGGACCAGGAATTTTGACACTTCCACCAGATTCTTCCAGCAAGAGTCCTTCGTTTCTCCAGTCCAGACCCATCCCAGAAAAAGTGAAAAGGGCAGCAAAAAGAAGGGGCAAACAAAGCTGATTTTCTCCTGAGAGCCGATACATTATTTTATTGGCTTTGAACGCCTTTGCTTTTTTCATGGTTCAAACACAAGAACCTCTTTTGTCCTTGTCAAATCATTACCATTCATTACCAGAACACACTCCTAGTCAACCATTGCTCGAACTACAGCATACGTTCACTACAACAGCATGCTCGACGCAGCAGTTTCAGGAGGCGATGCGCTGCGCCGGTGTCGAACGTACTGCGCCTGACACTGACATTGATCCACGAACTGCACGTTCAGACGCTTGGACCGCTGTCCGCCCCGGCCACCCAGCTCAGCGAACGTCCACAAAGCACGAGTTGCACGAACCTGTCGACCATCGGTGAAGTGCTGGCAGTGAATGTCTGATTTTGTTGGAACAGATGCAAGCACTCTAAGGTTGTTTATGGTTGTTGTTTTTTAAATATTCTTTCGGCATGTTGCTTTCAATTCACATCTACTTCTATGTTCGCGAACTGAATCTTAAGGGATCCCGATTCGGTGCCTGGCCTCAGTCGTAGATCATTGATTCCTGTCGCAAGCCCAGAGCAATGTACTTCGCTGTGTTGTCATCGGTTGAATCGGTTTCCAATCGATGGTATGTTACCACGCCTCCAGAATCAAGGGCTTGGTCAACATTCCCTGGGTTCCTTCGGTATTCCGTTCAGGTTCAAGATGTTCAACAGGTTTGACACACATGGCCCGCATTTGTGTATTTCATGATTCAGATGTATTCTTGTTCTTTTTGTACGGTCAACTGGATTCGTTTGGCCGTTTGGAGAAGTCCAATCGGGATCCGAGGAAGTCGGAGTCCCGTTGGTGGCCCTATTTGATCCTTGGTCCATTCGATGATCCTCCCATGCTCTGCCCGTGGTGTCACCTGGGCATTTGGGGGGCCCGAGCGCATGGTGTGGGTCTGCATCCATTGGAACCTACAGCATGAGCATCAGTGTCAGTCATTGGAAGCTCAAGGTACTGGAGGCTGATTTCGCTGGTTGATTTTGTTGAGGCACACCTGATTGCAAAGAAAACAACATTTTGCCTTAGATATTCAACCCAGAGCTGCATAGGCGGTTGATG
The DNA here is from genome assembly GCA_963970005.1 of Durusdinium trenchii. Taxonomy (NCBI): domain Eukaryota; class Dinophyceae; order Suessiales; family Symbiodiniaceae; genus Durusdinium; species Durusdinium trenchii. Next base: position 1,687,769 of record CAXAMN010014446.1, read on the forward strand.
GCGGTTGGATATCAGTTGCATATACTGCTGTTAGAGCTTGACATTAAATGGTGGGGCAATCCTTGTGTTATCCTGTCTCTGCAAAATAGTGATAAGACAGATAAACAGATAAACTTTATTATACAAAAACAATCAAACACATACAAAAACATGTCCCGTTGATATTTTGCTTTGCTACCCGGAACACCTTGTTCACCCTTTTGTTGTGCTCTGAAAAGCGTGTGAGTGCATCTTCAGCAAATTGCTTGCACCCATTGGTTTACTGCCCGCTGTGGTCAGAAACACATAATTAGGTATGAAGACATATGAAGACCTAGCAAACTGGGCTGACATCCCAGTTTGTTGGTTTTGACAAGACACGCGTGTGTTCTATGACATATGATGTTGTCCCGTATTTGCAGGTTGGACAGGTCAAAAAACAGTGGAAGGGCACGCATGGTGTTTGGTGTGGAAAACAGTTGTACATATATGTACATACCTACTGCTGCTGCTGCTGCTGCGATGGCTACCACCACCACCGCCACCACCACCACCACCACCAAATATTTGTCAATATCACATTGCGAGGCCTTTTGTCATCTCTGATAAAGTCTTATAACGTATGGCTGTTGAAGAGCTTTAGCGGAAGCCTTGCCAGGGTCCTTGGCGTTCCTTGGTCCTTCGCTGAAACGGACATGATCTTAAGGAGCTTCCTTCAGAGCTCTGTGGAGGTTGATTTGCCCATTTGGTGGCCTGAGAGTGATCTCCAAGGCGGGATCCTTAGCAACAAAGCCTTTTTGATGAGATTGGGAACCTTAAAGACATCTACAAAAGATCCAGCTGACTTGGCTGCCACCTAAGATGTCATATAGTTGGACAATGTTGGACAATATTGAGATGCATCAGTTCATGAAGCGATGCAATGAGTATCCGGACTGTTGTGGGTGTACTTGTGAATATACACAATCAAGCTTACAATCAAGCTTGTGTAGTCCTCTCCAGTTTTAGAGTGATTTCCTTGTGTGAATCCTGTTTAAATAGGGGTTATTGGATGCGTGTTTTAGTCTCCTAGCAAATCCAAGCTATGCAACTCAAACTCTACGTGTGGCCTCGGTTGCCAAACCACTGGGCATTTGGGACCGAAACGACTGGGACCGAAGGCAGGTTATCCATTCGCTGTGATCCATTCGATCTTTCCACTCCTTCGAATCATGGTTACGTTGATGGCAAGCACCGAAAGACCAGCCTCCTTCGGATTTCATGGTCCACCTCCGGCCATGCAGTCTTTTTGCAGTTCCGTGTTCAAAGAAACCGTCAGAACCAACACTTGACTGGATGAGACAACACAGTTCCAGTACTCTAGAGAATACTCTAGATAAACCATGACAAACCCACAACGCTCCTTCGCAGGGTTTCCGCTTTCGGGTATCAGGACTGAAGGGCACGGCTTTGTGGCTTTCTGCGAAGCCAAGGGAGGTGTCAGAGGTCTTTGAGGAAGTTGCGACGCTTGGCCTATAGTTATTCCTTGGCCTGTGTTTTGTTGCTGTGGCCATACAATCCTTGTTTTGCAAAGATTGTCTCACAACGGACTAAAGCTTAGACTCAGAGATTGATGGCAGGCATCCATGTACTCACCTGAGATTGATGTGGGTCAATCATCCACCACGCCTGCCGGGCCTAGTAGGTTGCCTAATATTGTAGCCAAAGGTCCCTATTGTTCACCTCAGCTTCATCCCCGTTGAACCCCAGTGACTCGATGTTGGACTTCGAAGCTCCGCAAAAAGAATAATTCCCAGACTCATACCATCTCATACCTCACAGCATCCACAGTCTATGGCCGGGATTTTGGGTCAGAAAAGCTCCTTCCCGAAATATCTCCCATTTTGGGTCACATCGCTGTGTCACATAGCTCGCTCCAGTCTCGCTCCTGTCCCAGGAAGCCTGTGATGGCGCAAGAGGTGTCGTTGTGGCCGCCGCAGGTCCAGCAGCTCCCTTTGCCACTCGCCGGAATCACCGGAGCTGGTGGCATTTTTGTGGAGGTGTTTTGGGAAGCAGAGGAATGTGGACTTTGGGGGAAAGGGGGCATGTCAAAAAGTGGGATGACTTAGCTTTTACTGTGGGATCTTGGTTTTATCAACTACCTCCTGGGGGAGACTCGATACAATCAGTCCCCCGAAAACCATTCCAGAGAGTCTGGTTTTGAGTCTAGGAATTGCTTTGTTTATGAAAGGACATGAAACAGAGTTCCGTCTTTTGCTCCTTGGGAAAGAACAACAACTTCTTTTGACTAAAGGGGAAGGACAATGATATCCTCTTCTAATTGTCCTTAATGTTTTCAGTGATTTGGAACATATTGTGGAACAACTTGGCAAAGCACGTTTAACACAGTCATATTCTTATGATTGTCCTTGAGCCTCAGAGGATGTACACAGAAGTTTGCTTTACTTTATGTTGTTGGAGGCACGTAAATGAAAGGACTTGCGCCTTCAATTTTGGCATTGGACTTGTTGGGTAACCGCCTTCGCCCGTGGATCAAAGACCAGGAAAGGGAAACCATCAAAGATAAGTACGACATACTCTTTGGCACAAAAGTCTTGCCTTTGTAAATACGGGGCTGAGTGATGCAGTGTTGAGATGATCGAGACAAGTTCTGCTCGGTGCACTTCCCAAACCAAATTTTTGTTTTGGCAGGATCTAGCGTGATCTATGCTCCAATGAAATAAACATGGTCATAACTTTGATTGCACCACAAAATCTTGTTTGACATGTCGGGTCTTTGAACAAGTCCGGGTCGGAAGCTCATCAGTTCGAGAAAAATGCAGCAGCCTGGGCCACTGCTTAGGTATGCATAGGGTATGAAACTCATCTGTGCGAGTGTGACGCCGGATATAGGTCACTGTAAATCATCCCCGTTATGGCCATAGATGGTTTGGCCGTGCTCTAAATCCTTTATCGCTATAGGCCATAGGCATTGATCAATGCAGGAGTCCCACATCCTGTTTCCGCCCCCCCAATGGGCCCCCCGAATGACCCCGGGGTCGCGTTGGTCTGGTCGCTCGAGCGAACACGAGGTTTCTTCAAGCTCTGTCTTGGGTGATGCCAGGCACTGAGGGTGACACCTGTCGAGGGCGGTCATCGGATGAAGGCAGACGAAGGCTTTACACAACGAGTTGTTGCTTTCAACAGAGATTGTTATGAAGATAAAGCTGTATTACATGAATTGTAAAACCATAACATATAGTGGCTCACAGTTCATGAGCAACAACAAGAAAAGGTAACTCCGAGCTGAAATAACTGAAACCTGTGGAACCTCCATTCGCTTGTTGGCCTCTAGCGGTTGATCGAGAAAGAGACGTGTTGGCCCCACATGTTTTTTTTGTGCTGGCAACGGACAAACCATGGTGCAACTTCACTGTCACCGGGACCTTTTCAATATGATTAGGTGGCTTCATTCTGGAATCTCAAGAGGTCACTGGGGAGGTCCTGGCATGAGGTTCGTTTTACATGTCTTTACTACTCCAGTGCTTGCAGACCCTAAGATTGAAATTGAATCCAAAAGCTAGTAACAAGTACCTAAACTGAACAATGAATCAGATTCTCGCTAGAACAAATTGAACATGTGACAATTCAACATTGGAGACCCAAAACCTCAAGACCCAAAGCCCCGAAACGGTCCTCATTTCCACTCAGTGTGCTTCGCTTTCTGTTGTGCCCATGTTGTGCGGAAACACACGGCCAGCGTTCTGCGACTCGCACGGCCAGCGTTTCGCCGCGACAAGTAGCCCCTCCTTCACTGGGTGAAGGAGTCTCCCTTCTACCAGGCCGGGTTCCACTGGTCCAGCACTGGCACCCCCAAGATGTATTTGGTCGATGGTTGTCCATGTAAACCACCCAACTTGAATCTATTGTGCCTTCTACTCTCAGTCCACAGTCTGCTCAGCTCCCTCAGTCTGCCGCACAGTTTGAGGTCGCGGGGATTTTGCGGTGCGCTGTCCTTTGAGCCTTAGATGAAAGGGCCAGGCACTTTGATACGGGACATGCCTGGAATCCAGGGCTCTAAGTTCTATATACGTGCTTGTTCCATTGGTAGACGCTGGGCCAAGGTTTTGTGAATCACCAGTCTTATGGGAACCTGAAATAGCTTTGCACCACGTTCCTTGTTCTGCAGATGAGTGTGGAAAGGACACAATTCCCTTTGACCTTTGTCGATGAATTGTGGGACGTATATAGCATTATATATAGCTAGTGTTTCAGTTTGGACGGAGCTGTTGCAGGACTATCGTCCTTCCCGATTCTGTATTCCGAACGGAAAGACCAGAGAAGAACTCTTCAACAAAATGTGCCAGCAAGTTTGCTTTTCAACCGAACAACGTTCAACAGTCTTCATGGTCTTCATAGGTTTCATGAAGCATATGGTCCATATGGTTTATTGTAAGATCGTCATGTTGGGCAAGCATGCTGGGCACGTTTTATGTCACCACAGATGCAAGACATATAGAAGATTGCAAAGCACCGGGACGATTTCTTCAATTTGCAAATGAATGATACACCACCCCAAGCAAATTATTTGCAACTTGAACAACAATGACAACCTCCCCACACAAGCCGCCAACCCAAGAAGAACGCAAAAGGACGACATGCACACAACGCATGACTCTCTTGCCTCTCAATTTTGCCAGGACTTGCAGGGAGCCGTGATTCCAGAACTCTCTGTTTGGGATGCTGCCTCTAGCGGCTCCAGCTGCTCCAGCGCCAGTCCAACGATTACAGGGCCCTTTTTGCTTCCGTGCTCCGGTGAAGCGTGAGTCGAAGCGTTTTTGGCGTGTGGAGCGATGATCGTCATGGGGTGAGTCATTGGATTTCTTCAAAAGGCGCACAACTGTTTTCTGGCTACTCTCCCTGGAACTAACATGGAAGTGGAAAACCACCTGTTTGTAGTGGATTTCATGGTCTTCCTTTCGGGCCATTCTCCACTTTCATGTTAGTTCTAGGGAGTGTATTTTGCAGAAATGTACTCGTACTGCTTCTTGTACACTGTCCAGTGATTGTCCAATGAGACACCAGTCACTACTGCGTTCTTGGACGGAATTGTAGACCACTTATCAAAAGCCTGCAGGTGGCCACCTGCTCCTTCCACTCCCGAGTCGCCTTCACCCGTCTCGCCCCCCTTAATATATCCGCAATCCGCCGAGTCGAAGAAAAGAGCGAAACCCGCCGAGGCTTTTCGATTTGATCAATCACTCCAGCTGGCCCGAAGAACGGTGCGTAGAGCTGGAGATGGAGGACCCACTCGAGAGCGGGAAGAGGGCTCGAACTTGGTTCTCTCTTGGTGCTCGAACGAGGTGCACCAAGAATGAGTAAGAATGGTTCGTCCGCACCAAAAGCGGAAGCAAAGCATGGAAGTAGTTCAAGAGGTCAACTGTCCAAGACCTTTAAACAAAAGGTTGACTTGGATTTTGCAGTCTCAGGTCCTCGGCAAACGGTAGTGTGGGAAACACCCTGAATTCAGTGTTGTTTTTCAAGCCTATGGGCCATTGTGAGGTATGACATAGAATTCATGTACTGTATTTTATACAATATATATATATATATCATAGTGGCGGACTAGCAGTTAGAATTATAGGCGAACAGTTTGTTCTTTTGAACATGTTTGAAAACATACCCTGCAAGTCCGGGAGTCAAGTAAAACGAGGTCATGTACAAACGAACAAGTTTTACGAGTCGATCGGAAACACGCCCTTTCTTTCCACTCTCCATCAGCGTCGCCAAGCTTGCTCCATGTTGGTCCTGCAAACGCTCAAGTCCACAATGTCCTCTGGAGGCATTAGATCCCCCATCACAACAGCCAGAGTTGGGTTCGAAATTAAGCCCAGCTTCTAAGTTCTGCTGAAGCAAGCTTTCGCTCGCAGATAGCATCGGATATCTCCTTGCCCCACCGCAGGCTCCCCAATTTGCATCACACTAAATGCGATCTGGCCCCCTAGATCAGCAGAGCCTATACCTAGAACCTGGGGGGGTGGAGGCCTTCAGACTATTTACAAATTGGGCCTGGTGTGCAGCATCACCGCACGGTTGACAAGGAACCTTGCTTCCACTTCGCTTCGAAGCATCCACTCCTCTTCCCATTGATACGCTTGTATCGCTTCTCCTGGACAAAGATCACCAGCTTCCTTTCCTGCCAGACTCTCCCACACTGTAGCCACTCTTCGAACAAGTAGCTCAGGCATCCATTGCCTTGGATTTTACATGCTATATTCAGATCTTGATTAAGATCTAGTTTAGTTTTACGAGACCATCGATATCAACATTGGTTTTTAGTCACCAAATAGACTGCTCCAGCAGTGTTTGCACATTCAAGGCACCACCTTCCGCCTGAGCAATCTTTCCCAACCTTTTCGCCTCCTTGGGAGTCTTTTTGCCTGAGCTTGAGGAAACGTGATTCTCTACCCTGTAGCCCTGGATTGGAGTGGCTCGCACCATCAGCTTGGCCTTGGAGGAGCAAAGAGAGAAAGTGGGCTATCGAAAGTGGTATGCGTATTGTATGTACATGGACTCAGGGATGGCCTGGTGTTTGACTCGACTAGGTGCCATCACCCAGAGGAACGCAGTGCATATGATCAGTCAAAGCTGCGTTCGAAGAGGCTTCGGTAAAACTTCATATACACAGCATGCCTTTCTCTCTTCTTCTTTCTTGCTTCCTCATCCTCCTTTGCCTTTCTTTGCTGTGCCTCCACATTCTCTTCCTTCTCAGTCTTCTTTTCCTTCTTGGCGTCCTCCTTCTCTACCTTCTGGTCCTGCGTCTTCTCTTCTTTCTTGGCATCCTCCTTCTGTGCAGTCTGGTCCTGCACCTTCTCTTCCTTCTTGGCGTCCTCCTTCTCTGCAGCCGTCTGGTCCTGCTTCTTCTCCGCCTTCTTGGTGCCCTCCTTCTCAGGCGTCTGGTCCTGCGTCTTCTCTTCTTTCTTGGTATCCTCCTTCTTCTCTGCCTTCAGGTCCTGCGTCTGCTCTTCCTTCTTGGCGTCCTCCTGGACTTCCAGCGGGGCTATCACCTCTTCCTTCCTCTCCTCCTGCTTCCTCTCTTCCATCTTGGCATCCTCCTTCTCGGGCTTCTGGTCCTGCGTCTTCTCTTCCTTCTTGGCATCCTCCTTCTCTGCAGTCTGGTCCTGCGTCTTCTCTTTCTTCTTGGCATCCTTCTCTTCCTTCTTGCCGTCCTTCTTCTCTTCAGTCTGGTCCTGCGTCTTCTCTTTTTTCTTGGCATCCTTCTCTGGAGTCTGGTCCTGCGTCTTCTTTTTTCTTGGCATCCTTCTCTTCCTTCTTGGCGTCCTCCTTCTCTGCAGTCTGGTCCTGCGTCTTCTCTTCTTTCTTGGCGTCCTCCTTCTCTGCAGCCGTCTGGTCCTGCTTCTCTCTCTTCTTTCTTGTCATCCTTCTCTTCCTTCTTGGCGTCCTCCTTCTCTGCCGTCTGGTCCTGCGTCTTCTCTTCCGTTTTTGCATCCGCCCTCCTGGGCTTCCATCAAATCTCTCTCTTTCATCTTGGCATCCTCCTTCCCTTCTTGCCCTGCGTCTTCTCTTCTTTCTTGGCATCCTCCTTCTCCGCAGTCTGGTCCTGCGTCTTCTCTTCTTTCTTGGCATCCGTCTCTTCCTTCTTGGCGTTCTCCTTCTCTGCAGTCGGGTCCTGCGTCTTCTCTGGTCCTGCACCTCTTCCTTCTTGGCATCCTCCTTCTCTCTGCAGTCTGGTCCTGCGTCTTCTCTTCTTTCTTCGCGTCCTCGTTCTCTCCCCTCTGGTCCTGCGTCTTCCCTTCGTTCTTGGCATCCTCCTTCTTCTTTGCTTTCTGGTCCTGTGTTTTCCCTTCCTTCTCGGCATCCTCCTTCTCTGCCTTCTGGTCATGTGTCTTCTCTTCCTTCTTGGCGTCCTCGCTTGGTCCTGTGTCTTTTCTTCCTTCTTGGCGTCCTCCTTCTTTGCCTTCTGGTCCTCAACAGCTGAACAGGAGGCACATCCCACACAATGGGGCTAAAGTTGAAGCCAAAGCGATTGTAATACAATCGCACGTCATCGCACGTGCTTTCGGCCACCTTCTGCCAGACCATCCAAGTGGCCAGGCCACCCCTCAGGGCATATTCCTCTGGCAAATCCTGCACTTTGAAGGATACCCCTCCTTTCTGGAATTCTGCGTATCTTGGGTTCCTCACTGCCGTGCCGAGGTACACAGCTGCCACAGATCCCAACAGCTTCTTCCGCACACCTTTTTGCCATCCTTTCACGATGGCTTGGACTGTCTCCTTCAGGCTTGAGAGATCCTCAATAGCGCCCTCCGCATGCAGGTGCACGCTCCTGCAAGTCCTTTGTGTCCATTCGCACCAAATGCCTCTTGCCTCCAAAGCCTCCTTGATCCTCATGACCTCTTCCTCCTCAGGGCGTGGTGTATAAGATCACCGACGGGGGAATGATTGGGCCTGGTTGGACCTATAAATAAGGTTTGATGAAGGGTTCCCACATGATCAGATAGCCAGATAGCGAGTTTAAAGGTTAAACATAATTCTCCTTGTCAGTGGACTGCTGAGACCAATCATGCTCCCAACTGTTGGTCCATGCCCAACAATCTTGCTGCCATGATGTAGAATTGTTCCACCAATCGTTGCCATACCACTGCTGGTTTGGCCATCCACACTGACCCGCACGAGCTGGTGTGGCCTTCCAGCAACAACAACTGCCAAAAAAATAGTTATCTCTGATCCAGTTTATGACAGCGTTGCATACTTACACGTCAACCAACCCCCAAGCCTACGGATAGTTCTGTCCCAGACCCAATGCAGTTGAATCCTTCATAGCTTGCTGGGAATCGATCTGATAAGTTGATTGGCCTTAGCCCAGCCAGTTGATGGAGCTTCCTGTACCAGGTGTTTTTTATACTTATAACTTAGTTATGAATGGGACAACTAGAGTTATAACCTAGTTTTAACCATGATAAGTTGCGTAAGTTCTACGAAAATGGCTTGGAACTTATCGTAGTTATATAGATACTTGTGCTAGTTATGTTAAAAATTTTCCATACTTATAAGTACAACGTAAGTATGACGAAAAAAACAATGTTCTACTTACTTTCTACTTAACCTACTTATGGGTATAGAGGTTTTGAGGGTTGTCCTGGCAGTTGGGCTTAAGCAAATATAGACTGTGGGAGCATTTTTGTGGGAGGCATGGAGACGCGCGCACGGCGACCTGTGCAAGACTACACGCACGCAGCGCATATGCTCAGCGAGGGAGTCTGGGCGCAGCTGCAACCGACAGCTTGTACACCTTGGACGCCGTGGGCGTGCTGGTCTCTGAGGTGTATAAGCTGGAAGCCTCTATCGGGCTCATTGGGCCTATGTAGAGCACTTACTGGGCGCAAGAAAACGGAGTGCCCGGAATTGTGGGAAAATTGTGGGAAATTGTGGGAAGACTTTGGGGAAGTAGATTGTGGGAAAGACCCTGCCAATTACCTTTAATAAGGGAAATTGTGGGAAGATTGAAAAACAATGAAATCATTTGTGGGAAATTTGTGGGAAGACCGGGACGGGAAATATTGTTTTTTTTTGTCTTTTGTTTGGTGGTTTGGGGCTTCCGCGCCGCTCGTTTTTGTTGTTGTTTGTGTCATGTCTCCGACACCTCCGCAGAGCCGCAGAGATCTCTATATATATATATATACACGGCCCCAGACAGACTGCCGCGGCCAAGTCCAGCCGCGCGCCAACCAGTGCACACGAACGTATATATATATGTATATAAATACAGATGTCTTAAATATGCGGCTGCATCTGGTTGTAATTTACCAAAACACAGAAAGAAGCAAAACCTTCAAAAACACAACATGTTCTACTTACCATCGCACTTGTCCTACTTATTCGGTAAGGTCCATAGGTAGGATAAGTTGCCTTATGTTACTTATAAGTATAAGTAGCGTAACAGGACTTATAAGTAAAAAAACACCTGGTAGGGCCATAGGGAATTAAGTGTCATTGCTAGAATTTCAGGGAGGGAGCTCAGCTCTGGCTTTGAGGTGGGGTGGGTGGGTGCGTAGTTTGGTGAGTGACCCTCGACAGAGGAAACGTGCGCTCTGAGCTTTCTTTTTGCGCGAAATATCAATTATGACCAGTTGGATAATTTCTGCTGGTACTGGCCCAATAACCCTGCAACAATGCAGCAGCTTATAGTCACTGTCAGTAGCAGTAGGGATGCTCGACGTGGTCGAAGGATGGGACTTGAGCTTCTTGTCCTTCAGTCTAGAATCGACTCGAAGGAAAAATAGGGCAAACCTTGCAATAGTTCCAAACCACACGTATATAGAAATCAGGCAACAAGACGACGGTTGGCCCGAGAGCGAGACATGTGATTGTCCAGCACTGTCGAGAAAAAAAATATAAATAGAAAGAGAGAAAGAGAGAGTGGATGTGAAGGAGTGACAGTGTGGATGTGCAGGTGCGATATAGATCTGTAGATGTATGGAGGTGGAGAGGTAGATCTGTGGATGTGAGCGTGCCCAGATGTAACTGCACAAAGGCGAGAGAAAAGAAAGAAAGAAAGAAAGAAAGACACGAAAGAAAGAAAGAAAGAACGAAAGAAAGAAAGACAGGGGACAGATGTCAAGGAGCGACAGTGTGGATGTACAGATGTGATATAGATGTGCAGATGTGTGGGTGTGGTGAGGTGGAGAGGTAGATCTGCGGATGTGAGCGTGTCAAGATGTAAATGTAGAGAGGTGAGGGGGTGGAGACGGAGATGCGTCGACGCAACGGCAGCGCAACGTCAACCGCAGTTGTGCAAGCACAACGCTGAAGAGGTTCAAAAAGAACTGAAGAACATACATTTCACACTGAAGTTGCCACGAACAGGGCGACCTCTGAGCAAACGACGTGATGATACTCGTGTAATTATTTCAAGCGAACATTGTTTGTGATGAAGGTGAAGTACTAGCCAGATACTCCGCGTACTAAAGTTGTACTACCAAGTCCCAAGTTTTCATCTTCCAGCTCCCCAGGTACTCCGCGTGCTAAAGTTTTACTACAAAGTCGCCAGTTCTCATCTTCCAGCTCCCCAGCTACTCCGCGTACTAAAGTTGCACCACAAAGTCGCCAGTTCTCATCTTCCACCTCCCCAGATACTCCGCGTACTAAAGTTGTACTACCGAGTCGCCAGTTCTCATCTTCCAGCTATAAAGTTCCGTGGAGGTCTCTGATCCCTCTCGTTTAACTCCTCCTTACTGCTGTTGATGCTGGCTGTCAATGTCCTGATTGTTTACTGATCGTATGACCTTTCTCCTGCCTTACTGACCATGTCTGGGCATTCTCGAGCCTTGGGCTTTCTCCCACCCACCCTCTCCATTGCAACAGAAACGCAATCTGGGAAAATGAGGTTGGGGAAACTGCGTCGCCTGTATTTGGCAATTGGTCTCCCACTCTATGTACATGTACACAACTGTCTCCCCACTGCCTAAGTCTAAGGCTCAAGAAAAAGACTTGGTTTGCGCGCGCGCTCTCGATGCGTGTTGCATGGGTTGCGCGCTTTTAATTTTAGAGTTTTTGGCAAGAATCAAAAACGTTTGTTTGGCAAATTCATAGTATATATCCAGATCAGACAAGGCTGTCCGCCGCTGGACTCAGCTGGCTCAGTCAGTTTCAAGGCTGTCCGTTCTTTTTCATGTCTCGGAAGCGCCCCGCTACTGCTGAACTTGCCACGACTGGTGGCATCCTTCACGAAGAACGTGATGAAGACCATGTGGACCGTGTGCGCCTGCGTATGTGCTACCGTGGACTGAATGTCCAACCAACATTCGCTGAATCCATCATGTCGGGATTGAAGACTGTGGAATGCAGGAAGTATGCGATTGGAACCCGTGGCACCGCCGATATGTGTTTCATGGTTCGAACCAAAGGCAAGCAGAAAGAAGCTGTGACTTCGGTACTTGGCCTTGTGCATTTCCAGCACTGCAGGGAGTACACGAGCTTCGAGGAGTTTGCTGCAGATCGCGCCAAACATCTGATTCCTCCTGGGTCAGAGTTTGAGTGGGATCCCGAGCAGTCGAAGATGTTTGCGTGGGAGGTCGGAACTGCGATCTCCTTTACGCCTGAGATTGTTGTGGATGGTGCAGACCTTCCTCCGCGCAACATCATTGGATGGACAAAATGTGTGACTTTGGAGCCGACCCTAACCACCGTTGACGCAGAGCGGTTGAAGCAATTAGTTGGATTTGTGTAGATTTCACGACTCACGGCCGGCTGATCCATCGTGCTCCGAGGGGAAAAATTTTGATGGAGCGCTTGCATTGCGCTTTCATTTGCCTGAGCTGTAATGGAGTGCGTGCTTGACTGACAAGCGTTGAAGAAACTGAAGCAGTGCTTAAATACAGGTATAGTTTGTGTCAAGAATTTGCACTTGCAATGATTGGCCATCGTTGCCGTTTTTGTTCGTGCCGCAGCCATTTTGTTTGTGCTTAGAAATCGTCTCAGCTCCACACGGAATCACATTGAATTCACCACAGGGATCCACACTGGAAGTTTAAAAACTTTTTGTGGTATGTTGTGATGTTCTCTTCCCAGTGCAGCGTCATTTGACGGGCTAGTTTCACGATGTTTTTACTTCATCCGGGATCCGGGCAATGGAAGTGTTCTGGATTTGCGCAGTGGCCAACCATTCGCCTCGTTTGTATTCTTCCACAGGGCATGTCAGGCAACGTTGCACTTTGCCTCCACATCCGTTCCTGTTGACTCTGCTGGAGCAGAACAATTTGCAGATTCCCCAGCAAAGGGTGAATGAGTTGCCTAGCTTTACTTTGACGGGGTTGGTGCTCGCTGCGCCCGGTGTTGCAGCAAATGACATTATTATGAGCCTGTATCTTCATAGAGATGAACTGTGCATTTGGCAGGCGTTTTGGCGAGATACCTCAGATGTTTACACCATAGTTGCAAAAGAAATCTTTCAGTTTGATGAACCCATCCCTGTCTTCACATGCCAAGACCTTTCATCAGATGCTGGCGCTGCCCCCATGCAAGGGAGGAAGCACGTGCTGTCTCCTTTTGTCCCATATGGTGTGTCCCTTGATTTGATTCAGGAATGCCAAGGTGAGCTTTTTGTGGGCGGCGCCCCTCTGCAAAGAAGTGTTGTATCTCGTGTGCAAAGCCGATGGTCAAACCAAGGCCATTGTTCACAGGTGGCCCTGAACTTAGACCAGAGGCTTGCTAGCTGCAGCGATGCGGAAGAGGCAGCTGCCTTGCGAATGGAGATCCTTGATGCCATAAGTTTCTTTGAAAGTGGCCGGAAAGGGTTGGAATGGGGTGGGGTTATCCAGCAGTTCCCAAGCAGTACTTTGATCAACGCAGTGTGCTTAGGGGCCACAGCCGGATAGAAAAAGCATGTGGCTCATACTGTCCCCATCGCCATGAGTGTTTGTTTGCCCCACATGGATTTGTCCCACTTGCTTCAACAAACCAGATACCCCAAAGCATCAACCATCGGCAGGGCCGGTGCCACCTTGGATTGCGCGTTCTTGCTGTCAATGAGGAATGTGTGGTCAGGTTCGAAATGTTTTCATTATGCTTGGGCCGATTCTTCACCGCAAAGTGGTAGGGAGTGGTTCATGTTGATGCACGCTTCAATTCAGGAGTGTAGTGCGCAGATGTGAACATGAGCAGAGATGTACATGTGCAGATGTGAACATGAGCAGAGATGTAGGTGTGAGGATGTGAAGATGAGGAGAGATGTAGATGTGAGGATGTGAAGATGAGGAGAGATGTAGATGTGCAGATGAGCAGATGAGGAGAGATGTAGATGTGCAGATGAGCAGAGATATAGGTGAGAATGTGAATGTGCAGAGGTGAAGATGTGAAGATGTATTCTGCAGATGTTTTTTGCGAAGAACCCTTCGCAGACGCTCTCGGGAAAAAGTGGCCCCATAATTGGACACAATAGGCCGCGAACCGGGCGGAAGCTGGGGCATGTTGTTGGGCATCCTGGAGAAATTCATGGGGGAGCAGATCGTTGAACGCATTCCGTATATTTTTTTAAGGACGGGGATCCTGGGTTGCTTCGGGTCTTCGGTGGGACAACGCTCTTCAAGGGACCAGCCCAGGTCAGCCAAGTAGCTTTTTGTCGTGTTTTGGGTCTTCTTTCCCATGCGCAATAGCCCTTACAGCCTCATGTTTCTTGAGAGCCTTCTTCCCTGACCTGACCTGATCCGAAGACATTGCGCGCAAGCCCTTCATTGGACGTCATCCCTGACATCATTTGTTCCCAGCTGTGGCTTTCATTCACGACCACCATGTGAAATTCAGCACAAGTTCAGGTAGCTGTGATCCACGATGGCCCAACACAAACCATCGATGGTGCGTGCGTGAAGTTCTGCCCACTGCTTGAAGCCCCAGTCACTCATGCACAGGGCACTGTATTGTAGTCAGACAGATCTTGTGTCACCGGCTGCTGAGGAGCACTGCAGAGCTACATTTGCAAGAGGTACCGCGTCAGTGCAAGGCGGGATGGCCCTGGGTCGACAGCTTTTTATGGATAAATAAAAAACACGCAAGGTGAAATGGTTTTACTCGAAGTTGGTCATATACAAAAACACCAGGAATATGGGTTTAAGGAGCAGGTTTTACTCGGATTCTCCTTTGGGTCCCATCCCTTCGACATCCTCCGGATCCTTGTCCTGTCACATGCCATTGGTGCTCCCTGACCTGAGTGCAGGTCATTGAAGCAGATCCTTGCTGAGCAAGCATCTCTGGCGGGAAGTTCTGCACTTGGGGCTTTGTCGTGTGTTTTGTTATGTTCGCGGTTCCCTTTTTTCGCCTGGCTCCAATGCCAGGATGACAAGAGTGTGGGAACCGGGAAGCGCGTCCCTGAAGATGATGCATCAAGTGAGGGAACCAAAATATCACATCCCTACAGGCCCAAAGACCCAAATTTGGCTCTTGATTACCAACGACTAGTCTGTTATGAATAAAATCAGGTCTTGGACTTGTAGTGGGACCATGTTATGAGATTTTGATTTGAGGCCTATAGGCACGTGTTCCTACAATATGGTGACAAACCACGGCTATCCGAAGATGAAGACATCCCACCAGCTGAAACGGATGACGAGATGAGCAGCAACACCTCAACATGTGATGGAGGTTCCGGACCCTTGGTGCCACAGTGAATGGCGCATGCATTTATGTTGCCCAACACACATGCATGCACATTGAAACTGAATTGGGGTTTCAGCCAAGTAGCAAAAAGCTCCGGTACACTGGCATGAAGTAACGTAGCTGCTTCATTGAAGAGTCTGCTGGAGCTGGGTTGTTCTATGAAGAAGTAAACATATCGGACAGCGCACAACAACCGCAGCAAGCAAGTCCTTGTGGCTATGCAATTGTCCTGCTCTATATATGACAGGTCTTCCCGCCCGAAAGGTTGTTCATCAGTTCTTTGGGCCGTTCCACTATTGATGAACACAAAGCTATGGCAGTGAACACCTGCCGTGCACAATGCATCCTGCTGCAACTGCAGGCATAGTTGCACAGCTTTCATCATTCCACACCTTGTGGCTTTGGGATTGTGGGAGATCCAGTATCCCGACAGGCCAATTACATGCAGATCGCCAAATTCTCTATGACTGGAAATGAGTTATGTTACTTAACAAAGTTGTAAGTTAAGTTATATTTTCGTTAACAGAACTTGTAATTCGATCTCAGGTTTTTTATTCGATAAGTTAAGGTTTAAGTTGGGCAACTATAGTTAGTACTTATAGAAGTGAAAGTTAAGTTTTTTAGTGTATTTCTAAGTCAGTTAAAAGTATAAGAGGGTTAGTTACTTAGAACATATTAGATATATCTTAGTTACAACTACTTATATAGTTGAAGTTACAACGAGATTGTTTTGATTTTTTTGGAAAGACACGCGCCGGAAGAAAACGGGGGACTTTGCCAGTCCACCGTCGTTCCGTATCTCGAGTATTGAAACCATTAATGCGTGTAGATGCTTTTAGATTAAATGTACTTTTTCTCAGCGTCCATTCATATTGGGCATGTCGGACCTATGCAGCGTTTCTGTCTACCTGAATATGACATGTCGGCCAATGTCGGTCAATGTCGGACCGCATCCGTTGAACAATCTAAAAAACCAGCTTGGTCTAGCTCAGGGGGCTTGGTCCAGGAATACCTGGCACTGCGTGGGCGACGCTGCTCAGTGGACTACTGTGCTCTGGTGGAGGAGTGAAGGGCAAGAATCACGTGCGTCCACTAGAGCACTGCTGTGAGGGAAAAAAGCGCCTGCGTGTCGCGCGTACTAAACGCAATGTCAAAAATCTGTGAAAAACACACACTTAACACCTACTTATAACTTATAAATTACTTATACCTTACTTATCCTAAATATAGATTGTTTACAATTAACGTATAATTAGAAGTTATAACTTACTAACATGTGGGGTGACTAACATACATCTTCAACCATTCTTTTCCAGTCATAGAGTAGGGCCAGCTATATCTAGCTAGTTTATTTGCTGCGTTCTTTAAACCTGTAGGGGTGCATATATGCAAGTCCCAGGGGCAAGTCAAATAAAACGAGGTCATGTCCTAAACGATTTCCATTTCCCACACTGGGTGCCCAGCGTGGTCAAAACATTGTTTATCACTGGCCGGGTTGATGTCATAGTTGTACCTGGGGCCATTCAGCCCCTACCCACCCTTGAACAACCAAGTGCACGAGCTCAGGCTTCGGAGCAGATCCATGGACCTGAGCAAGGCACGATCGTTCACCACCTTAACCTGGGCACGAATGCAAGGGCATATGATGGCATATGGACTGGTGTGGTATAAGCTGGATCTTGTCTCAGCTCAAAACTAAATGAAGTCTGCGTGTTGGCAATCCCAGCAAAGAGGTCGAGATGATCAAGGTTCTTAGGCGACCCACGAAAGTTCTTGTCAGGACAACACAAATTACGACACACACGGAAGACTGGATTGATGGTGGAGGAAAGCTGAGCTTCACCGGGTGAGTTCTGCGCTATGAAGTCCGCCATGTGCATCCTCATGATGATCTAAATCAATATATTCAAGCTCGATATCGATAGCGCACAATAAGTGTCTGGCAAAAGAATTGGTGCCCCCATTGCCAAAAGCATCTTCGCAGCATTCTTGCTCAGCTCGAGTGGTGACCCCATGTTTGATCACTCGATTTTTGAGCCACTCCGGTTCTAAACCCTGACCAGAGTTTTAGGTACATGTCCCTACATGCCCACACGCATTGGCAAAAAATAATTAGCACATGTTGCAGAACTCGATATCGATGTATTGCATCAAACCGTTTTGTAATTCGTGCGCGCTTAGAGAGTCGCTGTTCCAGTGCTATCTGATGCTGTTCTCCAGCTGCCTGGTGACGGCGTTTTCGCCAAATGCGAGCAATGTGAAGCAAGGGGTGATGCGCACTATCGCCTGCTTGGAGGCTTGTCAAGGAAGAGACTGTGGAAGGATCCAGTTCCTTCAAAGCAGGCCTGTGAAAAAGATTGGACTGCATGATGCTGCCAAAGACGGCTTCATTGAGGTGCTGCAGCAAATCCTAGGCAGCTGACATCCATGTGCAGAGCATTTCGTTGGACGAGGCACTGAACTCTGAGGCCCTGAGCCTCATGCCGGATGCACTTTTGACATCCTCATTCACTTCACTTGGAAGTGCACGATGCACTAGACATCTTCATCTGCCACTTCAGGGGTGTGACACCTGAAGTGTCCCACTATAGAGACAGCCAAATTGTCAGCGCAGCACATGGGCTGCTCCAAATGCAAAGTCTTTAAGGGTAAGGTGAAGGAGGAAGTGGTCAGAAGTAATTCAAGCAGCACAGGTTGTGCAGCATGTATCCAGAGAAGGCTCCGGAGCAGGTTCCAGGGTTCCAGAGCAGGTTCCAGAGCAGTTTCAAGAGCAGGTTCCATAGCAGGTTCCAAAGCAGGTTCCAGAGCAGGTTCAGAGCAGGTGTTGCAGAGCAGGTTCCAAATTTTTATGGAAAATATGGGTCCAAGGTCGAAGGTTAATTCGATCGACTGGGTCGAATCTGCATGCCTAATTCTGGTGCGATCCAGTACTAGTTGCATGGGACATCATGGGACACTGATCGCAACAAGAAAAATCCTCACCATCTGGCCTGGCCTGGGCCTCCTTGGACGTGACCTTGCTCTGCCAGTCCGGGACGAACAGGAAGGTCACGTCCGCCTTGAAGCTCTTGCTGTTGAGCTTCCTCTCCAAATCCACGAAGGAGAACTCACAGGGTGCCTGATGGATCGTATGAACGGACCCCACAGGAACACCATCGAGGTGAATGTGACCTTCAGACCCCAGCAGTGATTCCTGCCGGTATGTTTGCATATTGAGATCTACGATAGTTTCAAAGCAGGTTGAAGGGTTTTTCGAGATGGTTCTCATCAGTGCGCCCCAAAAAACCATTGATCCCAAGCCAACCCCACAAGAACCACTCTCCAGCACGGAATCCTCGAGCACACTCAATGCATGCCAGGAGAAGACAGAAAATTAAAGCTGTCCCGGTAGCTTGGAGGTCTGACTCGACGAGGTACCCGTTCAACGCCGACAAATGCAGCCGGAGTGAAAGGGACAAGGTGTTCCACCAATGCGATGTTGGAGCCAGCACCCTTCTCGAGACAAACTCTTGTTTTCGGGATGAGATATCATGATCAATCCCTCATGTAATATCTTTGCAACAGTTCATCCAATGTCCGGTTCATGTCGTGACCCACCCAGAGTACCTACTTTTAAAAATTTGGGTGAAGCCAATTTGGTTTTGAGGGTCGCGACGGTCAATCGATCCCGGTTCGTCCCGTGCCACTGTATCCGAGCTGGGGCAACTCCGAGGAACGAACTCCGCGATTCGGCAACTATTGGTCAATGGTCTCGTAAAACTAGATCACTAGATCTAGATTATATCCCTCCACAAGACACTTTGCCCTTCAAAATCATCTTGAGGTATCTCCTCTCCTGAGTTCACAGGCTCCCAAGACCTGTACATATACTAGCAGGTCTTTGGAAATCTTTGGACCCATGGGTGCACAATGGCTCCACATAGAATGTAATAGCTCCCCTCTCAAAAATCCTCAAGGGTGATAAGTCCAAGGGTCTGGGATTCCCTCGACCTTCGCCAGCTCCTCAAACCTCACCGCCGTCCCATCATCCTCCAGGCGCTCCCTGTGGAACACCTGACCGGTTGATGATCTCATGGTTGATGGTCTCGCTTGCTGATTCATGTATACCCCATGCATGTCGTTGGATACTGACGACTATGCTTCGGCAAATTCCAGCCTTCGAGACCCCCAGGATCTTCTCCCTGGGTTTGGAATTGGGCATGGTGCCGCCCAAACCCTCCACAGGTAAACATGCCGTCCCACCTTCTCCTCAAATGCTCTTCAAAGAAGCCCTTCGAAGAGCCAATGACCGCTTCATGGCTCCCTCCTTGGTTTATGCTGCTCGTCCATCGAGTCTTTGACCACTACATTGATTGGCTCTTGGGATTGATGTAAACCCACGTGGAATGACCTCCTGGAGCCATGCAAAAGACCACAGCGGTCAGAATGACCACAAGTACCTAGAAGTCATTAGATCATTAGAAAGTAAGTAGAAGTCATGAAATCTGTTTTCTAATGATCTAGTTTTACGAGACCATCGACCTGGAGGGATATGCTTGACTGCAGTTGAAAAAGGCAAGGCGGCGCTTGTCTTGTTTTGCTCGTAAAATGCATGGGTTGCATGTATGTTGGATGCATGAATGTTTACTTCTAACTGCAGAATTCTTAATTCTAACTGCATCATCCTTGAAACAACAGTTCTAACTGCCTAAAAATATCACCTTTATTCTATCTGCAGAACTGCCACCTAATTCTCAGCGCATCCCTAGAAATTTATGCAATTCTAAGTTCTAGTCCACCAGTATATATATATATATATTATATGAAGTAAGATATGTACTGTATTCGTTTACATTTATGTTCATTGACTCTGAAACAGAACCCCCGTCAGATGGTCGGTTCGGGACACCGGAGTCCGACCCCGCCAGTTCAGGGCGAGGATTTCGTGGTGCGGGCGTCCAAAGAGGTGGCGGCCGACAGTGAGTTGCGCCCCAGCTGCGTTCCGCCAGTTGCGGACCCGGGTCGTGCGTTTACACCCTCGGTCTGACGGTTTTCCTCTAGAAAGATGGACTCTTGATTAATATTCCTCCCCGTTGGCGATGTTGATTGAAACACCTCTTCATATGGAAGGGTTTATGTTTATTAATCAAGAGCCCATGGGCCCACATTAAGGAATAATCAGTCACATAGTCGCCTACACTAGCAGGGTCATCAATGGGGTCGTGAAGTCATTTTCGTGGGATCAATCCGTCTCTTTTCGCGTCCATGGATGGTCTGGCGATGACCGGTGGCGTCGACTGGTGCCTGACTCAGGTCGCCGAGGCCCTGAAGCCAAGGGCCTCGGGGTTGTTGATTTCACGTAGTGCGGTGTCCCCTACCATGTAGGCTCTTGATTATTTGAGTGAACCACCCATATGAAGAGGTTGCTCAATCCAAATGAAAGGTTTTATTCATCAAGAGTCTACATGTTGCGGTCACAGAAAAGTAAATCCCCACTGAACCTGTCTTGGGAAACCTTTGTGGGTATGTGGGTTGTTGTCCTGGTACTGTGCTTGTGGCGACCATGTCAAGGCGACCTCTCCGAGTCCGTGCATAACAAGTTTTATATATATATACATATATATATATATTATAACAATCGTGTGTGTGTTTTTTTTTGGGCACGGTGCTGAGATTCAAATCCTATGGCGATCATTCCGACGCGGAGCTCTTGCGGACGTACGGCTTCGTCACTTGGCGAGGTTCGCCGTTATGCGATCAGCTGGAGGCAAGTCTTCTGTTTGATGTCAAAAGACTGAAGTTGCTATGCTGGCAGCAAAACAGTGCACATGAGAAGTGAGAATGCAGGTTAATCCCAACCATCGGAGATAAACAACACCATTGGAATGCCCTGGGAAGGACAAAGTCTGAAGTCCCTTAAAGCCTCAAAGCGAACAAACTGCGGACTTGTGAATGTATGATCAAGTACGTGTATATATGTATAAACAATATTTGGTTTGTCCTATTACCTGTAACAGTCGGTAAACAGTTATCATTTTTTTAGAGAAAGGCCTTTACTAATTGACCATCATCATCCACTGTTACTGGTACAGTAATAGGATAGACCCAAATATAATATATTACTATATATTACTCATACTAAGTAGATCTAAGTAGGCGACTTGGCTGATACAGACCTGCAATAGGGCAAAAACCAAACTTTCCGTGGCACAGGCTTTGCAGCTTGTTCCAGCATCACGCACAATCACATCCCCTCACAGGTAAAAAAATATTGAGGGAGCTTTCATCTAGAATCTCGAAGGTTTTTGTGAATATTTCATCCTTACTCAGCAATTGTCCTATGTCAACTGACTATCCCCAGCCTTAGCTACTATCATCCGAGCACCAATTTCTGGGACAGTCCACAGGTTGAGCAAGGCCGCAATCCCAACAACGTGCTTTTGGCCACTCACCAGGAGCTCTTAGATGCGAAGCTTGTCTGAAGGGAGCGCTGTGCTCGACGTGCTCATGCAATGAGAAGCTTAAGAGTTCAGCTGGCAAAACCGGAAGAAGAGACACTGCAATGGAAAGAACGGCCCAGCGACCCGCAGCCGGCATATGTCTTTCTTGCCAGCGGCGGGCCAGTGGGTTTGGCTGACAGGTGAATCCCCTAAATACACCACTACTGGTACTTGGGAAGACTGAGCCAACAGTCTCGATCAAATGGTACACCACCCCGACCCCCGACGTTGGGTGGTCTCAACCTGGAGCCCTGGTCGACGATGAGACCGACCTTCCAGGTCACTGGTCGGTCTCCTGGTGCCATGACCGCCATCACGTCAAGTCGTCCCAGGTGTCGAGCCATGGAAGGCCAGTGCACGGAGCGGCTGGAGCGGCTGGGAACGGAAGCTGTGTGCCTTGGCGGAGTGAAGAAGGACTGAAGCTGTGTCGCCCCATGTTTGCCCAGTCCCAGTGGTCGCGAAATGGGAACTGGTGAAGTGGTTGAGCGGGTTGACTGGTGAAGTGGTCGCATGTAAAAGACATGTATTGGGCCTCCATACAAAGCCCCTTTGTGTGGATTGTAGAACCTCTTCATACAATGGGGTATTATTCATCCGACATTACAGATGATGAGCTCATATGAGCCAGGTACGCAATCCCTGCCACTGGTGTTTTGCCTGCTGAGCTCTTGACGGTCGTGCAGGTCTTGCTCATGAGTCCGCCGCATGGCTAATGGAAGGGCACCCAACTGTAGACTGTATGTTTGTCGCTTTTGCCTCTGGAGTGACTGAGTGTTGGTTGCCATATTGAAGATGGCAGACATATCAGTGGCCATTTTGGTTCTTGTATATGTTCTTGTTGTTTTGGCATGTGCAGCACCCTAGGCCCTAGACATCTAAACAAATGACATCGACTGAAGCTGCAATAGGTGACAACTAGTGGGGGTTACTCAACGTATGACTAGCTTGGTTTGTACTGATTTGTGTTTATGCTTGTGTAAATGGGGAATGGGGGCTGGAAAACTCCTTGAAGCCAACAGAAGGTTCACAAGAAGTTCTCTCAATGGGCCTCAATGGGGAGACGCACTGCGTTTACTTTCTGTACCAGATTGCTTAATGGACGCTAAAGACAAACTTGTCAATTGGATCATGTGGAAGCAATTGTCGAGGTCTTGTTATATAAGCTAAGATATGGCTGATGGCGGTGGAGTGTCTTTGTTGTCCTTCCAGAGAGACGTAGTTTGAAAATGCCTGCCTTCGTAGTTGCACGCTTGCCTTCTTGGAATGTTCGTTGCGATTAAAGGCCCCATGTTGATCGACCCACCCTGCTTTTTTGACGGTCTTTTGTGTCCAGAGTCCAACCTGTCTTTTGTTTAAAAAAAGCTGTGTTGGATGACTTCGGCAGCGAAAAGACGCGACTCCTGGCGAAAGCGTCAGACTATGAGGAGTGACTATGGCGAATTCCACAGCTCAGAGCTGCAGATGTGCCCCGGAGCCAGTCCGACTGGTTCGCCCGAAACGACGGGTCTGGTCAAAAGCGATGAAATCTGGTCCAAAAATTCGGGAATTCGTTTGATAGTCTGTAAGATAATGTATGATAGATCAAAGCCAAACGTTTGCAGGATCAGACCGAAAGAAATGACACAATTTGTATAGGTGACTTGATCTCATTCTTTTATTTTGATCTTGCTTGGAACCACAACCAGCCGGCTGGCAAACACCAGATGGCCCTTCCCTCCACAAAAAGCCTTGGCCTTGGAATCAAATTCAAACCTTGGTGATATTTCCTGGTCAGCACTTTGTGAGATCAATAGTGTATATATATATATATACAAATATATTTTTAATATTATGTAATTTACATTAATTTAAGCTGTACATCAGCAAATGTTGGGTCCCAGTCCAAACACCTTCAAATCCCAGACCTGACCCCTTTGGTCCCACCTGCGGCGGACGGCGGACTGCGCAGATTGGGGAAGAAGTTCCACATCCGCGGCAGTGCACATGGCCAGAAAGTCACTGTGTGCACGGGGGCCCTGGCGGGCAGCATGTGCCAATTGCGATTAGCATGGGCCCTGTGTTTCTGCAAGTTGTGTCTCATTGGCGCAAACATCTATACGTACTTGCACCCAGAAACCAAAACATAGGATCACAAGCACGCAGGACATATTGGCATTTTGTGCAACATTATATATGTGATATTAAATTTCTTATATACTCTCATGGACCCAAACATCATCATTGTTCCAGAAGGATTGCCACTTCAGATATGCAGAGGTTCTTTCTTCTCGCCTAACCTTTGTCATAAGTGTATGCAATTTGACACGACCCACCGTGCAGCCATTCGCAGCCATTCGGACCCAAACACCGCCCAGTCACGAAGACCGAAGACCGCCAGTCCGGATCATCATGGTGATGCCAACCTCTCGCCGCATTCGTGGAGGACTGCTCTTGGCCCTGTGCCTTTGCACCGTGCCTGGGTGAAAGCTGCAGCGATCTCAAACATATTTGTGGCAGAAAGTAAGTTCCCGAGAACGCCCGAGCAAAGGGTTCTTCTGAAAAATACACGGTGCACTATAGCTACATATAATCACAGCTTACATCTGCGCATATCCGGAGTTGCATATTCCACACGAGCACATCTTCACATTAGCACATCTCACATCCTGATATTCGTACATATCCAGACATGCACATCTTCACATCTCTCTCTCTCTCTCTCTTTCTCTTGCATTTGTCTTTCTTTCTTAGCCCGCGGGCGGTACCGACGAGTCACCACAAAAAAGCAACCTTCGATAGCACGAAATGAGTGTCAGGTGTCAAAAACTGCGATTTCAAGTGGTCCATGAACATCAGTTAACAAAAAACCTCCTAGGCTTCTAGGGCTTTAACTGGATCCACACATTTTTCTTTCTAGTCTTTCTAGTTCTGCACATATATATATATATATAAACAGCATAAACATCAAGACCTCTTTTGGGATTGGACCTGTATCCACACATTTTTACTGCACAAACAGGCAGGACCTGGATCCACACATTCTATTGCAAAAGCACGCAAACCTGCATCAATGTCGCCTTGGAGACCCCAAGCATGTGGCTGCAAGGCTGCTCAAATTTGCTGCAAAATCACATACAAAACTCGGCTCGAAGACTTTTTTGGGCAGGACCTGAATCCAAAGGTTTTGATGCCCAAAAACGCAGACACACCTGCATTGCATGAACATCGACTGGAAGACATCATTGCTTCCCTCCTCCAGTGAACGTCCTTTTCATCTCATGTTTTTCTCACCGTCTCTTTCACTTTCTTTCTCACAATCTCACAATCATTCTTCCTTTACTGTTTCATCGTAGTGCACGCATACCTTATACAGGATAACTCTTCACCTAAACGTTCTCGGGCCATCCGTCGTCTAGTTGAGCTTGTTTGTTGTGAAAGATACAAGAGGAATGGTTAAGTTGATTGACTTGCGAGAGTGACTGACCTCCCGCTCTTTTTTGGATCATTTGGGGTGTTGAAGCAGAAGCGGATCAGTCTCCCTGAACAGTCCTTAGGGGCCTTCATCTCAAAGCTAGCAACGGCTTCAGATGAAACCTCCCTTTCGAACTCAACAAAAATGACACATTGACTCAACCCCCCAAATTCAACAACAACATTGTTATATGTACATTGTACATCTCTCCGTTAGTGCTTCTTTGAACTCAAACACGCACCTGTGTCGCAGAGACACGCTGCAACGGAGGTGTGGAACTTCTCCCAGTTGACCTTCACCAAGGTGGAAGAGGCTCCCGTTGAGACTTCCTCAGGCGTGCCTTAGTGCTGACTGGACGACCTCCGTAGGTCTCCGATCTACTCGGCGCTCGGATGCGGAAGGGTGCCATGTGCGGTTCTGATTGTTCAGATGTCGTACACACAGCTGGAACCCGGACTGGCATAGGGTCATGTCAATTGAGAGCATGACGACGAAAACAACGAACAATGTCGATGGACGCGAATCGAGGACTGAATCAACATCCATCATGTACGAATTTTACTGTCACGGTTTGGCCAATTTCTCAGCACCACAGGCCAATCTCTGGGCGATTGGAGTCGCAGTCGATGTCCGAGAATGACCAAACGAGAAGACACCGCTCTACAGCAGCTCAAAAATCGGCGGTGGAAATTCCAAAACGAACTGAATTAATTAGTTTAAAATATCTCTACTTGTACAATGTTCTATATCCAGCCCCCTTACCCCAGAATGTAAATGTTATCATGGCATTTTTGATTTGAGCCAAGAGACTGGTTTGATTCATTGATGGTGTGAGTCTAGGAGAGGGATTGAATAACGCATCCTCCTACATGTTATTCCAGTAGTTAGTGGCTGCTGTTCGTACACTGATCCAAGGGGGTTCTGAACTCAGGTGCAAATCGTGGCGGACCACCCCCTCCTCTTCACCTTCCTCTCAATGGCTCTTTGTGGCGCTCTTTGCTTCACCGAGAATTCCAGCACCCCTCGGCAAGGCAACGCTGAGGATCGCGCGGATTATGCCACTCGGATGATCGGATGACGAGACGAACCAGCTGGGGCTTTACAGGGGCGTCGGTGGGGCTTTACGAACATTGGCTCTGTCAGTTGACTAGAACTATAGGTTCATTTAGGGTCTCCTTGCATAGTCCGGCTTGAAGATCAAGGTGTTCAATAAAGTTCCTTCGTACTTTGTGCTCTCTTCGTGCTTTGTAGAGGTGATTTAGTCGAAGTTCTTTGTGTGGGTCGAAGGTGGTGAAATGTGTTGGAATCACCAAATCAGACCATAAATGGTTGTTTGTGTTCTCTGTTCAAAGTTGAATGTCTTTGGTATGTCCAGAGGATGTTTGACGACTGTGATATTCCAACCTGTCCTGTGCATATTCATAATATATAGCACAGTGTGAAATAGTCAAATTAGTGTTCGGGATGTTGCCAACAGTCAGCTTGACCACAGCCTTCTCAGTAGGTGATTGGATTGGACTATAGTGATCCACAAACGGATAGACATATATATATAGAAACGGTGTCCACAACATTTCTAGTGGGGATCTACTTGTCTATCTCTTTGGGGGTCAATATACCCTTTTTTTCAGGCGAGCTTCCTGATGATTCAGAACTTGTTGTGCTTCACCAGCGGCCTGGTGAACGCCTTGACCATCATCGACATGGGCATCTTAGCAAACCAAAACACCTCGATCAAGTCTTTTGTTTCTGCCGGAGAAACCAAACGTTTCGTGGCTTGGTTGTAAACTCCACAGTTGGTTCAAGAGACCTATGATGACGCTCCTCCAAAATGAGAAGGTTGACAGCTGACCTTGAGGATTTGAAGTTGTCCCAGTGGTGATGCACTTCAACTATTAGTAACAAGAAGCTACTAGGGTCTCCTGGCATCGCTACTAGGAGCAAGGACGCTACTAGGGGCTCCTGGCCGTAATACTAGGAGCAAGGACGCTACTATACTACCAACTATCAGGTCACCTTTTTGGGAACTAAGACATGAAAGGACAGGCGAAGACAGGTCGAGTCGACGACCGGACACATGAGTGGGTGGTCTGGTCTAGGTTTTCCTAACACCTTTCGGACCGAAAACCTGAAGTGATCGACATTCAACCCTAATTACCCATGGTTCCAAAATCAAGAGAGGCCACATGATCGCAGCGTCCACTGCGTGCTAGCAGCTCTCACTTCGGCATCACACTGCTGTGGACATCTATGAAAGAAGCACCAGCTTTCACCTTCTGGAATAGCGAAAAAAGGTCCTAGAGTAGCGCAGCTTCCTTTTCGAAAGCCCCCCCAAAACACTGGATCCACTATACTTCATCCACCTTCCCATCCACCTTCCCATCCACTTCATCCACCTTCATGGTCCGTCTCTCCCCTGCGGGACCGTGTACTTCGCGAAGCAACGCAGGCATGACGGTGTCTCATCAGTCGGGCAACACGTCGCACACGGGACGTTTGATCATGGCGGGCGGCGCGAAGTTCGGCCACCTCTTGGCCACCTTCTGTGCCTGGGACTCCTGGGACTGGCGACCGTGCCCTTCCGGTGAGTTCTGTCGGTTCTCGGACCGACTCGTTCGTTCTGGGGTGAAGATCCGAGGGTGTGGTGGGAAGATTGAGGTCGGATTAGTTAATGTATGTCATGTAGTATGTGTTTGAGTGTTTCCTCTAGTAACTAGTATCCAGCGTTCAAGAACAAGGGTTAAAGGATGTCAAAGGTCCAAAGATGCCATTGTCTTTGAACGAGGACAAAATGGTTCTCGGTAAAGGATCATTTGACATCAAGGTTCATTTGACATCAATGGTAAAAGGATGTAAAAGGATTCTAGGTCTTGGTCTCCAGGTCTTCAGATCTCTTGGGGTTCTGCCACAAAACCAACGGCAGCTTGTTCCTCATGGTCCATGCGTGTTCCAAGTTTCGGTGCGTCGGTTCGGCAGCGCTGACCATGTCACGAACGAAATCGGTGACGGATGAAGCGAGTTAAACTTCAGCATCCTTCAAAGTTCTTACTTCGGACTGAAGGTCCTATACCATTGGGCAAATCAGTAAGTGTTAGAAGATGTTCCCTGAAGCCTGGGTTGTTGACACGTCCGAAGCCTTACACCATCTTACTCATACCGTCCGAAGGAATGGTTGATGTCCTTAATTCTACCGATCCACCCTTTGGGTATGCCTGGGTCCGTTTGAACCATCCGTGCTTTCCTGGCACAAAGGACGATCGGATCGACATGGCGACATGGCAGATGAAAAACGGGTTACCTCCCACTATCGGCACGAGAAGGCCTATAGATATCAAGGGTTTGTTGGTCCAACTCGTATTTGATACTATTACTATGGATCCTAAAATACCTCTATGAACCTGGATCTACAAATGGCCAAATTTCTTTGGCCGTACGGCCGTACACCCTTTTTTTTTGGTCATTACGGCTTACGCCCATATACTATAGATGTCCTTCTACGAGGTCGGTGGACTTAGGTCGAGATACGCCGGAAGTGTACGCCCAGTAAACCTGTAACAGTCGGTATGCAAGAAAATCACTATTTTTGAACAGGGCCTGCAACCTAACAATCGTCATCGTTACTGGTCATATATCCAACCTTTATCTCTTGATGCCTCGACCTCCTTTTTGCTTGTGATTCATACTATGTGTGTCTTGCTTGTGAATCCTACATGCGTGCCCACGCAAAAGACGTTTGTTCATGTCCAACTGATCGGGATATAAAAAGAGTGTGCAGGTGTCGGCCCTGTTGAGGACTTGTGAGCTGCGTTTGGGCTCCAACTCAGCCAGTATGTAGAACTCGCTCAGCCAGTATGATCTAGTAACCTAGTATGCACTACAGTCATTTAGCATAATTGATGCGTTTTTGTGGTTTGGTCCCTTTTCGATTCTGTCCACTGGACCATTGGAACAGGTCCACTGGACCTGGGTCTGCAAAAGACCATGGGCAGATCATGGTCGATTCCACAGCATTGAAAGGACTTCAGAACATGTCCGGCTGTTGAAAGCAACACATCAAACAATGACACAAGACCTGTGGTCCCGACCCAGGTTCCACAGGTTCCATGAAGTCGACTGGCACAGGTTCCAACTCTAGTGAGTCGTCCACAGATTTGCGTGGTATGTGCATGTTGATCAGTCGTTACAGAAGATCATGATGTTCTTGAGTGGGGTCCAGCTCACTTAGTTTCCCTGGCTTTTTCAGCCCTTTGGACGCGGGCACCGGAAATCGGTGGACCCAAGGAACAGACGAAACGGACGCGGAAAACCAAGGCCTGGGCTCCTTCTTTGCGGGCTACTCCAAGGCAGATTGCGAGTTGATCTACTCCGGCCGCTACTCCCCCAACCTCTTGGCCGCAGCCCTGGCCGTGGTGGCTGGATGCATGGTGCACTACTGCAAGGAGCGGTTTCGCCGTTTTTACGTCGTATTGTTTCAAAGGTCAAGAGTATATATCTCAAACTCGTGGTGCGATCTCAAACTCGTGGTGCGTACTTCCAAAATCTCCTATAAGGATCATTTGATTGTGTTTTCCAATGCTTTTCGCATGTTATTGGCTGAGGTTCTCTCAGATGATTTGAGGTTCCCACTGGTTCTTGTTTGGCGTTAACTATGCGTTTTGATGCCGGTTTCTGTCCCAGTCTTGCAGATATCAGCAGATCGCCATACCGATCATGGCTCGTCGGTCGTGGTTCTTCGACATTTGCACCTCGGCAGATGACATCGCTTAGCCGATAGGCAGGTTCGACTCATTCAGGGCAGCAGCTTTTCCGTTGTTTCAGCGGCTTTTCGCTGTTGATTCCGCCTCAACATCACCTACCAACCTGAGGTAATCAACATCAACTGCACCAACTGGAGACGTGGATTGAACTAGCAGGAAGTAGCAGCAGCTACTGGTAGCAGGAATCAATCACTCGTGTTCAAGTATCATTTGTTGCTGCATCAGCTGGCGGAGGGAGTACTCGAGACATTTGGAGACCGACAAAACGCCCGACTTGAGCTTCACCTCGCAATTCGTCAGATCTCCACATTTGAGACTCCAAGTCGTACCATCTCGAAAAGTCTCTTCTAGGAGACCCTGATGAACGGTTGTCTATTGACCATCCCTTGTCGTGGGTCCACAAGCACTTTCTGGGTTTTGCCAGGAGCACGGTGGTGCGGGCAACGACAACACCTCCGAATGCTTGCTTTTGTTTGCCTTCTCCCAGGGCATTCAGAATGGCATCACCCGCAGGTAGGGCGAGAGATCTCTGGAGGGATGTGAGTTTCATTTGCTGCAAACATAAGGAACACTCGATCAGGTATCCGCTTGGTGTGACAGAGATACAGTACCTGGTAAATACAAAGAAAATCAAAGAATGTCAGAGACTATTAAACATTGATTAGGTCCTACGAACTAAGCTACACGTTCTTGCACTAGTATGCACTAGATTGCACTAGTACTACCCATCACTGACGAAATTCTGAGATGTTGAGTTTAGACATTTGGGATCGTTTGGGTTTCAAACGCATCAGAGGCATGAGAATTGATCACCAGAGGCGCTTTCGCCCGACAAAACACGAAAGGATCAAATGGATCCAGCCAAAGAAAGGCAGTGAAAAGAGATGATAAAAAGGCTTAAAGGATGGGTTTTAAGGACTCAAGGTTTGGTCCTTGATCCCTTTCCTTTCCATGCTTCTGTGTGTTATGTGTTTTCCATGTTGTTACTACTTATGTTTGCTTTCCTCGAAGAACTGGTGGTCCGTAGGTCCGGTCCTTGAAGACACTGCGCGGAACTGTTCCGCTGTTTGTTACGGAGAAAAGGAACGTCAAGTTTCCTGTCGCAAACTCCCGAAGCATATGGAACAGCATTACCGGACGTCCTGAACTTCTCCCAGGCAAGACCAGCAAAATGCAGACCCATCCCACCAAGCAAGATCCACGCGCGCTTGTCACGCCTCTGAGGTGCTTGTCGCTGCCCATTTGCACCACCCATTTCACGGGCTACCTCACTGATGTGGGCACCGGTTTGGGCGTTTGGGCCCGAGCGTTGGTGAGCGGAGAGAACCCTCCCACCTTGCTGAAGGCCGGAGAGGAGCGAGTTGAAGAGGGTGGATTCATGTCATGTGGTTCGGTTCTCTCGCTTTTGGGCCATATTAGATAGGGAGACCCCCCATCCGATGGGTTTTGATGTTATTTCCCTTCTTCCCGAGGTCTCCCTATTTCAATACACATCCATAATATGGCATCATACGGCCATATATCATCATATGTTTGTGTGTTTTCCCGAATGCGTAGCGAAGGGTTCTCGTTTAACTCTGGGGGTCTGGGGGTAGAGCCTTGTTCGCGACCCGTTGTTTCTATGTTCGCAACCGTCCGCAACCGTTCGCAACCGTTCGCAACCGTTCGCGGTAGAGCGCTAAGGCGCTGCCATTGGGGGAAGCTTTTGCAAGTGACTTTTCATGGATGTGTCACGTGTCAGTTTGCGCCGCTATTCCATTGTGATTTGCATGAAAAAGACATGTCGCGCAAGCAACGTGATGCGTTTCGCTGCACAGGCGCAGCGTTTGGTGAGATCTGCAGATTGCTGCGCAGTTCCATTGGGATTAGCGTTTGGAGAGTCGTGTTTTTGGGGTGTTGGATGTGGCCGTGCCATTGGGATTTGCATTGCAGGGTGTGGCATCGAAGCTCTGTTTTTGTGACAGGTCTCAGCTGAAATGGCGATTTTGGTGGATGGGAGTGTGCTCAGAACGGGTCGAAATCATTCCAAACGTGCGGTGTGGTGCAAATTTTCTTGAAGCTCGCATGAGATGATATTGTCACTTTTCGTGGCAGGCGCAGGACTTTGTGCGGGCTTTGAGGCGTGGAAGTGCGATTCTTGTGGCAGGCGCAGGGAATCGTGCGCAGGGAATCGTGAGGTTGTGAGTTGTGAATGTCGCTGTCACATTGGGATTGGCGTGTGAGCGGATGCTGTTTGGAGGGGCTGGAATCGCGAAACTGCGTGGCAGGGCTGCGTGATGTGGGTGCTCCGATGGGTGTTTCCGCTGGACTTTTGGAGGAAGTCTCGTGCGAAACGCTCGTTTTTGAGACTTGACGCGTGACTTTTGGAGGAAGTCTCGTACGAAACGCTCGTCTTGCAGCCTCGCAGCGTGACTTTTGGAGGAAGTCTCGTACGAAACGCTCGTTTTGGAGACTTGACGTGTGACTTTTGGAGGAAGTCTCGTACGAAACGCTCGTTTTTGAGACTTGACGCGTGACTTTTGGAGGAAGTAGTCTCGTACGAAACGCTCGTCTTGCAGCCTCGCAGCGTGACTTTTCGAGGAAGTCTCGTACGAAGAGTGTTCCCTACAGGAGTGTCCCACAAGAGAGTTAAGAGTGTCCATATAAGAGTGTCCCACAAGAGTGTCCCACAAGAGTGCCCTACAAGAGTGTCCCACAAGAGTGTCCTACAAGAGTGTCCCACAAGAGTGTCCTACAAGAGTATCCCACAAGGGTGTCCTACAAGAGTGTCCTATAAGAGTGTCCCACAAGAGTGTCCCACAAGAGTGTCCTACAAGAGTGTCCCACAAGAGTGTCCCGCAAGAGTGTCCCAAATGAGTGTCCCACAGGAGTGTCCCACAAGAGTGTCCCGCAACAGTGTCCCGCAAGAGTGTCTCACAAGAGTGTCCCTTAAGAGTGTCCCACAAGAGTGTCCCGCAAGAGTGTCCCAAATGAGTGTCTCACAGGAGTGTCCCGCAAGAATGTCCCACAACAGTGTCTCACAAGAGTGTCCCTTAAGAGTGTCCCACAAGAGTGTCCCACAACAGTGTCCCACAAGAGTGTGTCCCACAAGAGTGTGTCCACAAGAGTGTCCCACAAGAGTATCCCACAAGAGTGTCCTACAGGAGTGTCCCACAAGAGTGTCCCACAAGAGTTTCCTACAAGAGTGTCCCACAAGAGTGTCCCACAAGAGTGCCCTACAAGAGTGTCCCACAAGAGTGTCCTACAAGAGTGTCCCACAAGAGTGTCCCACAAGAGTGTCCCACAAGAGTGTCCCACAAGAGTGTGCCACAAGAGTGTCCCACAAGAGTGTCCCACAAGAGTGTCCTACAAGAGTGTCCCAAATGAGTGTCCCACAGGAGTGTCCCGCAACAGTGTCCCGCAACAGTGTCCCACAAGAGTGTCCTACAAGAGTGTCCCACAAGAGCTTCCTACAACAGTGTCCCACAAGAGTGCCCCACAAGAGTGTCCCACAAGAGTGTCCTACAGGAGTCTCCCACAAGAGTGTCCTACAATAGTGTCCCACAAGAGTTTCCTATTAGAGTGTCCCACAAGAGTGTCCCACAAGAGTGTCCCGTAAGAGTGTCCCGTAAGAGTGTCCCACAAGAGTTTCCTACAAGAGTGACCCACAAGAGTGTCCCACAAGAGTGTCCTACAAGAGTGTCATTTGGACATATGTAGCTTTTTGAACGTGCTTGCATTCGGGTTCGTGGGCTCCATCTTGTTTTATGTTTTTTTCATGTTTCGCTCGTTTCCAAGCATCAAGTTTGTCCAGACGAAGCTAATCAATCGTTCGTTGCCTGTTGGACTGTCCCAGGGTTGGTACCAGCCTGCGACTCTGAAAGTCGCAGAGAGCATAAGTTATATATTGTCCCAGAATCGGTTAAGGAGAAATCAATGTAATTACTTGAAAACCATCGTTTTTGGTGTACAAACCATCGTTTCAAATTTATAGATTCCGGCAAAATCATAATATTGCCTATTCTGGAGTACCTGTTGGACTGAAGTGTTCACCTCAAGATTCAGCCAAGCCGGTGGCCAAGTGGCTTGGCTGAAGCCAAGCATCCCAACTTTGAAATGGTTCCATTTTCCCAGGCTTCAGAAGTGTTTGTCAATCCTCTCAGATTGAGATGAAGAGAACTGACTCTGCAAACACGCTGCTTCCAACCCTGGCAGACCCTGCTTCCAACCGGTTTCTTCTCCTCAGCACTGCGAGGTGCTCCTGTTTGCCGCGGGGACCCTGTTCTTCTGCTTGGGCGGTGTGGCAGCCAAGGAGCTCCATGGTCCTTACAACATGCAGGCGCTGGTTCAGTGTCGTTGGTTTGGTCCATTCCCAGCAATTCCCTCTGCAGGGGAGTAGAGACAGATCTCGACAGTATTTGTGAGTTGCCGAAAGGATGAGTGGAAGTTGCAGGAAGAAGGGCATTCAACCCAAAAAAGGGCACTTGAGTCACTTGAGTGAGCACAATCTCATGAAAAAGCAAACAAACATAATACTGTGTGTATTGATGTCTTTGACAATCCCTCACTGTCCCTCACTCACAGTAACAATATGCATAGTATGCAACAATACAAGTTCGTATTTATTGGAAGTTTCGGTGTCAGGCGTCAGGTGTACTAAGTTCCGCCAGCTCTCTCCAGGCGGCCCTGATCTCTGCCGGGCTCATGGCTGCCGTGGCGGGCGGCTTGGTGCCAGTGATCAAGGTGAAGAAGAGCTCGCCCTGAAGTGATGCAGGCGAGAGCTGGTCATACAGGGACCACTGGATTCACTGGATTGCCGAAGGGAGAAAAGGGGGGGCCAAGACTGGGGAAGACCGGAGTTGGCCATGTTTGTCTTGTGTTTTTTTGTTCGGCGGTGTCATGGCGCGCACCAGATCGGTTTTTTCTTTCACAATAGTGACCCCGAAAGACTGGCCCAGGGTGCGTACAGAGGCAGATGGTCTCCTGTCACAGCTACGACATTTCTTTGACTTTCTGCTGACCTGCCAAGGGGGTTGCGTCACGAGACAGAGAAACTGGGACACCAGCTAGGCTATTCGTGCAATTCCACCATGGTAATATAGTGATGATAAACCCAGCACCAATTGGGGTGGTGGTCTAACATGCCCTTTCTTTTATTTACAACTGGGTTGTTGTCTTCCTTGCAAGACACACCAATAGATCACCGATCCGAGAGTGAATCCAGAATCCACGGCCATGTCATGGACCAAGACAAACCTGGACCCGGGACGCACCCTTTTTTCGAATGTGACTGAGGTGACTGAGCTGCGTTGCAGCATTGCGGTGTGGTCTCAGTTGGATTTGGCCCCAGAGTTGATTCTCCGAGTGTGATGATATTGTCCTGAGTTGTCACGTTGGGCCCATGAGAGAAGAAATCAGCAAGGAAGTGTCCTTTTTAATGCGAACTCTTGGGTGCAGATGCAGTTTTCGAAGATTTTAAGGAGTTGGCGCAAGCCCTCCCTTCCAAAGCCTTGATGAAGGCACAGGGAACAGAAGACGGACTCTTCTGGCCCAGACATATCTCTCGTGGAAAAAGCTTTTTGGGTCTTTTGCGCGCTCTTTGTGAAGGAGGTATCCACCCCATGTTCTTTGCGTCTCTTGACCGGTGTTCCGTCTCTTTACGCTCCCCATGAGTTTGCCCAAATGAATCAACACTTGTACCCCATGAGTTCGCTCATCCAGACATTTTTTTGGATTACCAGCCGGTTATGCAGGTTCAACAATGTTGACCTTGGGTTGACCGGCTTTGAAGATCATTCAAACCACAGATGGTATCTGAAAAGACTTGAATTAGAAGGAAGGGACAGCTACAGTTGAACCTCAAGACTCAAGACTTGCAAATACTCTGGACCAAATGATAACAGCAGCTCATGTCCAGACCCTCAAACCAAAATACGAGTAATGTCCCTCAAGTTAAAGGTTATCCAGGCCTTAGAAGGATCACAACAGAGGGTGGTAGAACCACCGTCTTCATAGTTTCTGTGTGTGCTACGTGTTTGCCTTCGAGAAACCTGAGCACACTCGGCAAACTCTTTCCCCTTTGAGGCCTTCTGGGCCTGTTGGCCAAGATCAAAGCCCGTTTGACGAGTGCCACCGAGCCGCCCTTCAACGCACGCGATGGCCGTGCTGGGATGTCTGCGGCGGTGCGGGCGGGAGAGATGCAGGTGTTGCAAGAGGCAGGAGGGGGGAGACCAGCGGCTGTTTGATGCTGTTTGGGTTGGAGTGGTGTCACTCTTGGAGGCTTGCTGGCTCTGAGATCATTTTGAACTCAAACGATTTGCTCCTGATGTGAGTGGAGCACCTTGAGACCTGACCCTCCAAGTGCCAAGCAGAATGATGTGAGAGGACCTCAAATCTACGTGGTGATTTCTAGATCTTCCTTCTCGACAAAACACATTGTGATGATGGTCCATCTAGTACTATGATATACTGATACTATATGATCACTATGATGTGCACGCTATTCTGGTAGGGGGCATTTGATAAAGCCATCCAGATCTTCCTGTCTCAGAGACCTGGCAACGGTCCTCGCAGGCGCAGTGCTACATCCTCACCGAGTTGGCACCTCCAGAGGGCCGGAAGCGAAAGGCCAAGGCCAAGGCGAGGTCGGGGTCAGAGGTCGGGGTCAGAGGATGGATAAGAGCGTGTACAGTGCACATGCGTCTTTACGGATTTGTTGGGGAATTGCATTTGAACAAGTTCCGGATCCGTGATATATATGATACATATAGTAATTATATATTGAACCATGCAATGGCCCTTGTTGTTTTTCGAGCTAGTGTCTCTTGAGGGCACTAGACTACAGCCGGGCCTACATTACTACATTTGTCCCAAGGTGTTTGAAAAGGCCAGATGGCCAAGGCCCACGCATTGTATAGGATGTTTTTTTGGAAGATTTGCACCTTTTCGAAGAGGATCAACCATCTTAACATGTGAATCACCGAGAATCGCTGAGTTCATTGGTCTATTTTTTTCTGCGTGCGGTAGACCTTTATTCCTTCTTTGCCATCGCCCATTGCCCAGGCGGCCACAGCGAAGCTGCTGAAAAGTGGAGATGCGACCGGCGGAGCGAAGTCGTGACATGAGAAGAGTGAGCTGCGCCGTTGCGCCTGCGCGTCGCGCGACGCGACAAATCCATCGAACGAAGCCGCACAGGTGGTGAGACCGAACACCCAAACCGCTGGGGTTTTGTAGAATCAGAAAAGCTGTTTTGTTGAGCCGAGAAACGCTGTTCCACGCCTTTGCACGCCTCTTCATATCCGTTTTATTGCTTTATTATGTGGCAAGAAACTGATTCATTCCTTCATTCTGGAAGAGTCGGTGAGGAAATGTGAATTTTATGGGTTTTAAGTCAACGCAACATGTAAATCAGGACACTGATCTTGGATCATTTTGGTTGATGATCTGATCCATCGAAAACACTGACCCTCATTGGCGACCAACATGTTCGTTTGTTCGTCTCAGTCCCGGGCTCAACAATTGGTTCGGCAAGTTGGTAACCATTCCACGTTGAGTCATGTGGCATGGAACATCAATGAACATCGAACCTAAATGTCCTGTATAGCCACCAACATTCCAAAGCTGGGAGCCAGATGAACGACGGCAACGATGAAACCCATTGGAATGGCCATCGCAATAAAACATTTGTTTCAGAGGGGCACCTGACAGCCTCCGAAGGCAGTTTCTTTCCCTCCAAGCGAAAACAACTCAAGACGTTAGTTTTGGTCAGCCCAACAAGCCTTCAACATCTATGACGTATATGTTAGGTTTGTCACTTTGTCACTTTGTCCAGGCCTCTACTAACCATCATCCACTGTTACAGGTCGGATAGAACCCAACATATATGGGTGTTCACGCTCCGATGAATCCGATCGCTTAACATGTTCGCTCCTGTGACGCCAAGGGGAAGCCGATTGGAGGTGGACCGACCCCAAGGTGTGCTTTCGTTCGTTCTTCTGTCGGTGACCGGAGAAAGGGGACCGACTCGGTGGGTGAAATAGGGTGAGATGCGCAACTGTAGAATCAGTAAAGTAGGCAAAGGTTCGACATACTAATACTTGCCATAGGTATAAGATTGACCCAGAACTATGTTTGGTAGTTTTAATTGGATGTATAGAACTTGTATGTATATAGTTGTGTTGTCGTATGTGAATCTCTTGAAAAGGAAAGGAAGGACCATCGTACTGGCAGTTATTACTTTGTGATTCCGATGCCTTCTAATTTGGAGCCTCAAAAAATCATCGTTAATTGAGACCCGCAAGATGAGAAAAACAAGGAGAACATGGAACACTTTGTCTCAATGGGGGTGCTTCAGAAGGTGTTTCTTCTCCGCACGGGTCGGGTCGGCTTCCCCTCGCCTCGCCAAAACAGCGTCCCGTGGTTGTGGTCAGTTTTGCGGTGTTTTTTTCTACGAGAGTCATCAACTATAGTCATATAACTTATAACTGTACTATACGGTATATATGTATACATATATATATACCCGGGCAGCAGCTTTGAAGGGCCCCCTACTATACTTTTCAACATGTTCATAATATTCATAGTAACCCTTAGTTTTGAGTCCATGGCTGAGCCAGCACAGCGGCCAGGAGAACTCACTGCAGCTTCACTTGGTGCCCAGCCCCGCTCGAAGTCGGAGGAGCGTGAGCGAATCGGTTCATGAGTTTCCGTATACTCTTGACATGCACCCAGTGAAGCGTTTCAGTCGAAGAAAGAGTAGAAGGCCGCGGGTCCAGGTTCATGGCCGCGGGTACAGCAGTTGACAATGGTCCAAAACGCCTGATCTAAACATCTAGTCGTCTCAGCACGAAGCGCCGAGACCGCAGAGCCTGCCATTCGCAGGGCCTCTGAAGCGGGTACCAGCCTAAGTGACGTCACGGTGGCTTCACCCAGATCCTAGGTCACCGGGGCGGAGGGGGAGGGCCATCTTGACCGGGCACACCGTTGAGATGGAAGATGAACTTTAATGCCGGACAAGTATTGGTGTAATATTCCCTGTGTAGCGACTGGTACAGGAGTTATTCCTTCAAGAGGACGTTTTAGCCTCAGATGCATTCTCACGCTCTCCCAACGCTTGGCACCACTTCACCTCCTCATTTTTCCAGCGTGATTCCATCATGGAGTTTCATTGACAGCAGTGTGGAAGGCTCCTCATTTGACCTATGGATCCCGTCCTCGGTCCCACACGGTGTCCGCTGTCCGACGCTGGACGCTGTCTCCAGCCCAGGGGAGACACATCGGTCCCGGCTGGAGGATGGGAGACACATCGAACGTCATGTGGACGAAGCGAACCGCGCCATGATTTTGGGGTCACTGGGAAGGGGGGCCATTTTGTGATACAACCTGAGGGTGACTGAGGATGACGGTCCTAGAGGGTTATCCTTGTCATCTTCTTGTTGCTGTTGCTGTTATTGCTGTTATTGCTGGTGCTGGTGCTGGTGCTGCTGCTGCTGCTGCAGCTGCTGGTTGTTGTTGCGTTTGTTGTGGTTGTGGTTGTTCTGGTTGTTGTGGTTGTGGTTGTGGTTGTGGTTGTGGTGGTTGTGGTTGTGGTTGTGGTTGTGGTTGTGGCTGTTGTTGGTGTTGTTGTTGTGGTTGTGGCTGTTGTTGGTGTTGTTGTTGTGGTTGTGGTTGTGGTTGTTCTGGTTGTTGTGGTTGTGGTTGTGGTGGTTGTGGTTGTGGTTGTGGCTTTGGTGTTGTTGTTGCTGTTGTTGTTGTTTGTTTGTTGGTTGTGTTGGTGTTGGTGTTGGTGTTGGTGTTGGTGTTGGTGTTGGTGTTGGTGTTGGTGTTG
>CAXAMN010014446.1:1727399-1744291 GCA_963970005.1 Durusdinium trenchii
TGTTGGTGTTGGTGTTGGTGTTGGTGTTGGTGTTGGTGTTGGTGTTGTTGTTGTTGTTGTTGTTGTTGGTGGTGTTGTTGTTTTTGTTGTTGTTGTTTTTGTTGTTGTTTGTTGTTGATTGGTGTTGTTGTTTGTTGTTGTTTGTTGTTTGTTGTTTGTTTATTGTTGTTTGTTGTTGTTGTTGGTTGTTGGTTGTTTGTTGTTTGTTGTTGTTTGTTTGTTTGTTTGTTTGTTGTTTGTTGTTTGTTGTTGTTTGTTGTTGTTTGTTGTTGTTTGTTGTTGTTTGTTGTTGTTTGTTGTTGTGTGTTGTTGTTTGTTGTTGTTTGTTGTTGTGTTGTTGTTTGTTGTTGTTTGTTGTTGTTTGTTGTTGTTTGTTGTTTGTTTATTGTTGTTTGTTGCTGTTGTTGGTTGTTGGTTGTTTGTTGTTTGTTGTTGGTTGTTTGTTTGTTTGTTTGTTTGTTTGTTGTTTGTTGTTTGTTGTTGTTTGTTGTTGTTTGTTGTTGTTTGTTGTTGTTTGTTGTTGTGTGTTGTTGTTTGTTGTTGTGTTGTTGTTTGTTGTTGTTTGTTGTTGTTTGTTGTTGTTTGTTGTTGTTTGTTGTTGTTTGTTGTTTGTTGTTTGTCGTTGTTGTTGTTGTTGTTGTTGATGTTGTTGTTGTTGTTGTTGTTTGTTGCTTGTTGTTGATTGTTGATGTTGTTGCTGTTGTTGTTGGTTGTTGTTTGTTGTTGATTGTTGATGTTGTTGCTTTTGTTGTTGGTTGTTGTTTGTTGTTTGTTGTTTGTTGTTGTTGTTTGTCGTTGTCGTTGTTGTTGTTGTTGTTTGTTGTTTGTTGTTTGTTGTTTGTTGTTTGTTTTTATTGTTGATGTTGTTGCTGTTGTTGTTGGTTGTTGGTTGTTGTTTGTTGTTTGTTGTTTGTTGTTGTTGTTTGTCGTCGTTGTTGTTGTTGTTGTTTGTTGTTTGTTGTTTGTTGTTGATTGTTGATTGTTGATTGTTGATTGTTGATGTTGTTGCTGTTGTTGTTGGTTGTTGTTTGTTGTTTGTTGTTGATTGTTGATGTTGTTGCTGTTGTTGTTGGTTGTTGTTTGTTGTTTGTTGTTTGTTGTTGTTGTTGTTTGTCGTTGTTGTTGTTGTTGTTGTTGTTTGTTGTTTGTTGTTTGTTGTTGATTGTTGATGTTGTTGTTGTTGTTGGTTGTTGTTGTTGTTTGTTGTTGTTTCTTGCTAGATGAGATGGGTAATGGATTGGCCATGATCCTCTCATGGTCAAGTGTAGAAGGAAAGCCAACTGAATCCTTTGACTCAATTGACTATGGTCACTGAACAAGGAACCTGTTTGAGATTTGCCTCTATCATATCTCCGGTTATTTGTTTGTTTTTCTTCGCAATTTTCTCATGTCCACAAAGGCTATTGGTGCATGTGTATATATTAGTATGTATATATATATATGAGTACACAATATGCTTAGCTGCTTAACCCGATCCAATTAATTAGTTTTCGAGTCCACTGACCATTGCCAGGACTCCCAAGTGACAGATCCGATAGAGGAAGATCCGGGCCCTGGGGCGCTGGCAGAGGCAGAGGCGCTGGCATGGGAGGGAGGCAGACTTGAGCTCTTGGCTGTTGGCAATGACTATAGGAGGAGCACTCGTCGGGCCCACGTGTCACGGGTGGTTCGTTGGGATCCTTCTGTCGTTTTGCACATTCTTCCAAAGGGCAGAGATGTGAGTTCTATAGTTAGCAGAACATCATGCCGACAGAAGAACAGTATTAAGTTGGAAGAAGGGGAGTGCTGTCACTGATGTGCGGCCTTGACACTCATCCTGTAAAGTCGCGAAGACTGTGCCTCACGCGTTTGATCAGTGGGTATATATGGTCGGGTTTGGTGGTTGATGCAGGCTGATGCGGCTATAGTATGTATGTGGATCCTGTTCGCTATGGTGTTTTAGGTTGTTGCTCCTTGCAACATCACAGTATACTTAAGTACTTGTACCATTGTGTTAACCGGACACATGCATCGATTCGGACGGCCAGGTCCAAGGCGACGCGGACATTTCGGGAGGCGAGGCGGATGGGTTTGGCATGAAAAACCGAGGCAACCCCGACACGCCGAGCCGCAAAGCCGCTCTCAAGTCGTCCTGTTCTTTTTATCCTTAAGCTGAGTCATGAGTCGGTTCTCTCACCGGAGATATGCTGAGCTCTCTCAACAGCTTCACACACCAGCACGCAAGCTTGCCTGGCTCGAAGATGACAGAGACCCCACCTCGGTGTCAGCGTGTCGCCACCAGATCGACATGTCCATGGGGGAGACCACGCAGCGGGGCCCCTTACACAAGCGAAAAAGCAAAACATCACATGAAGGCAGCTTCAAAACTCAACAACAAACTTGGGTGACGATGGTGGCGAGTTCCGTCGCATGACAACATGCATATGTTTCAATAAAATGTCAACATGACAACATCACCTTACATTCAGCAGATGTTTCTTTTCTAGCTTATGACATGTCAGCACATGTTGCTTGATAACAAAGCGATTGCAACCTTCCCACCACTTGCAGGATGTGGTCCCTTCTCATTCAAAGCTTGGTGGGCACCTTAATTAGCTTGATGAGCTTCCATCTTCTGTAGGAAAGGCACATCGCATTTTTGTGACCAGCTGTAACTCGCGCTGCATGGGCGAGTTCCCGGCCGCGGTGCACGCCGAGTTGGTTGCAGAGGAGCGCCTTTACACGATGCACGTAGATTGGTGAGCCATTGTGTGGCAGAAGGACTTGCTTTACGTGGTGCTGAACACCTGGTTTGTATGCTCATCCATCAGGATGTTGAGGGGAGGTTCTAGCCCAAACAGTTTCGTTTGGGTGCCTTCTGCCTACCACAGTGTAGGCATGCAACCAAACTCTTCCCGCTGGTGAAGCATGGTCCCTGAAGCTCAGGGCCTTTCGGTGGTTGACTCGATGATCCAAGGTGTTTTGTTTTTGACGTATGGAGAGATAATGAGAGATTTCCGCCAAGGCTGATCAGCTCCTCACGATTGCCAATAGGGGATTGGAAGCAGAGAGAGGGGCACCGTAGTCCGTAGCATCCTTAAGAAGAGAGGGCGGTTGCTTCGGGCGGTTGCTGGGGGAGTGCCCACTCCCACCGTAACGATATCATATCGTTGAGCTGCGATTCCCGGCTCTGGACTTTCGCACTCAGCGCGGACTCTCTGGGGATTGGTTTGAACAGATTTGAAAAGGGTTGGTTGAGCCTCTCAGACTTGCCCCAATTGACTTGTGCAATCCAAGCAGAGATGGATTTGACCAGGAGCTCGCAGGAATTCTCTCATCAGACAGTCTAATCACTTGAAGGAACGTCGTCTTCTCAAGTCCTACGGCCTCCCCTCACCCTGGACCGAAGGCGCGATGGTGGGCACTGAGCCAAGCTGGACGACCATCCCCGGGAAGGCCGGTTCCGGCTGAGACGGTCTGGCCACCGGTCGGTGGTTGGCGGTCGGTGGGTCCCGACCTCTCTGGTGGATGGGAGACCACCGGTTGGTCCACTGGGGCCATGATGCCATGACCGCCCATGACCGGGCTTCGTTGGGAGGTTCAAGCTGAGGATCAACCTAGGCGTTGGATCATGGATAGATGGGACGTACACCAGTTTAGGCCAACTATGCATGAGAAGGAGGGAAGAGGTGAGGTTGCCGAAGTTTCCCTTAAATATAGGAACCACATCATTAACATGAGCTATCCTGCGTCCCTACTAGTAGCTTTAGTTGCTAGTAGCGTGTTTACTCCCTTACTTAGTTAAGTAGGTGCCTACTTAATTGAGGAGGCAGGGCCACGGGCCAAAAAACAGGTGCAATCTAGGCCAGAGAGCCACCTGTCCCAATTGATACACTTCTTTTTGACGTCAGAGCCTCTCAGCTGATCTAAGCGGCTTCAGGAGTGGCAGAGTGAGCATTCCCATGGACCAGACACAGACCACACCACCTCAAGCAGACCAGTGGCTGAGTGTGGCTGACGCTGGCTCAGGCTGGCGCAATCCACAACCACGTGTGCCGGAAGACCTATGAAAAACATATCTTAGAGTTTGAGGCTCAGCGAATCCCAACACATTTGTGAACTGGGAATGGTTTCCCAGGTGACTCATTTATGTTTGGGATGCTTAACAACTATGCTGATGTGGGTTCATTGATATTTGCTCTCTATGGAAAGATATTTTACATTGAAGTCAATGTTGAAGTTTAGAGTGTGTGCCTTCTCCATACATGACTCCGAGTGGGCTTTTAGACAAAAAAGCTATTTAACGTGATAATTAACTTGAGAGCCCTCTCAGCGATTGGACTTTTGAGGGACG
Source organism: Durusdinium trenchii (assembly GCA_963970005.1). Classification (NCBI taxonomy): domain Eukaryota; class Dinophyceae; order Suessiales; family Symbiodiniaceae; genus Durusdinium; species Durusdinium trenchii. Next base: position 1,731,733 of record CAXAMN010014446.1, read on the forward strand.
TAATGTAGACTCTTGATTGAAAAACCCACATATGAAGAGGATGTTGCGATTTGAATGAGGGGTTTATTAGTCTACATGATTCGATCTTCATCCCTGAGGTCCAACATCCCCTGGCACAGTGGTTACCCCATCGAGAGGCGCGGCGGGTTTTCTTACGAAAACGGGTTCGAGGCGTTCGGACCGTCTTCGAACGCGAGCATGGGTGGCTCACCCATGCTGTGTTGGACCGTCAACAAAAAGGGATCCTCTTTGAGATGGAGTGGAAGGCTTTTGACATGTTTTCAAATTGTGTCCGTCCCTGGAACATGTTCCTGAGCATTCTTGAATTGAGGGTGCCTTTAGTTCCATTTGAGCTTTCTGTAATGCTGCTGCATTTCACTTTCGCGTTCAGACCTACGATGCAATATGAGATGGACTGTTCACTATATGTGCAACCATGTGCAACCACTTATTTTTATTCATTCTTTACTAAAGTAGTCTACGGCAAGCTCTAGTTGTTTGTCCAACATCAGTAATTATTCGCTGGTGAACGAGATGGGCCCCCACATAAACGAGTTATTTGTTTGATGACACGTCTGAGTAGTCCGAACGAGATACTGTGATTTGCTACTCAAGTAGTTTGAAGGAGATGCTGTGAGTTGACCTCCTACTTAAGTATAAACAAGATGGGGCCCCCACATAATGGATAGTGCATTTCAGTTCAGTGTTATTCTTGGGTTATCTTTAGTCTTTTGTTTACACTTTGTAGATTCTGGAATCGAACGATATGGACAACTTCTCGAATAGAATCTACTGCAAATCAACATGGATTCTGAAGTGAAGGATGTTAATGGAAACACTGGAACGTCCAAATCGTTTATGTCCAACATCAAGAGCACACAGACACACCATGACAACCTCAATACCATACCGTACCCATAACACGTACGCATTCTACCCTACCTCGAGTAGATGGAGAAGAGGTTGAAACAAATGCACGGCTTTCGACCCATTTACCTCCCGAAGGTCGCGAGTTCCAAACCGAATCGGCGCCTCACGACCAGAATGGTGTGCATGACATCAATGCTTCCCCAAATTTGCGACGTCCAAGGGTCAACTTCCAGACACAATGGACACAATGGGACTGCCATTTTGGGCCTTTGTACATTGGGGTGGTTTGGTTTTTCTGCCTGTCGTCCAGATGGAATGGGTCGTGCTAGGGAAGCAACAAATCCGTAAAAAAGCCGATGAGATCTGTCTGCATTTCGAGGGGCCAATGGGCAATGCAGACATCTTGTCCAGTCCCATGGGTCGTGCGCTGGGTTTCGGTTCGCAGGTCCGTTTCCCCTCGGCCACGGAGCCCGATGCCTGGTCCGGGCGCCCTGAGCGGGGCCCATGCGCGAGGCCTGGAGGTTTTGGAAAAGAAGGAATCACTGGGAAGGGCAGGGACATGAAGGGAATCTGAGATTATTTTGTATGTTGAACACTTATCGGGATATATAGTGCAGTTCTTCTATGTTTAATGTGTTTTGTTGGACTTTCCGAACTTATATTAGGTATGTGTACATTCTAGCTTCTACTTGACCCTTGTTACATGAAACCCTCTAAAAATACAAGTTGTTTGTCACCGTAATGGGTGCAAAAATGGGTTGCTCAAAAATCGACTCTTCGTATCGAATCGGCAGAAGACAGACACGTAGATTCTGCCTGAGGGGTCTCGGAATCGACAACCAACGCGACAACCAACAGGTCGATCCGAACGCGGCTGGGGAAGCAGGTCGTCGCAAATTTGCATGAGCGATGAGGGTAGGGAGTTGAGCTGGAAGAAGGGACTGACTAATACCCCCCTTTGGGGGGAGATTCACAGAGCTCCATCACCCAAAAAGCGGCCATGTCACGTCCACTTCCATGATGGTTCTGGCGTGTGTAAATGTGTAACCCTCCTATTGATATTTACATGATTTTACATGTATATATAATATAAATACGTATAATATATACCTAGCGACCCCCCTCAAAAAGATTATATACCTAGCGACCCCCCTCAAAAAGACCTGCAATGGTATGATGGCACAACATGTACTGGAATATCTTCAGCTGCCGCGGTTTAAATTGAATCCCCCTGGGTCTTAGATCTCTAAGGAGATGCTAAAAGTATCTGAAAACACTGTGTGGCTGTGGGGTTTGAATACCATAATGGCGGTCAAAACAGCCTGAGGGGTGAACGCCAACAGAGAAATTGAATAGACGACTTCGTTGACAGGGTGACGACAGAGTGACTCCCGGCGCTCAGTGAAAAAAGCTTCAAACGCACAAGAATCAAGCTTGGTATGGTTCGTTCAGTCTACCCAAGGGGCATCAGCGCTTTTGGCTTTGTTTTTTTGCGGGACGAGGAAATGACCAGCTGGCCAAGCGAAGTGGGACCTCCAGGCTGGATTGGGCGTGAAGAAGGACAGGGGCGTGTGCAGAACGGGGCCGCCTTGATTGCGGCAGAGATGCATGTCAGAGGTCAAGAAGGTGGTAGCAATACAGACTTAGCAACTTAGCATAGATTAAATTAGACATCCTTGCCAGGTGTTATACCTCCACATACTTGGAACTTACAGGGACGCCACCCTCACTCTGGCTGCGGCTTCCCAGTTCTGTGCTCATCACTTCGGTCGCTTCGGTCTGCGGTCTGTGGGTGCGCCCAGAGATGGGATCGCGCCTGACATGGTCCTGTTCTGGAGGCCAACATCATCCCGCGGATTCGAAGGTCTTGGCTCATTCAAGCTGGAAGACATTTTGGTCGATGCCTCCAACCCATATCTGCCACCACCACCACCACCACCACCACCACCACCAAAACTCAATCGTTTGATTGACACTTGAAAAGACCTGGCCTCGTGGACACGGACATGTGGGACTAGACACCAAACCCTAGTATGTGTGAAGAGTACTAATCAGCAACCAGGTCCTTCTTCGCCCTTTACATCCGTTTACATCAGCAGTGACTCCAGGCACAACCTGTGCATCCGATGTCACAACCTGTAGAAAACCCTGGGTCGTGTCATGTTGGCTTGTGAAGGACCACCTCTCGCATAGCTTCGACGAACATGTTGCCCTCCAAAAAGCTCAGAAGATGCTCCGCAAACCGACAGGGTTTCCAGCCGAAGCCGGCCTTGCAGGGTCTTCGTCCGCAGGAAACCAAGCTTCGAGGGGAAAATGTGATCTTCCACTAATCTTTCACAACCCATTAAAAAGAGTCTAGGTGCCCGTAGGCCCTGAGTAGGCCCTGAGCTTCACAACCGCATCGCCTTGCAGAAGACGCAGGTCCCTTTGCAGCTGCAGCACAAGTAGTACCTTGGGCCGTCAGGACTGTTTAAGAAAAGGCATACGAAAGGAAGACCCTTAGCCTGCCTTAGCCTTAGTCCTTTTGGTTCCGAAGGGATTGGTTATATTATTACACCACAGGTTAAAGCCTTAGCAGAGGACATAGACAGACAAGCAGGCTTTGTGAAGTCTTGGATTGAAGACATGTCCATAGAGTTTTGATGGGTTGTCCGACCTCATACATGTTGCCCTTGGAAACGGATCATCCAGCGAGGTCAAAAGATCGGGGAGGGCTTGGTGAGATCATGTTCAGATCTGTAGGTTTCTTTGTTGACCCGGTGCTCGTGTCATCTATTCTTATCTCAAGCCTTAGCTTGCTGCTGCACTATCCCCATAGATGTACCTGTGATTTCTCGACTGCTGTCAGGACACCCACAGAGCCATGCGGCAATCACGAGGTGCACAGATGACCTTTTGCCTTGTCTTTGGGGCAAGTCCCGATATGGCTTATACACCTTTTGGCGGGCCAGTGGAAGAAGCCGTTGGCATATTTATCATGCAGTGCTTGTATACAATTTGATGATATGCAGATAAACCCAAGAAAGTGTTGATGGAAGCCCTGCACTTCCAAACTGCTGTGGGTGAAGAGCAAGTGCATCACCTGAGATTCAGTTGGGTCATGGTGCCATGTGGAGGAACTGGTTGAAACAGTGGTATCAGGATTTGCAAATCAAGTGCATGATCTGGTGTGCTTTGGTAATGAAACATCCACCCAGTACTCCTGTTTTGCCTGCTGTTTGACTTACTGCTGTTCTGTCCCGCTCTACTTGTTGAGATTTTGGGAATCCAACCTGAACACAATGGATCTCACGGATTATGTAGAGATGATATCAAAAGCTGGAGATACTGAAGCAGGCCGAAAAGATGCTTTTCTTGAACATGCTCGCAGAATGTCGCACCTACATGTACTAGTACTTACAACGGCCTACAACGTATAAGTCTGCTTGTTTTCAAAATTCTGGGTAAAGATGGCATTATGTGCTTGAGCAAGAGATATACAATGATATACATATATATGTAATTAATATGACACCTGATGAAACCATCCACTGCAGCAAGCTGCGCAGGCTTGTGGAGGGAGTTGCCCGGATATGGAAAGAATGGCGCTTTGCAAATCACAGGCCTTTCAGCACGACTCGCACGACTGAAACGTGTGGGTGTGTATGTTGCTTGGGAACCGGAACGCCTGGGAACCGGACGGCTCTTGAATTGGCATGACCATCCAATCATGATGGTCATGCTTGCCCCGCCAATGCGAAGTTCACAGGGTTCCTTTGTTTTCGCAGAAAGACTCCCAAGACCTGTCTACAATTCTATTGAATATTGAAAGATTGAGACTCCAAACACTCAAACCAGGAATTCCCAAAGTCTCGTGGCTATAGTTACTAGAATACCGTATCGCAGTCTCGCAGGTCTCGGACGCCCGCCATCTCGCCATGCCAGGACCCAGAAGTCAGCACCCCTTCACAGCCGGAGTGCCCGGTCGACTGTCATCGAGTCATCGAGTCATCGGCAGAATCCAAAGTGTCTCAGGCACTCACTCCATAGGAAAAACGCCATAGCTGAAGAAAGGCCAGGGGTGGTGCCAGGAATGGTGTTGCTGGTTTGGTGAGGCATAAAGATGCCAGTCCCATACTGTAATATGTCTCTCATGTGCAAGATGCTTTGCACAACGAATGAGTGGGTTCATCATGGTGTTTAGTCGTTTGACTGGGTTCATCATGGTGTTTAGTCGTTTGGGTAAAAGCCAGAGTCTCCACAACAATGCCTGACAAGCGCTTTTAATGCTTGGACATGTCCATATTCAGAAGCACTTTGTTGACAAACACGAGACCTTTGAGGGTAGTTGCACCTCTTCAAACACCATGGTCGAGGCCAACCTCATAGGTGTAGTACAGGTTGCAGACGTTATACACTATAGACTTGACTGAACACATGTGCAAACATGTTAGAAATTGGTTCCATAGAAGGACTAACACTTGGACTTCTACTCCTGTCTTCCACACCGACGGTCATGCGCATGCTGAGGCCGAGACCCTGGAGTTTGCCGGTCGACGGGTGCCTGTGCCTCGGACCGGGAGCATCCCGAGGTTCGGGTTTTCGGACGTTTCTCATCGCAACCCGCCACGCTGTCGAGCCAGGTCCTGGCTGCCAGGAGTGGAGTAGTGGAGTATAGTGGAGTGGGAGGTCGTAGATCCAACAGCCTAAGCTCCATTGGACGGTACTTAATTGTTGATCTTTATTGATCAATACGGACAAGTCTCGAAGCTGTCACAGAAAGTGTCAGACTGAAGAATCATCAAGAACTATTTAATATGCCATGATATGCATTGTTCTTAAAAGTGACTCTTTGAGATCCCAGCTTGAGGTTGGCCATTCGCCTCATTTTGGGTCACTCAAGGGACTCCACAAAGGTGATTTTTGAAAACACAAATCGGCCTCCCAATCGACAGATGGGCCAACCAACGCCTTCCAGCCCTCGACAGATGGGCCATCGGATCGAGTCTAAGTCTCATTTTTGGATCATTCCCAAGCACTGGTACTCATGGGACTCCTCCAATCCGCTGCATAGCTGGGACATGCTGTCGGACACAGGACACGGCTGGCCACTTGGTGTTAAATTTTGCGAGCGAAGCGGCAGGGCCTACATGTTTAAATAAGCGTGCGACCACTGCCCCCTAATATTTCGCACGCTTCTGGCATGTCAGAACAATGGGAAACCATGTTGAGTTGTTTTTTTACACGAGGGAATTTGCGGCTTCTGAGTGGCCCGATATAGATCCTATGCTTGATAGTGGTCCTGGAGTAGACGGGATTTAGGCATTTTGAAAGTCTAACGATGCTCCTCGTCGTGCTCGTGACAATTCCGCTTCCGCCGGCCGGCCGGACAATGTTGAGGATGCTGAAGAATGCTTCGGATCATCTTCCAAAGGCTGTAACGCAGTCTATCGGTTTCTTGCTGGGCCCGCAAGCTGCTGAACTCTGCTGCGCTGGGATGGCAAAAGGAACCATTGATATCCCTTCGACACCGACTTTGAGCAGAGCCACACTGAAAGCAGATGTTCTTCTCATGAGACTTCGTTCTTGGGCTGCATTGGCATCATTGTGCAAATCAAGTGCTTAGGAATCAAGATACCCCCCCCGCCACCTGTCTCTGGTTTTGTCTCACCGCCACTGTCCTGCGCTATGTTGGAGGCCATCGCCATTACCATAGCGCTATTAGGTTGGAGGCCATCGCTATTAGGTTAGAGGCCACCGCTTCTAGGTTGGAGGAGAGCACTGCCCAGGACAGAAACAATTCCGCGAGAAGCCCAGCGTGTTCATGGTGTTGAGTTGCGATGCTTCGCCTCAAAACGGGGTGGACTTCCAAATGACTTTGGAAGATATGGTTGAGCGTGACCGCTGCTTGACTACTTCGTTGTTGTTGATTTGGGCGTTTCAGCCGAACAATGTTATATTGAAACTTGAGAATCGTTCAATCCTCATTCTCAGCTCAAGCTAGCGAGGGTTGAGGGCCCGCCAATTTCAGAAGTGGTATCGACACATCTGGTTGAACTTGGGACATTGGATTGGACTGTTCTTCATGAAACATTAACGTACATGATTCCATGATTGTCCATTCCCAAAGATGTGAATGGCGGTGGGCGGTGGGGCGGGGGCCCTTGGCACTGCCTTCAAAGAAGGAATCTTTGACGTCTTCAGTATTTTGGACGCGCGCAAAGATGGAGAGGAAGTGTCGGAAGTCGTTGCTAGCGGCCGCTTGCCGAACTTGGGTGAACTTGTGTAAACTAGCGTTCTGCCAGTGGCCACCCTTGGGGCGTACAATGTGGATTTGGCGGCGCAGTGACTCTTAGTGACTGTGTTGGCGGCCATGCCCTGTGTGTCTATGTTGCTTGCTAGTTACTTATTTCGTTGTTTGTTGGTGGTTGAACATGGCTGGCTGATGGTGATGCTCATTGATTGAGCGTTCAACCAATAACCACCGGACATTCAGCAGACTGTTGAGGGCGCAAGGGCGGCCAGCGTTGCCAGAGTGCCAAGGAAATATGAAGCAACTTTTGCTTCAACTTCAACCAAGCTGGATGTGGGCTGCCAAGCATTGCATCGGTACTCCTATTCGGTGCTAGCTTACTGCGCTGCGCGGATTTTGGAACAGAGAGCCTGTTTTCCGATGACACTTGGATTGGCCTTTGATTTATATTTTTTGCACCCAGATCACCAGATCTGCTGGGTGCTGCTGGATATGCCGTTTGTGCATGATTTTGCTTCAACTTTTTGATGTTGACAAGGGGGACCAGGACAAGGACGGTCAAGAAGCTGTGTGGAGGTCCCGCCTGTGAGCATTTCCGAGATGATCCAGCAGTGCGTGGACAAGTCCAACGGCAAGCCGGCTACAGCCTTTTGCCTGATCAGGTTGTCAGAAGGGAGACCGCTGACGATCTGTCGGATGAGTTCTGCTTCAAATACTGCGTCTGGGACTTGGATTGGTCGCACGCGTCACCGGTCAAAAGTTACAAGATACATGATACAAGTGATACAAGCATGGCTCCATGACCTGATCAAATCTAGCCCGTAGTTCATGCCTCATGTTGGCGCAAACAAACACTGCTTCTGCCTGCAGCCTGCAGCCTTCGGCCTTTCATTTCTTGTTCCTTGAAGTTTGCCGCACGTCCCTTAGTTGCTGTTTAAAGTGTGGATTCTGGACAGTCTGCGCCAGGCTGGACGTGCGCCTGCGCCGTTGGTTGGCGGTTGCGGCTGAGGTGTGTTCATTCCCGGCCACAAGCACCCTTTAGACAACTGCATCAAGGACATGATGGGGAGCTTGTCTTCTGCGGGCCTGACGCCAAAGAGTTCAAGCACCTCTTCAACTCCTGGCCGCCAGGGTCATTGAACCTCGGAAGGTGGGGCAGTCATCACCTGTCGTGAGCTCAACCTGCGGCAAGGTGCTTTGCAAAAGCGCCTCGGCGATGTTAGGAGTCATGTGCTGGGGTACGGCGCGGCCAAGCGCCAGCGCCAAGACCAGCAGGTGGGTCCGAGGTAGGCTATTTTTAACTGTTCGCGCCGCACTGCAAGGTTTTGGTCTCTGGACAAGATGGCCGCTGGAAGCAATCCAAATGAGGAGGCTCAGGTGGGGGGGGCTTCGTTTGCCGAGCACTACGCGCATTACGCGCATCGCCCCAAATCGAACTGGAAGTTCAGTTCCCAGGTTCAGGTTCAGGTTCCTGACTGCGAGATCACTACTACGATTACTCGTACTGTACTTACTAGCACTACCACTCCTCTTTTCTTGGAGCGATTGTGATTGCGATGAGTCGGTGAGCGCAGTGCCAACGCGCTCATTAGCGCTTGAGGCTTGTTCTGCGTGACATTTCTTCCTCAGGGCGCTGACGCTCACACTGGCAAGTCCCAAACTGCCGCTGCCAAGAGAATTGTCAACAAGACATTGCTTTTGAACTTCAACGAGGCCATTATATATTTCAATTTGAGGGCTGCCCTTGTTTCAGCCGAGCTTGCTTTGTGCGACTGTGATTTTAGCATTTGGAGTTGTTGGATTTATTTTGATACCACTGAGCCAACCATCAACCAAATCACCGGAAACCAATTTCTATTGCAAATTGCAAATTGCTAGTGTTCAAGTTCAAGCAGCTAAGCAGCGTTGCTTTTTTGTGATACTCAGTTCAGACACGTGACAGTCAAGACAATTGCCCAGGCGGTATGTTCCAGCTTCTTTTGGGCGTACGTGGACTTAACCGTGATCATTGCTGGTGCAACTCACCCGAGTGTCAAAGGCCCTGCCAGGAGTGACTCAGACTCTGCTTGATTAGTTTGATTTGAGATGTATATCGATTCCTAGACCTTCCAACGGCTAAAATATTCTAGTACGATTGGGTTGTTGTATTAGTTTCTGATGCTTCGATGGAAAAAATGGTAGTTGTCAGAAACGACTGATTTTTGCTTAGCGGTGTGATTTGGGTATGCTCCACAGATTTTGATCCGAGTAGCCATCACCGGCTATCACACATCTATATTTAGGGGATGACTTCCGTATTTATCAACCCATCCATCCATCAGCCATCCCATTGGACGCAGTGGAAGACGCCAGTCATCATCGACCCGGCAAAGACCGACCTTCAAGTTTATTTTTGCGGCCTTCTTGATGACGATAACTGGATTAATGCCCAGCTGCCAAGTGTCTTCATTTACCTTTATCATTATATAATGAACGACTTCGAATTCCGGTGGAATTGCAAGATGCGATGCAGGATATGCACAAATAAATCAAAAAACCGGCTACAGGGTTGCAATAAGTTCATCCTTGGCCAATGGCAGAGATGATTCGATATATATAAATTGATGTCACCACGACAAAGGAGAAATTTATAAAAACATTTGTCTGTTCATGCCCAGGTTGTGACCTCTGAAGACCTACATGGAGTGGAAAGCACTTAATGTTATTCCGAGGTTTCGGAGACAGAATTTGATGAAAACCCACGACCAGTTTTACCCGCAAAACGCCCACAAAAACCCTCAAAACGCCATCAAAAACCTGCAAACGCCCACAAATCCCAGAAAGTAGGTCAAATGGTTTTTTGATGGTTTTTGAGAAACCTCTAAGTTCGTTGAATTGCAACTCTTTTGGGCTGAATGTCATGAGTAGGATTGCCTGCTCCACCTGGACAATCTTTGGTCATAAGCTGTTCGGGAGAAAATGAGTGCCTAGTCATGTTTTCCTACGAGCATGATGTCGACATGAGTTCATTTGTTAGCAACCATGCAATTATGGTTCCTTTTGCATACTCGTATGTCATTACCGTATCTTGTAGTTTTGCTGCGCTCGAGCCTGCTCGTAATTCTTGGAGCTCTAGGCCAATGTCTGATCGACCAGGGATTAGTGAAAGCCGCTCTTTCTTAGAGGGGTATATCGACTGCTCAAGCGATGGCCAACCCAGCTGCACTTGATTTCGCCACAAGTTTTGTGCAAGCATAAGAGATCATACCTTTGAACTCCCGTGAAACCGACCAATCATCATCGTCATCATCATCATCATCCATCAGTCATCCAGAGGCCACGGGGAGGGCAGTGTGTGACCATGCACGACCACTCTTTGTTTGAATCGTATGTGCTCGACCACTTTTCAACTGATCGTCGCAATAAAGTAGTACAAACCACATGGACCAAAATATTTTGGGATTTTGAAGGTCTAGGTTGATCCACCTAGTTTGGTATGCTTTGTTTGAATCCCCCAGGTAGCGGGAGCTCTTGGGGTTCTGTGCTTGTGGCTTGCAACGCTGACGCTTGTGATTCCTTTCTTGCTCGTCGTTCTTCCGAGTTCTTCCTGCCCGCATTCAGGAAGAAAGAAACAACTGAAACAACAAAGACTGTTGGCGATTGACGGCGGTGGCCAAGAAGAACATCCTGCTGCTGCCGCAGCCGGTGCAGCACTTCGCCGCTGGTTTCTGGAAGGACTTTGTTTCGAACGTGGCTTGGCACCTGTCCATTTCTGTGCATTCTTGCCCAATCAGTGGCAATTAGCGTTTGTCCATTTCTGTGCGTGAGCTACATAGAGTTGAGTTGGCAGTGGGCAGTGTGTTGTGTTGTTTTTTGCCGACCGGATTGATATTCTCACCTCACACGCGAGGTAAAGCAAACGGAGACGAAGACCTTGGAATCCTTGGAACAGCTTCTTGAGCACGAAATGGAAAAGATGGAGGAGGAGCAGAAGGAGGCTTCCATGGATTCCACTCGGAAGCACTTCGCGCCGGCGTCTTGAAATTAACTCATCAGGTGTTTGAGACGCCATTTTCTGAATTACAACTTGTTGTTGGCCCAGTGTTGGCCCTGGCTTTTGCAGACTGACTGCAGTGAAATAAACAAACAGTTTCAACTTACTAAATTGAGGCAAACAATGAGATGGCACCCGTGGCCGCCAGGTTGATCAGTTGGTTGAGCTGCCTTCGAGTTCAGCTAGTGACGCTGCCCAGCCCAGTGCCGGCAAGAGGGCTAAGCTGGACGCTGGCAAGTGCAAGGGGCAAACCAAGCTCAAGTTTTAAGATTTGAGCGAGTTGCCGCTGCGACGGCTGTGAACTGCAGGGCTTGGACCCGGGCAATCGAACTGCAGGGAACATGGTTCCTCGTATGTGGGTCCCAAAGTGAGGTGGGCTCGGTCAAAGATGGAACTACACGGGGAGAAACCCCAAGTCGAGATGCGAGAAAAGTTTACTGCTGTGCTTTTTTCCTGGCTACCCAAACGGTAAAATTTGCACGCTTCTAGGGGTTTGCGCAAGCCAAAATAGTGACTGCACGCTTATGCCGTGTGAAACGCATTTTCTCGTGAAATTTAACACCACTTGGTCTTCTGGGTTTCCCTTCCAATTGACGAGATGAGGGATATGGGCGGAGATGACGGACCGGAAATGGAGGGAGGCCAAAAAGGTTTAGCTGATCGAACACATTTAGCATGATTTGCATATCATACCCATTCAACCTGTTTTGCCCCGGCCATTTCGTGGGTGTTTGTTGTGGGGTGCAGTCGCTCGCCCGCAAGCGACCCTAGCGATGACCATGGTCACTCGCGACCCGAGGGGAAGGAGATGGTGTGCAGCGATGATCCTGGAGCCAGGAGGGCAGCGCGGAAACGGCACCAACGCCGCGTTGTTTGTTTGTTTGTTTGTTTGTTTGTTTGTTTGATTTTGTTCCCGTTTCGCATGTAGGAGAGCGGCCCACAGGGTGTTTGTTCCGGCCTGTTTGGAAGTTTTAAAAGTGGGGTCGCTCCTGAGCCTCCCAGGAATAGCTTGGACATGAACTATATAGTAAAATACAATGCGATACAATGTGCACGAATGTAGATGGCAACTTTCACGATCAAAACATGTAATTGCAGGATATTGCAGGTGTGTTTTTGGTCTGTGGTTGATCCAAAGTTACGAAAGCCAGCCTTCGTAGAAGGCGCTAGCGGAGTTGTGTTTGGCGAACGAAGTGAGTAGTTAGGGGGTCTGGGGGGGTGGCCCGGGAAAGGTACACGTAAACTCGGCACATGCTGGGGGAGGAGGGTGAGGTTGTGTTGGAGGTGATTTTTGAGGGGTGGTGATGCAAGAAATGCAATCTGCATCATTTGCATCATCTGAATGGAAAGGTGTAGATGGCACCTTGCCAGGTATAAAGACCCAGGGTAGCTATAGTGCAGCTACCAGGTATAGTACTTCAAGT
>CAXAMN010014446.1:1744301-1774342 GCA_963970005.1 Durusdinium trenchii
CCAGGGTTTGCTGCCCTAAAACACTCTGTTCAGGCCACCTTGAAAATGAAGGTCTGCGAAGCGAGAGCAAAGGAGTTTCCACCTCCTCGCTTCCCAGTCTTCCCAGAGTTCATATAGGGAGCCAGGCCATTTTCAGAATCTTCTGGATTTGAGCTGTTCGAGTTCCTATTGAAGGGTATATGTCACATTCAAGATTGCTTCGACGCGCAGTTGTCGAAAAGGGGAAGCGCTGGCTTTCGGTTTGCAGCTTCTCAGGTTTCAATCTTTCTAGAAGGGATCAACCTGATGTAGAATGTGGTTCGATCAATCTTGTGTAGCCCGGTTCAACACACTGTTGAAGTGGCCTGTTACCAAAATGAAATGACCGATAGCCGATAGTTACATTTGTATATTATGTTTGATATTTGATACTTGTATTGGATTGTGGCGGGGTTTTCAATGAAAGACCCTGGGGTCAAAACATTTGATAGTGCTAGCCCTGGTGTGGTGTGCGGTGGCAAGTGATCGAGTTTGTTTTGTGCTCTGAATCATGTTGAATCAGCATGTTGCAAACATAACCTGAAAATGAGGGACACAACACCTGCTCATCTCTAAAATTATAAAACTATTTGCTCCACATTCGATATTGAAAAGAAGCAACCACGATTCATGTGTGTGTTTAATTATGGCATCCTTTCATTTATGTTAGCAATCCCCGGAGAAGAAGGGATATGACTTGGACTACTGCTTTCACCGGCTCCGGCTGGTGGAATTCGATTCGGATGGCTGGCGGCGAGGCGGAGCTTAAGTCCTGCGCGGGAACGTTACCTGATGGAGTCTGAGGCTCAGAGGTTTCGGGAGATGGGCGTGGGTCAAAACCGGGCTACCTGGGTTGACCACCAAGAATGAACAGAATGCATTGTTTTAGGAGGCCGACCTACCCTGGTGAAAGGGGGTTTTGACCCGCCAAATGTGTCGGCTCGATGTTGGATGTGACTGACATGGATGGGTGCACCAAACGCTTGCAGGATCATAGGTGGTCCGTGGCTGACCATCGGTGTCTTGCGAATGAATATGTCACCCTTTTTCTAACGAATTGTTTTTGGTTCATCGGTTTGTGTTCCAACCGAGAAACGTGGGTAAGCAATGGTAAGCAGAGGGATGTTTCTTGGAAGGTACATCAGTATATCCTGCGTTGAACCAACTATAGATACCGAACAGCAGCTGTTCCATGCACTTTGTTAAGTCAAAAGCTGCCTCCAGGCCACCAGTGTGATAGGTCAAGAGATTTTGTTTTTATCATGAGCCGTGAGAAGAGCTGCCGTCATAGGCCTTGGTAATGATACTTCTAGGGAGGAGGTGTCCTGAGGTAAGAACCTACATCATCTAATTCAATCTATATTCCATCCATTCTTAAAGAGTACTGTAGAACTCGGTACTTTGCACCCATCCTTGCTCTGACCAAGCCGGGCCGAGCCGCGCGAGCCGAGGATGTCCGCCAGCGCGCCCAGCCGTGATCTCGCGCCCGCGCGGCTGCGACGCACGGCGCGGAAGGCGCTTGGGCGGTCAAAGAGTCAGAACGTATAGATGGAATATGATGGAATATGATAGAATAGGGCTTAAAGGCGAGGGAGCGAAGAGGTGAAGCCGGGGGTTATTATATTCATTCATATTACCCCTGCCTCCATCGATCCACTCGAACCAGGCCAACTGACTGGCAAAGCTGGCAGTTCGGTGTGTTTGGGGAGAGGTTCCACAGTGTTGACAATCATCCCTGGTGTTTCCTCTTACTATACGTACTTTGGGAGAATATGAGTTCTTGACCATTGACCCATTCAGAGAGATGGCGCCGTGGAAAGATGTACTGTTTCGCCTTTGGAACGGTCTCGAACTGGTGCGAGAACTAAAGAGCCTTTGACATAGTACTCACCCTCCCCTCACAGCAGGTCATGTCCTCGAAATCCCCACGCCCCACGCGGTCACTTCGTCGTTGTGTTCGTTCGACGTGATCGTCAGGCTCGTCCGGCCTCGCCGTCGCGGTCGCCCTCCCCACCGGTGGCTGGCGGAAAGGAGGAGGCTGCACCGGAGTTGGGCATGGAAGTTCTGTGGAGAAAAAAGGAGAACACTAGGCAAAGATACTTTGATCAGGTTACAACATGTTACAACGAAACATACGACTTGTTTGCATTGTTTGCATCATGTTTTTTGTTTAAGAGCTCGTCTTGCCGTTGGTTTTGCTGAAGTGCCGCCTATGGCATCGAGGATGCATGAGGCGCACCATGGTTCACCTGAAAGGAAAGCATCTCAGACCCTGCAAGAAGGGGCTTGCCCGTCAGATCCTGTCCTAGAGAGGCAAACAAGCCACCCTAGTGACCTAGTGTAGGCATGTGTTCAATCATGGAAAAGAAAGCAAACCAAGCAAACCATGTGCGTTGGACCACTCCAACCATCTGGATTTCACCTGCCAAGTGCCAGGCAAGGCACTTCTCTCCTGCACCCCAGCCGCCCAGCCGTTGTGAGCGCGAGCGCTCGCCTCCACGCAGCGGTTCGCCTGGAGGGGAGGACCAGGCGATTCCGGCCGTGAAGGGGAGGAACTCAATGGAACTTCATTCAAATGGATTTTACCCTTCCAGACAAGAAAGGCGAAAGGTAATGCCCTAGTACAAGAACGACCTGGGCCCTTGATGATCACAGTTTTTCGGAGCCTGGCCACGGCGATGAGTCAATGAGTCAGTTGATGGTTGTAATCACGGACGACCTGATTACCCAGGGGGTTCAGACCGGTAGATGTGGAGAATTGTGGAGACGGTCAGCCCAGATGCATTTGCATGCTCCATTGGAACAACGCGACCTCCTACGTCCTAGCGCAACTATAGCAGTTGTTCTACGCCCGAAATGCCGGGCGTTGGGCACTCGATGGCACTAGGACATCCAATTTCAGGCGCGTTTGGTTCGGTTCATTTCTTTGACCGGCATTTCGAACTTTTTGTGGCATTTGGCCCATGGGCCCATGGGGTCTCGAGTTTGCCCCTTGGAGATGTGGCCTTACCCGCCTCGGAGACGAGTAATTATATAAACTCATTGGTATCCCCAGACGGTCGTTTGATCCAGACCGGAGACAGGCTCTACTCGCCTCACAGTCTCAGTTGGGCTCGTGTGGCTCCAAGTTGGAAACGAAGTCAGGTGTAAAACTCGTTTGATTGGGTTGTTGATGCGTATTTTATGTAGGATGTGCATCAATGACAGTGAGATGATGTTGAGGTTGATGGCGTTAACATGCGCCAATCCTTTCTCAGATGTGATGTCCTCATGTAAACTGAGCGTCCTTCATTTGTAAATGCTCATCCTGAGTCCGGCGTCCACTTCCATGATTGTTGTTTGAAGGAGGCTATGTTTTTTTTGCTCACTGCGCTGGTGTCTTACCTGGTTTTCTAGATGTGTTGATTTAGGACTTTAGGAGGTTGTGTGAAGGTTTCGCTCTTCTTGGATTTGCCCGAAGTGGGTCAACAGCGGTTTTTTCCCCTCGGCGGATCAAAGATGAACTCTTCTGTGAGGTTGACGGACCCAAATGGCAACAAGAATGTGCATCAAACAGGGTATTTGTACTTTCTACCTAAGAGGTTTATGTACTCATATTAAGGGTGAGGGATGGTGAGGGTGTTTGTACTGATAATATTATATGGTCAACTCGTTTGTGATTGATTTGTTGGGCAAACTAAGGTGGATGTCTTTAGGAGATGAGCCTGCTGCGGAGGGCCTGGCTAAGGCGCTTTCAAGGTGGGCGCCATTTTTCCGCGGACAGCCCTGCGGCTGTGGGGTACAGCGCTGCGGATGTGTGAAGATTGCATTGACCATGCATACATCCCTGGGCGTGTTGAAGACCAAGGGATACCCCGGAAAAAAAAAGAACAGACATCCACTAGATAGTACCATAGGGGAAGGAATTGACAAGAGACAAGAATTTGCTGAGTGCATACCCCTTGTTTTGAGCCAGACACTTCAGGCAAACAAAAGTTTATGCTTATTAATCGTGCTCATAAGCACTGCTGGGTCAGCTACGGATCGAATTAACAAGTCCATTTTTTGTGGCAGGTGCAAATATATCACACCGCTTTACATTTAAATGAAGCGCAACTTATGTTTGGCCAAATCCAATATTGACCCCACCGGATCGTACAGCTTGTGTCAAAGATGATGCAATCTCCCCCATCGAATCATCTCTATGCAGTCTACACTGGCAGACTGTGGGAGACATTCTTAGATCCACGACATTTGGTGTCGTCAGCCTTTTGACCTCGCAACAAGTCGCAAGTGGGAGGTGCTTGTTCCATGTTTTGTTGGCTTCTCCACTACTGGACAGAATATGACAGGATCTCCACCACTGGATGGTTTCAGAATATCCGGACATGGGTATATCCAGCCTAATTCAGCCTAGCACCCGTTGGCAAAATCAAGATTTTGACTGTTAGTTAGGGTCTATATATCTGGCAAGTCTAACAGCAACAGACACAAAAGGCTACAATTGATTCTTGGAAGACTATGTTCCACTCATCTTGACCAATCATTTCCAGAAGCATCGCTTGTGAGAAGCCACATGCGGGCTAGCTAATTATTCAGCATTATTCAGCTCTTGCTTTGTTTCGGAACCAATATGAAGAACCACATTCAGCTCAGTCTTCCTTGCCAGGCCAGCTGTGGAGCCGCCGGCACTGCCGGCACCGCCTGTGGAATGGGTGGCTGGCCGTTCTGGCGTCAACGCCCAGGCAGGAGGAGAGTGGGCGGAGAGATTTTAGCCTTAAAGACAGACTGGTGCGAATGAGAGCATGGATTCTAAGGTATCTATAGTAAGGGATCATTCCATTCCCGCTAAGCACCAGTCAGAAGTTGAGGTGACTACCGCAGGGCTTCACTAAGACTGTACATCTCAGTGAGTAATTTGCACCAGGGACAACGTCCGAACAAACACCTTTGATATCAGAGACCCTGAGTTTGGAGACCTCCAATCTTGCCGTGTCTACAAACAGAGGAAATGGCATTGAGGGTGATTGAAAGCTCAGCCATCAACTTTGGGGCAAGAGAAGCTCGTTGATTTGAGAATCTTGTGTGTACAGTCAGGCTTGCATTTCAGCCCCCCATTTGAAAGTATACCCCACTAGGCCAAAGTTGTTCTGCATTTCAGGTTGCACATTGAGAACCCTTTCCCCTTAGGGTGGAGACCATCGCGGTCGTAGGTTGAGAACCCTTTCCCCTTAGAATCCTGCAAACGGCACCTCAGACGGCACCTCACACGGTCGAATGTCGAATGTCCATCCTCCGCTCTTTGATGTTACAAGGGGGTGATCATCGACCATCCAAATAGACTTCCTACGCAACATGGACTTCCTAATTAGACCGCGGCTGATCCTTACAGATGTTGTAAGAACCGGAAAGAAGAAAAACCGTTCTTTCTCCTGAAGCATAATCGCTTTATCTATATATAGTGTATTTACCAAACGTCAACCGTTACCTTTTGATTTGATACCAGCAGATATGTGCATCTAAAAGCATGTAGGGATTGCTTTATTGCTTTTGAGAGTTAGAGTGTCCGCAATTTGGTGGAATTGACATTCTATTTTCCAGTAACCTGGATCATGTTCCTGACAAGTGCAATGCAGCAATCGCTTTTTGGAGGTCATCCTGGGCATTGGACCGTGTTCAATCTTTTGAACGTTCTCATGCATTGTCCTCTATGGGCAATACTAGATTCATATATTGTCTATCAATGTTGTTAGTACACCTCCACCAACCATGCTATCGACAAAACTCTCAACTACAAAGCATTTGCAGAAACCTGTCCTCCAGGTACCTCATGTGCCGCCATATGCAGTACCCCTCTCTGCTGCCGTGGCACACGCAGCGAGCGCAGCAAATGCAGCAAGCACAGCAAACGCAGCGAGCGCGGCAAACGCAGCGAGCGCCGCTAACGCTAACGCAGTGAACGCGGAGCCACAGCCTTTGCAACTGCCCTTGGTGCCGCGTGTGGTCTGCCGGGGAGCTCCAGAAGGGATTCGGTGGCTGTATTTAGACTCCAAAATACTTATGGCCCTTGTGATGATACCTCGACAGGTCCATGAACATCCCTATCAGCTTGTAGGATTGACTTCCCTGGTAGTCCATGTTGCTCATGTGATTTCTGCTTTGGGGTCAACCAGCTTGGGGCAACCTGCCGGTGTTGCATGTGAATGCTCCACCTACCTCAGGGGTTGGATCGTTCCATGTACCACTGGTGATCATCTAGTTTCTCGTTACTGTAAGTGAAAAAGAGGCATTCAGACAAGCACAGGCAACACTCCGGCATTTTAGTGCCCCATAAACTGCAACAGTGCTGATGATCTATTTTCATTACATATTCAACTGATGAAAAACCAAGGAGTCATTACAAATACGTATATATATAATATACATATTTTTTTTGTGAATGCTTGTAGCCAAATCTCCGAGTAGTCTTTGGCTGGGGGTTGGGCTGTGAAATGTTGTATTATGTTTCCAAGCTGCCTCGGTTGGCAAATGCGACATTCCAGAGAGAACCAGGTTCATTGTGAGTTGGACTCCCGCAACGAAGTTCAATGTTTATTTCTACGTACAATGAGGGGTTAGGTTAGGTCTCCTTTGTTGAAATCAATCCTGTGACGGCACAATTCAAGATCAACTGGATGCATCTCTAGCTCCGCATTCGGTGCATGGGGAGGCTTCATGAGGTGGACATGCGATAGATTCCATGATGCCCATGTTGCCTTGTGAAAGATACTTGGAAGTGGACTGAACAAAGACATCTCCATGTTCCGGTAGTGACTGACCATGGATTCTTGGCTGGGTTATAGATGGTTAAAACTGAAATAGATTCGGCCCCAAGTCTGGGACACATGGATTTCGGTCTTGCCAATGTTGTCCCATTTGTTCCTTTTGCTTCTCCCCGGTTTGTGTCGCTCTTGTGATGCCACCCTCAGGTGGTATCCTTTGTGAGCCTGTTGTGCGCCCGAGGAGCAGACCTTGCATTACTCGTCTGTAGGGTTCGTTTTGAACCGCACATGTGATAACATTGTTCAACGTATCACTCAGCAATGCAGCGACAATTGAATTTGCTTTCGTTGGATAACACCAGGTGGAAGGATGTTGGTACTAGTAGGTTTGTGAGCTTCGCAGCTTCAAGCGACGCCCGAAAACAGCGAGTACTTTCAGAGTTATTCTGCAGTTGGCTGCTTCCACCACTCGGCTGCACGGAGTGGGACCACTCGACGGTGCTTTTTCCCCAAAAGGAGGTCAGCACCCCTGTCACTGGAGTTGGGATTCGGGATTGGAGCACTCCAAGGAGGCTTTCATGGACCAGGTGCCACTCTCGATGTCCGTGCCTACGGTAGAGGTGGGTACAACTCAGCGACAACTCCGAAAACGCTAAAATCAGCACCGGTGGCCTTGGCGGGGACACTGGCAAGACGAAAAAGGGCAGGAAGCAGCAAGTGACCAGCAAGTAGACATGTCCAAAGTCCATTCGTTCAGATGTCTTGGACTAAACCGGACCCCAAAAAAACGGAAACCAAATGAGTCAATTCGTGCATTTCTCCATTCGTTTGATCACACCTCCCTCCCCTGTCCCCGGCAGGGCCCGGCCGCAAGCAACAAGAAACGCTTAATGACAGGGTGCACCGGCCCGGGACAGGGGACAGGGGACAGGGGAGGGAGGGTGTTCCTGTTGTGTTTCAGGTGCCACAGGTGGTGTTGCATCAGGTGCAGAGGTTGGAGATTCCTTGCGCCATGCGCCCACGCCGTGAACAAGTCTGGAACAGCCCACACGTACCTGGCAGCGGTGAAACCGCAACAGAGCCAATCTAAGCAATGCTTCCGGCAATGCTTCCCCAGTGGTTCAGACAAAGTATCAAAGTATCGTGCAGGTTGATGGGTTTACTACATACACGTCTAGTACTCTGAGGTTGTTCAAATCAGATGCATTTCCACGAGTTGGTTGGGTGAGCATTAGTAAAGCATCACACTGCATGTGAGCAAACAACTACCGAGTACCGCAGGGTTCGCTGTAACCAACTGGGAGAAGTGACAATCGTGCTTGACCTGGCTGGTGCCACCTTGGTGATAGTAACAAGGGCATCGCTACTAACTACTAGTAACAAGGGCATTACTACTAGTAGATCATAGATCTAGTAGCCAGAAGCTACTAGTAGCTTCTTGCTACTAGTTCAGTCTTAGACCGGCGCCCGTGTCAGCCTGGCTACTGCAACAGCCAAGCCACATTAGTCGCACTGGTCACAGAGGTCGCGAGTGCACGTGAAATGCAGAACTTGGCGCAAGGGGAGTAGCCTCCAGCTGCAGCCTGCTCTTGGATTTGTCCATGACAAAAGCTTCGGTTTTTGGCTGACTTCAGTCAAAAGAAAACGTTGTTGAACCAGAGAAACTTGTTTGCACTTGTTCTTCAGGGATGCATTATGATGCATTGTTTCTTATTGATGCAGGGTTGCCAGAACAAGTCACTGAGCTGTTCTTTTGTGCTTGCCTTTATTCCAGGCAAATCTGAGGGAAAATGGATCTTTTTGCCCAGGGTGAATTTGGGCGTTGCCTTTGACCAAAGTCTGTCAAAGCGGAGATTCCCACGAGTAAAAGGATTTTGCCTAGACCCTAGCATTGGCGGAGTTTGTCATCATGTTCCAAAATTTCAGATCGGCGGCATTCACTGTTCTGCTCCAGATGTATTTGGGACAGCTATTTAAGAGACAACAACAGCTGTATGACACAAGCTGAAGAGGTTGGAGTTGCCATGGTTGTGCTTCATTTATCAGAAAACAGTTCCACTGACAGGGAGTTGATGATACTTTGATATAATACTGAATATATAATAATTGATAAGAATCTGTCAGAAGAGCACTTATTTGGGGTAGCTATGGGTACAGCATTTACGGACGGTGCCCACATGGATGTGACCAAATCACTCGTCGATGTGGAGGACGACGTGTTCGTCCTTGGTCCAGTCTACTCCGGTCCATGGACTAGTCAGCCTCCAACCTAGAAGCAATGGCCTCCAACCTAATAGCGATGGCTTCCAACCTAAAAGCTTCCAACCTAGCTTGGGAGAGAGACCTCAATAGCGACAAGTCATCCTAGTCGAGTCCTCATTCGTCCTCCGATTCGATTTGTCTTCCAGTCGCAGGTCATCCAAGAGAGCAGCCACAGGAACTGGTTCGGGCCCGAGAACAGAGACCCAGCAGTAAAAGTGCAGGGATTTCAGCAAGAAAGGTGCTTTGCCTCGAAGCTTTTGCTGTAAGAGCTTGTAGGATGTTACAGTTACATGAAGATGCCTTGAGCCCTATGTCTATGTCCTATGTCGTAAGGTTCAGCGCGTTCCACCGTCCAGCAAGGTTTGAGCCCTTTGTGCTTGCTGGACCCTCTTGTTTGGAGCTATTTGATTCATGCCACATCTCGCATGGAACCAATTTAAATGGAAGGTGACAACGTTTGTTTACCCCAAAGAAAGTTTGGGCTGAAGCCAAGCGTATATATATATATACATATTATACACATTAATCCACAGCTCCTGTTCTCACAACAACCAGGAGGTATTTCCAAGTTGAGTAGCACACTGGCTGAATAGTACAAAAATCAACAATGAGTTTCAGGATGTTTCAGGCATAAAACCAGCCTTTTATTGTTGATGATCCTTGAACATCCGTCATTGGAACCTCCCACCCACTTCTCAGGTTCCGCCATGCGTGGACGCTGTGGACGCTGCAGTGCCAACCAGACGTCCAGAGCGGGGCACTCTCAGCTCTACATGGCGGGCAAGCACTAACACAAGAGCGTCCGTGTTCTGTTTTCCAAGAGGCAAGTCATTGTTTGTGGACGGACATGGCTGTGGGTCAAGACCGGGACACCCTGGTTGACCACGGGAATGAACAGAATAGACTACCTGGCAGGTCAACCTGCCTGCTTTAAAAGAGGGATTTGACCCACAGCCACATTAAAACAAATTGTTTAAGATGTTTAAAGGATGGAGACTTGATGAGACGAGCAGTAGAAGATCTTGTTTGAGTGGAAAGGGCGTGTTGGATCCAAGTCCCATCAATCTGGCTCCATATTTTCCGGGGCGATTGGAGAGGGACTTATTTACAAACTATTGACATTGACACTTTGTGGAACCCTTGGCAAAATGGAGTCACTGTCAGGGATAGAGCCTAACTTCATTGGGTTTGGGTCTGGGTTTGGGTTTGACCCCATTTGTTTCTTTTGCATGCTTTCCTTTTTCCTCCTCGCGAACACCAACCTGGCCACCTTGGAGACCATGAATCAACCAAAAGTGAGATGTTTGCATCTTAATGATCTTAATGCTCGATCGAGCTTTGAGTCGCCAATCAAAGCTCGCTTTTTGCCCTTCAGAATTGTCAGGAATCAAGAGTCCCTCAGAGTCCACGGACCCTTAAAAGTAGGACCTCCGCCGAGGAGGTCCTAAAGTCCTAAAAAGGCCGATGTCCGAGAAACCATAGAAGTTGCTGGGGTTTCATCGCCGAGGAACCGAGGAAACCCAACAAAGGGGATATCGGATCCTGTGAAACCTTGGTCCACAATTTACTGACAACCTTGGTCGTGAGCAATCTTGAAAAAAGTCCACGCATTCATATAGAAATTGCGCGCAATAGTGTGTAGGATGCCATGCCAATGCTCACGATTGCTCACGCTTTGCTGGGGGATTTTGTGTTCCTCTTGATGTTGTTTTGTGCCCTTGACCTTTGCTCACGCTTGCTCACGTTTGCTTACGTTTGCTCACGCTAGCCGCTAGCTATGAGCGGACAGCAAATAAATGAGGGTGTTCATTTTATGTGGTGGGAAATAAAGGTCTGGAATTGCACGATGCCAAACGTCCTCAATCAAGCGAACACCAGCAGTCAGGGTCCATCAAATAGCCCCCCCCTTGTTCTTTTCAGGACATCGGACCTTAAATGGAAGATATCGCCGATGTTCTTTTTAGGGCCTCTTTCCTCAACAAATCCGAGGGCCCTACAAAGTAGGACCCTGGACTTCCAGGGAGTCTTAAAAGATGGAACCCCTTTGAGAGCAAGCTAGATTCAAACTACTGGTAGGGATTTGCACCATATTACTCTTAAGAACTTTCATCATCCTTCGTAAGGGATCCCGACAGACCTTCCATGACACACCCTTTGAGGTGCTGTGGGATGCTTCAGGTGGCTTTGGACACTCTTAGCATTTGAGGTCTGCGGATCAAGAAACCACCGCCGCTTATCACCATCAAAGGACCCATGATGAACCAACCAGAAAACCACAGCCTCTCAGTCTCAGCCCAGCTGGCCGGGTCGGGCCGTTCCGATCTGATTCATCAGGGCCGTGGCACAAGCTGCTCGAGCACGTTCGGCGAGCAGGGGAGCCCGATCAGGGCGGATTTGGGCGGCAGATTGGACAAGAGTGCCGACGGCATGGGTCATCGTTTATGGTGGCCACTCGTAAGAAGTTACATGCTCGGATTCTGCATGATTTTCTCTGATCGGCAAAGCAGATCAGGCAAGATCACATGAATGAACATGTCTCCAAATATCTCCAAATAATGAATTCTCGCCCAATGGAAGCTCATGCCTTGGAATTGCGTGGCCCAGCCTCTGGAGGTATCCTCAATCATTCTCACCTTGGTGCTCAGTGACTGTTTGCAAGAGATAATTACTTTAGGACTTTAGGTAGCCAAGCAGTAGTCAGGGTCCGATACCTACCCAGTCAGTGGATAACCTGCAAAACTCTGTTGGATTGGTTTCTCCACTAAAACAACAACAGCTGGAAAGTTCGGTTCAGCTGGAAAGTTCGGTTAACCTATATGTTCCACAAACTGAGGGGGTCAAAACAAAGTCAGCTTCCGGCAAGGTTGTCGATCCCGTTCCTATGTCGTGGAGGCTGAAATGGCTGAATCGCGTTTGGGACTGAAATGGCTGAAGGGTCCCACATCAACTGGGGTGCATGGGAGTTATGTGGCGAAAACAGCAACGTTAAGGGTTGCGACATGTTACAACACCAAATCCTTGACCATCTATCTAAGATGTAAGGTTAAGGTACACTGACCACTAAATCCACCCCAATGAAGGTATCATTGGGACGCCTGGGATTTTGGTGGCTTGGATGTGATTCTTTGTGTTCATGTAAACCTCAGTAAACATGAAGCTAGCAACCCCTGCTCTTAGAGAGGAAGATTGCAATACTAACAGATATCCAAATGTTAATTAGATTCTAAGCAAAGGTATTGCTTCACTGGTCACTGGTCCCGATGACTAGTTTCCTGTAAGTCTCCCTGTTGTTGTTCTCCTGGATTCAATGGTTGTTCCGACGTGGAAAGGATTGCTCGAACCATCTCGAACCGTAATGTTATGGTGTTTCATGTGTTTGGTGGAAGCCGCTAAAGACTTCGGTGGCTTTGTGGACCCATCACCGCTTTTTCTCAAATCCACAAATACCTCACACCTTATCGCCTCGAAGAGGACTTTTGAGTCTTTGAGCTGGAACATTTGGGACTTCCTTGCAGAGAATCAAGGAAGTCCTTAGATTCCTTAGATCTAGAAAACACCCTTGTCGAGGCCCGTTGAACGGCGTGATCTTCGCGATGCCAGGCCATCACACCGTCAGAAGCAGAAGAGCTGACCCGCTCGGCCGGAGCACGGAGAAGGGGATAGGACTGGACAGGATAGGTGGAGGGGGGGGTTGGACATCCCTAAGTTCCACACTCCCACCCACCCCATAGTATCACCATGCATCACCCAATCATCCAACTTTGAAGCTTCTGAATTGGCCATTCAGAAGGATGGGAGGACTTCATTCATGGGTAACACCGGCATGGTGATTCGAGGTGCGACGCGATTCACAGAGGGTTGCCAGGGTTTGCAACCTTTTTGGGGTGTTTCGGCCAAGCTTGATCTGAAGGGGTCAGTGTTGAACCTTTCTCCAGAAAGTGCTGCGTGAAGGTTCTGTTGCTATGGCGCCGTGTAGGAGTTTGGGATCTGTTGTAGGGATTGATTCTCATCATTGTCTCATGTGTGATGCGTACTTCACCATATCCACCATGGTGGCCATCCATTCCATCCATCCGTTCATCCATTTTGTTCATCATCCTTCCTTACTAAGCCTTACTATCAGATGAGAGGCTTCAGATCCTCCCTCCGTTCCAAGGCAGTTGCTTGGTCCAGCTCCAGCACAGGAGCGACTGGCAGTATCCGGTGTTGCTGGAGCCCATTTGTGGACGATGTAGCTTTCCACTCAGACTACTGCAACCACCTCAGAATGGGACCCACAACTGACTGTAGCGCTTCTTTGTTGTGAGAGTCAAGTACAGTTTTCCACTCAATGCCTTCATAATCCTTGTCAACCCTCACAAATGAAGGGCTTGCTGCAAACCAAAAAATATATCACAAGGCCAATGAACGCCTGAAGTCTCCTGTCGATATTCAGAGAACAAAGGCGACTCCAAAGCAGTCGGAGGGGTGTCCTCATTTCTCAATTCTTTTGGTCAATGACAATGACCAAGGGCACCAGACGTTTATGTATATTGCTAGCCTAGTAATATATGTATATAAGATCAGATGACTGATAATATGCATTTCAGATGCATGTACTTGATTGTATTTGTATTGAAGTGGGAACGTGAGGGACATCCCACCTTGGGGGTCTCCCTACGAGGTATACCCCCAAAAGGTGCTCAATAGGTACAGATCAACATGACCTCCGTCCCGGCATTCTTATGGCCTCGCAGCCGTCCGTTTCGCCTCAGATGTGAGGAGCAAATCACTTGGTGCCAGAGACTTGGCTCAAAGATGAGGAGCTGCGGAGCGGATGCAGACAGAGCCGCAGACAGAGCGGATGAATGGATATCGCAGGTTTGCTGTCTTTGGAAGAAGACCTGGCAAACTTGCTACTACAACAGGCAGGGCAGGCAAACCTCAACTTCTTAGATAGGTTGAGGTATTGACTGTAAACTGTAGATGTTTCATCGGCTGGGTATCCTGAGGGGATGGCGTGCCCCCAAGAATGGGTGTGTAGGTACATATGATTACATATATGCATGATGTGCAGGACAATGTTGACATGTCACCATCCAAGATCCTCAAGAACTGTTCATGATCATCGAGAACTTTTCATGCACGAGTCGATGCGATCCACGCAGTGTTTTGCTGAAGTGCGGCCGTGGGGAACGCTGTTTCAATCCTCCCCTCGGGTGGTGCCCGGACAGTGAGTCGTTTGTATTTGCTTGACCCGTTTTCATCAATTTACGCCCGTTTAAGATCACGGTGTGAGTGGAAAGTCAATTCTCAAGAAGGACAGCATGCAGTGAAGAAAACAATGGAATAGCCGGATAATGGCCGTAGTATGCATGCTGCTTTACAATGCCCGACTGCAACCTTTGTCGACCTCCACAATGCCCGCGCTTGGGCGCAGGAGTTCCTCTCAGCCAAGACTGACTTCCTCATGTGTCGACCTTGGTAGGAACGGTGGCAGACGGCTGGCAGAGGCATTTCCTATGATAAGTTTTTATATGCCATGTTTAATGGATCAAATAATTTTGCCGGAGGCTGAGAACAATGCATCAGTATGATACAGTATGCATTTTGCCGCTGTTAAGAATACAATCCCCTGGCCTTTGATGGACGAGACAACCAGCAGTTCTCCATCTTGGAGTCACCGTGAACGATGTGTTTCGGGGTCAATGAGGTACGGTCATCGTTTGAAGGGACGACGTCATCATCACCTGAGCCGTTTCACCTGGTCGCAGGAACCAGGATCACTCGTCCTACAGTGAGTGCTTCTCTCTCCCTACGTCGTAGCCAGCCGGGTCAGACCCAGTTGCAGGTAACAGCGACTCAAAAGCTACTGCGTTTAGCCGGGTTTGACTTGGCTGATCCCCTCAGTTTTCGACACTGTCCGTTTGCTGAGGCTCTCTGAAGTGCCGGCCTCCTCTGGTGAGGAGCGGGAAAAGAGCGAAGCCTTTTCAATACTCGTCCTGGAGCTTATATACATGGAAGTGGAACCCCCCCTGTTCGTACAGGAAAGTAGTCTTCCTAGAGGCCATGCCATCCGCTTCCAGGTTAGTTCCAGGGAGTGTATGGGGATTTGTGTTTTTGTTGACTCAAAGCATATTTACCAGACTTGCAACGTGATGCCTTGAGAGGTCAACCAGCATCCTGGGGGTGGGCTCACAGTCATTTGGTTGATTGAGATTATAGTATAGTTATACTGTATTGATATAGTTATATTGTAATATTTATACCAATATCCTGGCCTTGACTCACTGGGCATGGATGTTCAAATCTGTCACTGTTTGGAGCAAGGTTTTAGCGTTCTTGACTTCTTATTGAGTATATGACCTAAACACTTGGTGAAGAAAAGCATATGACTTTCCGATGGCCTTGGGTTCAAAAGGCATAACATGGTCCCACCTCCACATAGACCTTCACATTGAGTAGAGGGCTTTGAAGAGAAAGACCAACGGCGTGATAGTCTTTCATTCAAAGTAGTTTAAGAAGCTACTAGGGGCTCCTGGCATCGCTACTAGGAGCGATCGGACGCTACTAGGGGCTTGTTTCCTCGCATGGCCAAACGCCAAACACGCCAAACACCTGCCAGGAGCTAGAGCCTGAGTCCCCAGGCGCGGGATCGAGTTGTTCGTGCCGATCAACCTGAAAAGAGACATGTTGAGAACTTGGAGCGTCCTTGCTCCTAGTAGTAAGGCCAGGAGCCCCTAGTAGCGTCCGAACGCTCCTAGCGTCCTAGCGCATCAACAGCTCAACCGAGACTTTCCTATAGAAGAGCAGAGAAAACCTCAAGAAGACCACGGTCCAGTTGTTAAAAGGGGGTTGCCCCATTCTCCCCAAAGTCATTGGTGAACATATATATTTATATTAAAACCCATTCTGACCATTATTTTAGTATGTTAATATATGTTAATCTATGGTAATATGTTTATGATGGTCATGATCATGACCATGTGTAGCAGCAGTCACTACACCATCCACTATCAGTGGGAATGGGACATCTCCACATTGGATTCCAGTTCGTCAATTTCACGAATCAATTTCCACGAACATGTGACGGAGTTTTCGGATTGGCTGTTATGGAGGCTGTTGAAGGTATGTGTGTGTGTGTATGTGTATGTATATATATACACACATGCAGATGCAGATGTCATGACGCAAAGTCCACTGATGCAGTACCATTCCACCGAATTTGACCTTCAAGTGGCATGTTGTATTGTTGCTGAATTGACTCTTGCTTTTAGTTTGTACGTTGTCCGTTGGACCTGTTCGATATAAGGATTACACCAAATCGGATTCGATCTGAATAAGAGAGTGGTCTTGATGGGCTGCAGAGTTCCAATCATGGAGCACAACACGTTTTATATAACTGCAGCAACAAATCCTTTCGGGCAAAGGTAAACTGGTCTACTTTAAGTAGAACATATTGGAATCGCCACGCTGAGAACGTCAAGATGTTCTGCGGTATAATATTCCTGCCGGTACTGTGCCTGGCCAAAACGGCGCACAGGTCGTATTTCAGTCTCGAGTGATGAAGCGGAGATCAAGGAGTCGATCGTTCAAGGGTACCCTGCAAACAAACATGGTTACGTGGATGGCACCGAAAGCTATTTAACTGTGAGGTGTTTTGACACGGAAGCTATTTACATGGATGGCACAACCTGTTTGGTCTTCGGAAAAATGAGATCTTTCCCGGTGGCCATGGATACCTGACGATACTGGTAGCACGGAATAGACAGCTGCTACTGCTACTGTTGAATGGACCTCGTGTGGAGGTGGACTTTCTGACCCTGGGACCTTCATGGGGCTGAGACATGGCACGGCCAGGCTGGAAACATGGCACGGCAAAGATGTTTCACAGCACAGCACTCCAAGTATCCAGGCCCACTGCATGGCTTGCCTATGGAGTTGTTTTTGGATGTCTTTGGTGCAATTCTTGGAGGAATAGTTCTGTCAAGCAGTGCGTGAATTTTGGACAAGCCATGTCAAGCCTCAGTATTCTCTAAACCTTTGCAACCTGTCAGAATATGTTCCCACATGTGTCACAGCAGGCTACCAGCTACTGTTTCTCACGTAACCCCTCGAATAGATGGCAGTAAGAAAAGGTAACAAACTTGCAGATCGTCTTGGGAATCTTCTCCAGTTCGACCCCTCTCGGATCATTTCGTCTTCTCCTCGCGAGGACCGGTTGAAGGCCGAGCCTGAGTCTGCCGAGCCTGAGCCCGTGACGATGTGAATGTTCACGCATGCTGCATGTCTGTGTGGGATTGTCACACCCTGTGTTCCTTTGCCATTGATCAGGTCTAGTTCTAGCTCCAAAAGACCATGTTTGGAAACTGGACATGAACAGAATCTCTCGATGGCCAACGGTGAAAGCTTTTGCTAAGCCGTTTTCAAGCGCTGGACATGTTTCGACGGGACACTGCACTTGTGTCTTTTGGTAATGACTGCTGATGATGTCTCGGTGAAGATTGACATTCTCTGGCGAAAACGCACCTCAAAAAATGCCTTGACTCAAGATCTTGTTGCCATGCCAAGACTGTGAGGCGCACCAAGCCTGCCTTTTTCAGTTAAACGAGTGATGAGTTTGTGAACATGACGACCGGGCGTGTCCAAAGAAGTCAAACTGGTTGATGTGGGTAGATCACACAGACACCCCGTTAAAAAATCAAAGAAACATATCCTATCACATCCTACACCATTGGCTGCTCATAGACTATGCAACACAACACTGATTTTGTACTCTTCGAACGCCAAGACAAGCAGAACAACTGAACAAAAGAAGCACATAGAAGCACTAGTCTATCGTGATTCTGGTTCACACCTGACACTCAAAAAGGCCCTTCGTTCATTCCGTTCTTTTCATCACCCCGCCGACCCGGAAAGGCGCTGCTGAAGCACCGCCCCGTGGTCTCAGGCGAAGCAGCGAAGTGAAAGCGGGCAGCATCCGCCACTAAGTGAGTCAAGTGATTCTTGCAAAAGCTGGGTTGGTGGGTTCTAGCTGCAAACTGGCAAAAGAGTAGTAAAAACATATAACAACAATATACATAGCTTTAGACTTTAGACACACGCAGCGTCAGGCAGCATTTAGAAACCTGTATAAAGAAATCTGGCAACTATCTGGGTTCTTATAGAGAAACGAGCAAGAACTGGAACCTGGTTTCAGAGAAAGTCATGTGATTGCGTCAGGCCCGTGGATTCATTGGGATTAACCATGAAAACCGTGTTTTCTCAATGCCCTTTATCTATATAGTAAACCTCCCTAGTCACTAGGCAATGTTGTTTTTGTTGGTTTAATTTTGAGACCACACCCACCGGATCCCACCGGTGCGTCACTCATGTGTACTTCAATGCCGGCTCCACCTCCTCACCCTGCAGGGTCGGCTGGGCCCAACCAAGCTCGACATCCAGGACAGACAGAGATCGGTCAGAGAGCGATCAGGCAGAGACATCGAAGTGATATCCGACCTAATGTAGACTCTTGAGGACCATACACCACCCATATGAAGAGGATGTTCAATTCAAAAGGGGGGGGTATTAATCAAGAGTCTACATTACAAGCAATGGCCTCCAAGCGAATTAGTGATGGCCTCCAACCGTTTCAGTGCCACATTGATCGTTGGCGCCAGCTGCTTGCCAGGAGCCACACGATGCGAAGCTCCACGACCTGCAGACAGTGAAGGAGACTGAAGCAGCCTGAGCTGTCCGAATCGTTTGTGAGGAACCCAACTTCCAGCAAGCCCATGGGTTGAGCAATCTGACCTCAACCTCGCATAATCAACCAGGGTGCTTTTAACCCAGCCCTGTTAAGAGTTTGGGACTCCGCAGTCCACTCGATCCCCCGACTCGGACCGACTTCGAATCAATCCTTTCTCCCTCTTAAGACACCAATCCCTGCAGTTCTTTTTTTGCTTGGCTTCATTGGCTTCTCTTGCAAGAAAGCACATGAAATCATGAACGCAGCCCTGTGACTGAAAGGGAAAGAGCTGAATGCCGTCGGCTGAAGGCTGTCGAACGGTGAGTTTGCTCCACGGCGGTCGCCAGAGTCGCGCGCTGGGGCGCAGGGCTTGCGATAGCTGGTATAATGCTCCGAAAAGCTCACATGGACCCTGACGTCCTGGCCCCCTGGAAGATGGTATTCCTCTACAAACCAGTGGTTTTCATTGGTTTTCAGGTTCCATGTGAGTCATCATGAGGGGTTTTCATACGGAGTCGTTTTTTCGCCAATCTCTAGGACCTTTGCCTTGCCGAGCCGCAAGTGGAACTGGTAGCCGTCCATCTGCAGGCGACACGAAACCCTCGGATTCTTCGACTTGGGAACGCGCGAAATCTGGTGGCCACAGCATGCCAGAGCCTTTCTTGCACATCTCCTTTGGGTTAAGTCTTCCACACGGCAGCTTCTGCCAGTGGAATCATTGGGCTATTGGGATTTTTAACACTCTGGGGGGGCCCTGATATATAACTATTTATAAGGGCGGGTCATGGGGGTGCAGGACCATAATTTTGGTCAGGGGGCCCGGGGCCCAAAGGGAAGCTTAGTGAGCACTGACAAATTGCAGAGACAATGGAGGGGCACCAAGTGCCTTTGCCTGGGGCCAAGTGATGAATGGGGCAGGTGTGGCTACAGTGCTTTTCTACCGATTGACAAGTTACTTGCACGCACCCTCAACAACCTGGTGCTTCAAACAAAAAGAAGATGCAGAGATATATACAGATGATACAGCTTTCTCATTTGCGTAGGTTTCGGTCTAGGGAGTCTTAGACTGGGAGAGCATCAGAAACCGCTCGGTATGGATTCTTGCCATGTTTTTTGAGACAACACCAGGGCCCCGAACCTTGCAGGTACCGCAGGTGTGCGACGACCACATGTGCCAGCACTGGCCCTCTCAGCAGGCCAGGCCGTTCCGTCCAGGGCCAAGGGATGAGATGGGAGCGGCGGGGTGGCACAGGGATGGGATGGCAACATTCGGGAACATGGCTACAACATGAGTCGACAAAAATACTCGTTCAGAAAGATGGGCAGGTGGCAGCAGCTTGGTGGAGAATTGATAAGAAAGAGTTGGCAGTATCAAAGTGAGACGGGGAGTCTTGGAGCCAAATTCAAAGCATGTGATAAGACTGACTTCCACAAATGCTGTTGGCGTTCTGCGTTCTGCGTTCTGATGCTTCATGATGCGTGTGCGAAGGCAACCCTCCCCCCAAAAAAGAATGGTGGCAAAAAAACAATGGACACCACTCTGACGAACACATCACATGGAAGTGGATGGCATTGGCAATTGCATGGCCCCTGTTTCAAAGCAAACCAAAAACCATGGTTCGAACTCCATACAGACATCAACATCATCTGGTTCTGTTATCAGTATGGCAATGGCCACTATGTAATGAGGGGGGTCAACTCCCTCATCCTCGCACTCCATGGGGGTCACTCCTTCGGATCATCGCGTCCACCGGTGGTGCCGCGCAGTCGCTGAACGCGGAGTGAACGCCGTCCACGGCGCCGCAGAAAAGCTGTCCGCACGGCGGACACGAGAAGACGCAGGACACGAGCGGATCGAGGCAGAAGATGCAGAACGCGCATATGCGAAGATCAAGAGAAGATATGCATGAACAATGCAATGAGCATTACTTCTATTGACATTTAATAGACAAAACAGACAGAGCTCAGAGCTCACGTGAGCACAACGATGTACATCACGAGGCTTTGCAGAAATAAGACGTGGGATTCTTCTACCAGGTGCCATAGGATGTTGTTTTCTTACGTTTTGCTCAAAAACAGCTGGATGGAGATTGTGGAGCGAAGGCGAAGACTTTCAGTTTTTTTACTTTCAGCCTTTACTTGGTAGGATGATTGAATCATCATTGAATCCTTTGATAGTATTTTTCAAATTGAGTTGAAACCACCAACCAACCAGTCTAACATCTTTATTAATTATCGGCAGATTTTCCTATATGTAATTGTATGTAAGGATGTTCGTCACTGTATTGCAATTGTTTGACCTGACTCATCTTCGAAATAATTAGAGACAACATAAGCCCCAAACAGCTACATACATCCACACAGCCATGCTAGTTACTAACGGTTCCCCTGAAAAACAGCAAATAACAACAGATGTCTTTTCTTTGCTCCACCTTTTTAGGAGTCCACCGAGGGAGCCTTGGGCACCCGGTCACAGGACGGGCGGGTGGACGTCACGAGCGGAAGAAGCCACTTCACAGCGATTGCAAGACTGGACGATTCGCCGGATCCACAAGAATATACGTTTTCTTCAGAGGGTGAGAGACTCTGAAAGACCAAGGCTTTAAGAGGCTCCAAACACACCTTCGAAGCAGGTACTGCCCGATCTCTTTGCTGCCGGTCTCTATAGAGACTCATCTTTCCAGCAGTGCCTGTAGCCCCCTGCAGCTCCTTGCCCTTCCAGGATCAGGGGAATTCCCGAAAACTCGTGCGACTTGTATCAATGGTCTGAAATTGACACGACATGGATGATCGGACATGTTTCTTGTCACGCAGCACAACCATGTCCAGGGCCACGTGCTACTCGCGAGCGGGCGGCTGCTCGCATAGGCTAGGGCGTTGTCACCGATTTCAGACACCTGCAACAGAATTCATTTGGGTTACTCATTATTTTTTCAGATCGACATGGAGTCATAGATTATCAATGATTATCATAGGTTAATAGAACTGAACATTAATGTTTTATTAACCTTAAGCACATCCATACATGGATGGAAAATCGAACTTCGTACAGAGCTTTGGAGATTGTTCAGCTTCCACCCGTACTTGGGACACTAAAAAGTTGCCAAGTTGATTTGACCACCATAAAGGGGGCGAGGGAGTCGCTTCGGAACGCAGAAAATAGTTCGCTTCGGAACGCGGGAACGGTATCGCTTCGGAATGCGTGTCAGAGCTAGTAGGTTGGAGGCCATCGCTACGACTAGTCTGCACTGTCTGGTTGCCAACTGCAACCCACCCCACCCCCCACCCCCTGAAAAGTAGAGCCTACCTGTACAGGGTTCCACTCCAACAGCTGATATAGTGTGTCCATGCTTGACTGCTTCAAGGCTCAAGAGAGGGTCAATGGACCTAAGGATAAGACTCTGCGAGAGCAAAAGACACTAGCGGTCTGCACCTCTACCGTGTACGCCCTAGTCACTCTTTCAGTGGTAGCGGAGCAGTGATCCTGGAAGACCCAGGTGAGCTCCTTTCCTAGGCATAGAATTGCTTGTGGGCAAACGGCCATGGATTGGATAGACGACTGGGAAGAGCCTGATGCGGATGTGGCTTATGAGCCAGCAGCCTACGTGAATAGGCATGTGAGAAGAGAACCAGCAGCAATAGCAATGACAACACAGGTCACTACAAAGGTGCCCCCATCTTATGATGGAAAGACTTCATGGTTTTCCTATGAGGATGCCATAGACGATTGGTGTGATATCACCGAGCTGGAAGATGAGAAGAGAGGACCAGCTTTGAGAAACAGATTAGAAGGAGAAGCAGCAGTATACAAACGTGTATTAGACAGAGATTCATTGAAGGCTAATGAGCCACCAGGAGCAGGAGTAGAATACTTCAAACGAGTACTACGACCATATTTCGTGAAAGGATCAACCAATGTATTCCTATACAGGTTTATGCAATTCGTGCGATTCAATCGAGGATCAGCTGACATGATGAAATGGATGACAAGATTCCAGATTTTACTCCAAAGGCTTATGAGCAGTTGGATGGACATGTTAGAACCAGTCACTCAAGCACATCCCCAAGTCCTTGCTCAGATGCAGGCAGATGCAGCGTTGACTGGAGTAGCACCAACGGCAGAAAGGATTCAGGAAATCATGCAGAATGTCAATGGCAATATGAGAATTCTTCATCAGAATGATTTTCCTTTAGGAGAGAATCTCATTGCCCTACTCATGCTGTCCCTTGCAGATTTGTCTCAGGACCAGCGAAACACTTTGACTTCGTTGATGACTCATCGTGGCAGGTACCTGCAGCAATACACCACAACAGAGTTGAGGACAGTGTTCATCGAGATGTTCTGCACGACAAAGACTTCAGTAGACAATCCATTGATGCAGCCGACAGGTGCTGGAGGTAGAAGATCATTTCTCGTACTAGACGAAGGAGAACTCGATGGTACATTTGGCTATTGGGCCGAAGATGAAGAAGATGGAACAGAAGGATTTTTAGATGCCCTGGACGATGTCTTTTGGGTATATGATGATCAAAACTTCTCGTGGTTCCAAAGGAGATTCCAAGGAAGAAGAGCCAGAAAAGGCAAAGGAAAAGGTAGAAGAAAAGGAAAAGGAAAAGGAAGATCAGGCCGCAGATTCGTCAGACCTCGTGGAAAAGGAAAAGGAAAGAGACGAGGTAAAGGCCATTTTGCTGATGAGCAACAGA
Organism: Durusdinium trenchii; assembly: GCA_963970005.1. Taxonomy (NCBI): domain Eukaryota; class Dinophyceae; order Suessiales; family Symbiodiniaceae; genus Durusdinium; species Durusdinium trenchii. The sequence continues at coordinate 1,767,735 of CAXAMN010014446.1, forward strand.
CAACATATCCAGAAGAGTACTTTGAAGAGAATCCTTATGAGGACACTTGGGAGTCAACCCAAGGAGCATATGATGCCATTCTTGCCGAGGATATGAATGACTATCTTCAAGGAGAATATGATGATGCCAATGACTTTTGGCAACAACTTGAAGAAGCATGGTTTTCCCACAAAGGAAAAGGAAAAGGCAAGAGAAAAGGCAAGAAAGGAAAAGGAAAAGATAAAGGAGATGGCAAACAAGATGCAAACTATGCAAATCAACAACAGCCACGTTCTTTACCTGCACCTTCAAGAACTTCACAAGCATCAGGAGGTCAACAAGTTTTCTTAGCACATTGTGTGACAGCAGCAGCTGAAGTCCATGACAGTGAGGTGGACTTGCTGTCAGGCATGATGACCTCATGCCAAGATGAAGCTGACTGCGTGGTCAACAATGGTGAGACGATCTTTGATGACATGAGTGCCACTGTGAGGTACTCTTTGTCAAAGGAGATGCTCACAAAGGCTCCTGATGGCCTTGCGCTTATGAGCGCTGATGGCTTTGCGCTTATGAGCGCTGATGGTTTTGCGCTTATGAGCGCTGAGGAAGAAGTGAAGGAGATGCAGGCCATTTCATTTTTGACTGAGAATCGCTTCCCGCCAACTATTGCAATCCTGGACATTGGATGCACTAGAGCTATGGGATCAAGGCGAGCAGTCGACCATTTTTGCAACTATGTCGACAATCACCCAGATTGTGGATTATGGTACTCCTTTGAGTCTACCAAGAGCAAGTTTTACTTTGCCAATTCCCAGAAGGCTACTTGCTCTCAGAAACTGGTGATTTACATGTATGATCGTGCATGGACGATCCACCAAACAGAGTTCGACATAGTGGAAGAAGGAGAAGTCCCTTTGCTTATGAGCTTGCCACAGATGAGGAACTTAGGCTTTGAACTCAGGCTGACACCTCGACATGCTTATCTGACATCGGTGCCTCTTGGTATCAAATTTTTGGAGTTGAAGGTTGCAGCCAGTACTCATCTTGCGTTGGACTTCCAAGATATTGCATGGTATCTGTCTGACGTGCGTTGGCAGACTCAGCGTGAGAAGAGTTTTTACTCTCACCTCACTCACTATGAATATGGCCATATTTCTGTTGAACACAATAGTGATGAAGGTGAAGCTGAGCATGCATATCCTGTGGTTGATTTCTGGGAAGTAGATGTTCACAAGAGAGAACTGATACGTCACCACAAGGATTACAGGAAAATTCTTTTCCCAGCAACTAAGTCCTGTCCTGTAGACACTGACTTGCTGGAAGACTTGCGACTGACAATCATCAAGAAGAAAGCAGGAGGAGAAGAAATCAAGAAGACAGATGATTGGCGCAAGGCAAAATGGAAGGACCTACAACTTGGCTATGAATGGCGTGGTAGAACAATTTTTAAATTTAAGCCAGATGCCAAAATTCCAGATCTAAAGATCAGGAAGGCTGGCATTGAGCACCGTGGCATTGGTGATCCCGATGCAGTGGTGCGCTCCTCCTCAGAGAAGGTTCCCATTGCAAAGGACAGGGAACCAGGCTTCTCGTCAGAGAAGGAAGGTGCACCAGCCAGTGCCGCGGAAAAGCCCGTGCCGCCAAAGTTTCGGTATACTTCCAAGGGTTTTGATCCATTTTGGAAAGGACACAAGTCAAAACCATCTGAGCCTCAGAATGATTTAAAGGGTGATGATCTTGAGGAGTATGCTCCCTCAGAACCACCTGAGAGGCCAGAAGGTGAACTTGTAGAAATTCCTAAAGCATCAAAAGGACCATCAAGTGATAAACATGAACCACTTGAACCAGGTGATGGCGCTCTTGAGCCTAGGCGGATTTCAATCCCATTACCTGGTAGTGAAGTTGTTGCAATGACACCGGCATATAGGAAGATGTTACAGAGACTGGAGGACAAGGTAGAGCTTTATAAGCTTCATGTGAAGCACTACCATATGAGTCCTACTCAGTTTCGTAGACGTGTTTCTATGTTGAAGCTTCCTGACTCTGTTTTAGAGAAGTATGAATCAGTTGTCAGGAACTGCCGTGTTTGTAACACTTCAGTGGCACCTCCGCCGCGAGCCAGAGTCTCCGGTATTAGAGCTTCATGTTTTGGTGATGTTGTTTTTGCTGATCATTGTGAGGTTGAACTTCACAAGAACAAGTATATCATTCTACTTGTTCTTGATGGTGCCACAAATCTTCTCTGGGCTACGGCACAGAAAGACCTCATAGATCAAACCACCATCCAAGCATTGAGGCAGTGGTCTGATGAGAACAACTGTGTTCCAAAGGCCATCGTAGGAGACGAAGCCTTTTTCACCGATGCTTTTGTTGAATACTACAGGTTCCATGGTATACAACAATGTCCTTGTGGGCCAAGAACTCCTTGGCCGAACCGAGCAGAGACAGCTGTACGTTTGTTCAAACGTATGTGGCATGTTATGAAGGTAGATCTGGATGACCCACGTTTTCGTGGTGTTACGGTCAGAGAAGTGGTCAAGAAGGTAGTTTGGGCAAGAAATTGTCAGTTGACTATCAGTGGATATTCACCAATAGAGATAGCAACTGGAAGACGTCCACCAGATCTTTTTGACCTGGAGACCGCAAGCCCTGAGCAATTGTCAGCTAATGCCGCCGCACAAGATCGTACAAATTTGGAACTACAACGTGTGGCTTTGAGAGCTCATCAAGAAGCACGACAAGCTCAGGACCTTCGAGCAGATCTTGCAAGAAGGACTATGCCAAGTGACGGTCCTTATTTCCAAGGAGAGAAGGTTTTTGTTTGGACTCAGGATTCATCAAAGTTCAAGGATAAAGGACGTTGGGTTCGTGCCACAGTACTTGGACAAGAAGGAGCTATGGTCCAAGCCAATACTGGTAAGGCAGTGATACGTGTGAATCAGTCAAAGGTTAGACGTGATCACGATGAGTGGCATGATGTTTCCATTCCGGCATTAGACGATGAGAATCCGGAGAACTTACGTGAAGATCACGAACTGTATGTTGATGCCGAATTTGGAGAACAGTCCTTTTTCTTCTGTAATGATGATCATCCTGATGTTGTTGAGTTACGTCATGGAAACAGTGGATTATCTTGGTTCCTTTCAAAGAATGGTGTTAAAGTTGCATCTCCTATGGATTTCAAGGCAGGATACAACTTTTCCACATGGAAGGGTCAAGATGGTATTTGGCAGCAACTGGAGAGATTGCAGCCCCACTGTATAGTGATCAACAACCCTTCTCCCAAACAGAACAGAGCTTCTATTTGGTTGCTATGTTGTAATGTGATTGAGTGGCAGTTGAGAAGGAAGAAACATGTGTTTGTGACTGTTCCCAAAGGAAACAAGTTTTGTTTGTTTTTGCAGAAGTTCATCTCTTCGTTGAGAAATCCGCTTTATAAGTTCGATGTGGATATGAACTGTTTTTGTTATTGTCCGAAGGGAATGAGTTACGTGACAGTCTTCCATTCCTATGCATCCTGCCAAGGATGGAAAGGTATTGGTGACTGTTCATTTCAAGCTAAAACAGTGCAAGCCACTAGAAGCAACCAGTACTTTAAGGATCCTGACTGGAAGAAGTTTCCATTTTCATTTTTGGTTGAGATGAATCGTTTTCTTCCTTATAGTGAGACTTCCGACAAGCGTCAGAGTTTCCTTATTGAAGATCTTCTGGAGAACTTTGACTCTGGAAGTTTGTGTGGAACAGCTCTTTTGTTAGAGAGAGAAGCTCATCAGTCAATTTTGCTGAATTCCGTAAGAACGGAAGAGACGACGGAAATTCCGGTTCCACTTCGACACATACTACCACAAAGGTTCACTACTACTGAACTGATCAGAACCTTGAGGCAGGTAGATGCACTACCTCAGAGATCAGAGTTTGATGCGACAACATCCTCTGATTCTCGAATTGTGTCATTGATTCCAGGCCTGAAGGAGATTAGACGAAGAACCTTGCCACAGATGTATTTTGAGAGATGTAAGGTCTATCGTGGTACTTTTGGTAGAGTGCATCCTCTCTTCAATTCTGAGGATGATGCAGTGTTGATTATGTGGAAGCCAGGAAAATACCATCAGGTTTTCTTTATGTTTGTGTCACAACTGTCTCCTCATCATGAACAGTTTTTGGTAGATCATTGGAGTATGATAGTTTACGAAGCAGAGACGACAGGCGCCGTGAAGCGCATTGTGACTCCTGATGAAGTAGCTCTAGAGGATCCAAAGGATCAACCTCCAGACTACGGACCACCGATGGATGATGATATGGATTATGAGCCGATTCCCGTCTCGGGGGAACAGCAGTATTTTGATCCAGATGATGAAGATATGTATCCGCCTGATGATGGACCGGGTGGCAACCCTGATGATCACCAGGGTGGACAACCTCCGGGACCACCTCCGACAGGTTCCGTAGCTGGTCCGAATCAGTTCGGAAATCCCGATGTTCCTTTAGAGCAACTCGGATATCCATCGAGCGATCCGGAAGAGGCAATGCCGGAGATTACGAGTGAATCCCGTCCGCCAGATGATCCGGGTCAACCACCGATAGGGTTTCCGAGTGATACGGATCCCGTTCATCCGTTCGTACCGTCGCCAGATTCGAACACGCCGGAGCCAGAACCATATGTTCCGGAGAGTCGTGAACGTCACAGTAAGCACATGAGGAAGCTTTCTGTGGACTCAACTGATGCTTTGCCAAAGGCGAAGGTGAAGTTTCAGATAAAACGTTCTAAGGTTCAGTTACCGGGACATGACGAACCTATTCCGGCACCTCCGAAGTCAGTGCCAAGAAGTTTCTTTCCTGGACATTCGGAGAATCCGACAGCATCAAGTTCGAATCAGCCACAAGCAGCCGACATTCCCGTGCCTACGAGCACAGTCGAAGACGATGACAATGAGACGATTGATACAAATGAAACAGATTCAGAACCTATTTTTGATGAAGAAGACGTGAAAGGTTTTGAGAAGGATCCAGACAAGGATCTGGACGATGAGAAAAATCTTTTTGTTAGTTTTGATGACATGGATTTTTGTGTCATAGGTCCGAACCAAGCTCCTCCGAGTTTTAACTCGTATGATCCGAAAGGTTTTTCACAGTTCTGCCAGTATCTTGCGAAGACAATGGCTAAGAAGACGCCAAAGGCAGAGAGTGTGATTACTCCGGAAGTGCTCCGGAAGTATGCGAAAGAGATCAAGCAAGCTAAACTCGAGGAGTTTCGCAGCTTTTTAGACTTTACTGCGATGAAGTATCGCGACCGAAGAAAGCATAAGATCGATAACTATGTTACCGGTCGATGGGTCCTGACCATCAAGATTGACAAAGATGGTAACTTTAAGAAGTTTAAGGCCAGATGGGTCTGTCGAGGCTTCCAAGATGCCCAGAAATGGGACCTCCAGACGGACTCGCCAACCGCGACCAGGTATGGTTTTCGCGTAGCCTGTCAGCATGCAGCCTCTTCTTTTTGGGACCTGTTACACATCGACTTGAAAACTGCCTTTCTTCAGGGGGAACTTTACGACCTCGAGCGACGCGTTATTCACGTTCAACTTCCGACCGACATCGGATTGCCTCCGTATCTTGTCGGATTGTGTACCCGTTCAGTGTACGGATTGAGTGATGCGCCTCGTCGCTGGTGGAATCGACTCGACAAGTTTTTGCACTCACTCGGATTAGTTCCGACTCGAGCCGATCGGTGCACGTACGTCTGCTACTCCGGATGTTTGAGGGTTCCTAAGGCTGTGAACTACTCATCAGAGGAGATGCCAGCCGAACCGGGACCGGTATCCTTCTACGTAGCAGGTGCGCCGCCAAACGAATTCCACGACACAGCGGAGGAAGTTCGTAGGTCTTTTCTCTGTGAAGAACGTCTGTTTTCGGTGTGTTACGGAAATAGGTCGGAGAAGACGGTGACGCGTAGCCTGCTTAAGGCAGAGGATGGAAAATGGACTCCTGTGGTAGATCAGGAACTCCAGAACTTCCTTGACTCTGTACTGGGATGTCCCGCGAAGATCTTATTGGTTAGAAGAGTTATAAATGGTTAGATAAGTTCCAATAAGCTAGTTATAAGCTCTAGTAAGTAGGTTATAACTTCTAGTAATGGTTTATAACCTCTCTAACCACTTCTAGGTTTGAGGCTAACCTCTATAAACTTTATATCGTTTATCTAACCTCTTAGCTTGTTTGTTAGAGGTTAGCCACTTCAACAAACCCTAGGTTACTAAGTGGTTAGCTGATTTGCTAACCATTTAGCTTAAGGGTTAGCTGGTAAAGCTCTCCGAGGACTGAAAAATGTGGTGTCGGTGACTTTTTGGTCACCAAGTCTCACCACAACATGTTTGAATGTTTTTTGAATTGAAAAAGTTATATGTTTCAGTTGAAATATGTTGTATTTGCATATGATTTGTTTTTTGAAAAATCTACAGTGTACACATAGTAATTTTGCATTTTCATTGTTGCATTTTCATTAATTGTGGGTTCTTGCCATGTCATGTCCAAGCCTGGTGGGTTTACCCTGTAGAGAGCATGCATGTTTAGTTGTGATTTGCCATGTTCATTTGAAATTTCACACTTTCATTTTTTGACTTTTTGGTCAC
>CAXAMN010014446.1:1774352-1813121 GCA_963970005.1 Durusdinium trenchii
GCTCAAGATTTGTTGCAGCTGCCTTTCACTTTGTCATTGTTTGTCATGGACTCAGCCATGGGCAATGCAGATCCAATGTCTGCCAGCATGCAGTATTGGCCCTTGAGATCTGAAGAGGCATTGCTTGCCCTCTTCCCAGCACATATGAAAATGCAGTGGTGGCATGAAGGACAACCTCGCTTTAGCATTGGCTTCTGGCATGGTGCATGGTGGCTCTCAGCCAAATATGAGAACCTTTGGGAAGAAAGGTGGTTTGGACTGTGCATATAGAAGAGTTTTTAAAATCAAGTTTTAACATATCATGAAAGTATGTATAAGTAGTTTGTGTGGGAAACCATTTGCGACAGTGTTCAGGATCACCATTGCCAGAGGATTGGAAGATCAACTGGGCTTCACCAGGTATCAAGCTGGTGTCATTGTACATATATTGGACTTGATGTACATGGATTCGACTTGATGTACATGGATTGGTAATGAGCTGATGTATGATGTGTGAAAAGAAGCATGCCTTAAGCCCTGGGTCAATAATTCATGCAACATTTCATGCACGGGTTTTGTCATTGTTATGTGTTTCTGTTTGGCCTATTGAGGCTTCAGCAATGCCTTTTGACATGCATTTTGTGTAGTAACCCATGTGCATCATGCAGCATTGAGAACACTTGCAACCACTTAATTGTCATGTGGTTTGAATTGTCACTTGCAACCACCTGTATTTGGCATATGCAAGGCTGCTCATGTCATATCATGGCCTGCTCAACACTTGTGAGGTTCATGTACATTGTTTCATTGCTGCCCACCAAACCTCATTGTCACTGCATTGCATGCATGTGTGACATGTCAACCATTTGATTGCAGTGTTTCTTGCACAAACCAGAGTTTGAAGTAGCATTTGTGTTTTGCTCTGCTGATTTCACCATGATCAGCAGCGATGTCATCGAGGATGTGGAGAACATCATCTTCTCAGGGTTGGGGCTGCTCAACAAATGGGCACAAATTGAGAAAATACTCTTGTCAAATGGATTGGCATACAAGCAAGAGCTGCCACCAGAGCTGTTTGTGGTGCACCCCTCAAACAGGGGAGGGTTTGGCATAAATGCATGGAATTGTCATGCCAAGGGGTCTATGATTTGCGCCATGGGTGCAGACCTTTCCCAGCTGACAGGGTCTGTTGCTTTTGAGATGTCAGCAGCAAAGAAGGATGAACAAATCAAGTTTACCAAGGACCTTGCACTTGCAAGTGAAGGGCTCCTTGCCATTCCTTCTGGTGCAGAGCGGTTCATGACAGTCAGCAAAGGGCACACTACTCAGTTCATGAAATCCATCAAGAACTCTTGCAGGACCCCCCAAGCTAAGTTGGCCAGCCAAGATGGTCATTTGGGAAGCCACCTGTTTGCAAAGGATCCTTCTTTGCAGAAAATGGTCCAGACAGGGTGGACTTGGACAATCATTTTGTCCATTGTGGAGGACAAGTTCCCCCAACTCCCAGCATTGATTGAAGCTGCATGTAACAGCACCAATGCCACATATGAGGCACAGAATGAAATCCAGCTCATGTCAGCTGTGGTGAGTCATGTCAAGAATGTAAGTTCAAAAGATGGAAAGCATGACTTTGCTGCAATTGCTGATGGACTTTGCCTTGGTGGCCCCATCAAGAGCTATGCACCTATGGTGGGGAGGTATGTGCAAAGGCATGGAGGCATGCAATTATTGATGTTGTATTGCATGCGTGCACTCTTCATGAGTGTTGCACCAGTGGCACTCATTGCTCATGAATGCTCATGTTACTACTCACATGCATTCATTGGTTCATGAGGTTTTCATGGTTAAAGTTTGTTCATGAGTGTTCATTCATGGCTGTTCATTTTTGTGGGCATTTGCAGGTGGAGCTGATGGAAGTCTTGTTGACTTTTTGGCGCACATGGGCAAGGCATTTGGTGAGAATGCAACCATTGGTGAAGAGTGCATGAATACCTTGACAGAGGTGAACCTGTCCAAGTCCAAGTTCTTCACCATGATCAGAAGTGCCATTATTGTCACCAATGTGGTTGTGGGTAAGTGCACTGATGGGGTGGCTAAGCTAGTGACAAAGAGTGACATCACTGGCCTCAAGTCCCCCAAGAATCTCACCATGATCCTTGAGGTAGAGGCATTTTTGGAAATGGCATGGAACAGTGCTTTGTCCCAAATTGCTAGTGGTAAGAAGAAAGCTGATGTCTACAAGGTGTTTGGCATTGCAGCAATCAGGGCCACTTTAATGATCTTCAAGAAGGAGAAGTCTGGCTCTGAAGGAAAGAAGTACTCCTTGAAAGACATTTCAGACCTCTTCAACCAAGAGTTGACCAAGGGCCATGCAGAATTGGGAAGTGCCAGTTCACCCTCAGCTGCCAAAAAACAGACCACCTCACAAACTCCAATTTCATTGGATGAGGGGAAAGACAGCATGTTCATTGCCAAGCTAAAGTTGGGCTTAGAGCCAGGCAGCCACTACACCCTCAAAGACTTTGACAACAGGGTGTGGACTTTAGAGAGTATTTCATCAACTGAGGCTGTGTTTGTCTTCTACCCACTGTTGGAGCCATCCAAGAAGACCACTGTCAAAATGAGTGCTGAGGAACTGGTTGAAAAGGTGAAGGGTACCAAGTCCAAGCCACCAGTACTTCTATGTGATGATGAACTCAGCAACTTGTTTCCATCACCCAATTCCCAGGAGATAGTGAAATGTCAGTGCTTTCTGGCCCTCATGGAGGTGTACAACACAGAAGATGTAGATGTTGGTGATATCCTTGTTCAAAAGCAACCCAAGATGGTGGTGTTTGCCAAGAAGGACATGAAGGCCAAGAGCTTGAAGCTCATTCCATGCCCAGAAGCACCATCATCACTGTCCTTGAAAGTGCCCAACCTTGCAAATGTCAGGTTTGGAAAGTGCAAATTTCAAGCGACATGCTTTTGGATCAGCGCCATGAAACCTATCAAGCTTCCCAAAGCTGAAGATCCTGATCAAACCATCAAAGGAACCTTTGCACCATATTGGGCTTGTGCTACAGGGGCTGAGGATGGCAACTTGGAAGAGAAGACTCTGACCTTCAAGACTGAGCTTGGAGAGATTGAGGTTACCATTTTGGTCAATCCAGCCCCTATCCTTGCTCATGATCCATTGACTTTGAAAGTCACAAGGAAAAGTGATCCTAGAATGCCTGATGCAAAGAGAGCCAAGAGGGCATGATATAGAGTCTAGATGCATGGGCATGCAACATAGTGCTATACCAACCAAATGTATTCATGTATCAGTGTTGGGTTGCTGATGTCAACATGTGAGCTTTTGTTTCTTTGTTGAGCTTGTTGAGCTTGGTGCTTGGTTGGGGTGAGGTTGCAGCCATGCAGTATTGGTTGAGTTTTTGAAGATGCGAAGAGTCAAAAAGTATTTGCAAACAGCAAACATGTGAGTCTTCAAGCCCAAGTGGCTTTTTTGTTGTGCCAAAGAGGCATACCATGTCATGTACCATGACATCTCATGCCAAATACTGTCATGTCATGTCATGTCAGTTTCTTTCATGCTTGTGACAAAGATGTGCGCATGTCATGAGTCATGTGTGTCATCCAGGCCAAATGGCTTTCATGTGGAGGTCAAGGGTGTACAGCCATGACATGCCATACAGTTTCATGCTATGCTTTTTGGTGTGGCAGCATGTCCAGCATATGCAGGTCATTCCAATGATTGTTCATGTTTTGAGTGTATCAAGCTTACCACTGAAGTGCAAAGCCATGGTTAAAACTCAAAAGAAGCCTGCAGCTGTTACTTCAAGTGGTGTGATGAAGGATGTGAAGGAAAAGACTGGTGCCAAGCTGGAACCCACACCAATGGCCAAGTCTGATGCCAAGAAGTACATGGATGATTCCTTGTCTGAAAAGACATTGGATTTGGGGTTTTGGGACTCTGCTTCAGAACCTGATCATGGCAAAGAGCGGGGTTGCAAAGAGGAGCCCAAGGACAAGGATAGCTGATGGTTAGCGTGGGCATGGTACTGAGAGAGGCCCATAGGTAGAAACCCATTGTTTTGAATAAAAATGTGCTGTGCTACAGAGAATGCGCATGTGCTCATGACATGTAAGTGGGAGTGGCAAATGGCTTGTGGACAAATGCATGATGTTGTTGAACTGAGAGAACTATGTTGTGTCAGGCTACATGCCTTGCAAAAGGTCATGAATGTTTTGTTCTTCATGAATGCACTTGAGTGTGATAATCATGTACATGTCCTGTGAACTCAAGCAACTAGCTGGGTAGCATTCATATAGCTTTACTGCATTCAATCACATCCATGGCTGCTGTGGAGCTGCAGAAGCTTGACCAAATTACTTTCATGGAGACTGGCAAGAAGTGGCTGATTCCTGATGGTCTCATGGAAGAGAGCGAGGATGGGACACTGTGGTTGCAGATCTCAGCCAGCAACTATGGCCTGTGCAACCTCTTGAACAATGGCAATGTTGGTGGAAAACCATCTTTGAAGAATTCCAGGGGGGCTGCAGGCATTGTTGAGCTGCAGGGCAACTGTGTTTGAAAGCACACAACATCCAGAACCTGAAGAAAATGTGTTGCAAAGAAAGAGGAAAAGGTCATCAACATTGCCAACCAGTCTTCGCATTTCCACCAAGCAAGGCTTCATCATTGTGAAAACACCTGCTAGGAAGAATGAAGACCTGAAAATTCTGTATGATACAGACAATATGTCCACCTTTTGTACTTTCATGTTTGAAGAAGGTGCTGAATGCATTGAGCCTGAAAGAAGAGCCTACTCCTCAAAGAAGGATAGACAGAACTCTTAGATCAAAGCTCTTAGATGAAGTATGCATGTGTGAAAAAATATGCAACCTGTGGGCTGAAGAGCTGGAGACAGTGTATGTTTAACCTTGATGTGTGTTCATGTATGTTCATGAGTGCAAGCTGATGGCTGAATGTGTGTTCATTTGCCATGTGCATGTATTGTCAGCTTTGACATATGCAGTCAGGCCACTAGGCTTTTGTGGATACCTTGAAAGGGTTGCTTTGTAGACTTGCTTAACATCATGCCATGAATGATAGTCATGCTTCATATGGCTCTAGGTGCATTTTGGCAGGCAAGCAAATGCTTTGAGGCTGATGCCTTCATGTCCATGCACATGTTCATAGACATGTAAGTCATTGTTCTGAACATGATTGACTGCATGTCATGCTTTGAACATCTTGTCAAACCAATGCTCACTCAGTATAAGGGTATGAACTTATGAACTCTATTAAAATATGCTTGCAAGGCGCCTTCACAACTGTAAAGGCATTCCACAGTTTGATGACTTTGAACACATTGGGTACATTTGTGTTGATGCTTTCTAGTTTTCATTTTCCTACATCCATCGTCCCAGCTGAAGCCATGGCCATGATGCCCAGACCATCAATGTCAACCAGATTGAATCCAGTGACCGTGAATTTGGGGGTGGTAGCAGACCCTGGGAGCACAGATGTTTGGGATAGTCAAACAATCTGTTTGCACCGCTCCCTCACTGATCCCATGCCAGACTATCCAAATGAGCACATTAAAGCTTGGGCAGGGATTTATCATGGTGTTGGAAAGCTGAATGGCAGCACCATCTGGAAATCGATGGAGTTTGGGCAGTATGCCTTTGCACCACTTTGCACAGGGTACATTTGGTTCTCCAATACATACTCTGTTCATTTTCTGTCTGAACGCGTGCATGATGAGCAAGTGCTCATGGACAGCGAAGTAAAGTGGGATGAACTTGGGATTGTGGCCATGTTCAAGGGGGGGTGAAGTTTTCTACCCCTGGGATGCTTGGTTCCCCCAGGCTGATCTCCAGGTGTCTTCTTACTTTGAGTTCTCGCAAAACATGATCAATTACCTGGAGACATCGCTGCTCAACCAAATGTCTGAGTTTGAGCAGGCAGAGGCCACTGAAGGAGAACTGGCAGAAGATGAGCCACTGCAAGCAGAGGCCACTGCAGAACTTGCAGAAGATGAGCCAATGCAAGCAGAGGCCACTTCTGATCCTCACCCTGCAAACATTGTGGGCGCAAGGCCAAAAGCTTGTCCTCCTTTGCCAATGGTCAATAATTTTGGCACAATCAATCCTCCTCCTGCACCTATTTTGCCCCCAATCCAAAAAAAGGGCTATATGGCCAAGGCCATCGCGCTCTTGGTAGCCCTGGATTTGGGGTTGTATGACAAAGTCACAAGAATCAGGAATGTCATGATGCGCAGCAGGGCTTTCCAAACTTTGTTTGAGAGTCACATGCGTGTCATGACTGAGACTGGAAATGATGACAGGTTTGACTATAGCTGAGAATGTTCATGTCATGTCATGTGAACTGTGGAATGCGCTCATATGCATCATGTGAACCATGTTATGCATGAAGCTCTATGCTCATGTCCATGAGTGAACTTGTTCATTGTTATGTGAACTTTATAAGCAGATGCTCAGCATGAACCTGAATTCAAGTCCAGTTCTCTCTTGTGATGAGTGTGGGTTGGATTGTTTGCCAATGGACCGCTCCAAAGAAGCATAATTGGAACTGGGGCTGCTATGAAGATGGATGATACAAACTTTTGTAAAAAAAAGCAGCTACCCACTGTATAAGAGACATGTTTCCTGCCTTTGTGCGCATGTTGAGCTTGATAGAAAACAATATGACAAATGTTGTTTGATCATGTAAACATATATTTAAAACATAAATAATAAAAAAAAATCAATATTGTTGTGTTAGCTCAAACTTTTGGAATCCAAAAGTTTAGTTAGATAAATTTGCACAAACTTTTGGAATCCAAAAGTTTCTTTTGGAATCCAAAAGTTTACTTTTGGAATCCAAAAGTTTAGTTAGATAAATCTACACAAACTTTTGGAATCCAAAAGTTTACTTTTGGAATCCAAAAGTTTAGTTAGATAAATTTGTCCAAACTTTTGGAATCCAAAAGTTTAGTTGATTCAGTCAACTTACACTTTTGATATCCAAAGGTTATAGATTATTGAATTTAAACAAAGAAATTATATGGAATATTGTTCATAATCATTATTGTGCAATGTTCAAATGATGTTGTTTGTTAATAAACAACACTCTATATATGTTTGCTCATTGGGTGTGCGCACAATATTTTGAAACAAATTTGATTGCACAATGTGCTAGTACAGCAGCTCTGTCTTGAGCTGAACCTTTGTGGGTATGCTGAAAAAAGACTTGGATTGTGAGTGGCTTCAGCTTCATGTGTTGTCCACTATGATAGCTTGCATGGTGTCTATCTAAGGCATGATGCTTTTATGATAACTTTTCATGTGTAGATTGATATAGCATTCATGGTAAGCTGAACAATTCATTGGTATATGTTAATGTTCATATCCATGAAGGAGTTGAACCACTTGTATAGTCAGTGTGCATTTGAAAGCTTTCATGAGATGCATGTATTGAGTCAGGTGGTACCATGCTCTGTGAAGCCTTTGGCTGTCATGATGAGTTTATGTTGCATACATGCATGTGGCTTTTCAGCTTGCACTCTACTCATAGTTTGCTTAGTGTGTCAATGTACACAGTTAAGCCATGAGTCAAGAGACTGTGGTGGATGATACTTTGGTGGATGAGCAACCACCTCCATCTACACTATTGCCAATTGCTGATCCAGAAGATGAAGTGGCTTTGCTGCCTCAGGACAATGAGAAGGGCAAGGACATAGTGAAGTGGATTGAGGTAGCTGTTGGTACAGAGACCCAAATGGTTCCTTTTGTGTACAATACAATTACCAGAAAGGTTCACTGTGGTGCTATTACAATGAAATTGAAGAGAGGTCAAAACGGCCAAGTATATGTCAATTGTTTGTCAGGATGCTTTTACAATGACAGACAGTGTGAAGACTCCTGTACATGTTTCTGCCATGCATTGTCTAGATGGTACAGGTCTCATTCCTGAGTGTGAAGCACATTGTGGAAAAAAGATCATTGTTAGAGCCCAAGCTGAAGAGAGCTTTCATGTTGCAAGTTCATAAATTTGTTGCATGGTCTAAGTACAAAGTTAGAAGCTTTCATGTTACATGGACATACATTGCTTCATGTACTAAGGCAGCAAGCTCACTGAAGTTTCATGTCATGTAAGATGTACATGAGTCCAGTGTCAAGCTGAACAGCTTCATGTTCATGTACATGTTCATGTAGTGTCAAGCTGAACAGCTTCATGTTCATGTACATGTTCATGTTCATACTTAATTCTCATACATGTATGCTTCTTGTACTATATTCTTTCCTTTTGCATGTGATTACATTATTGTAGCTGTTTGCTTTTCCTGTGACAAGACCTATTCATTTGTCGCATTTGATTTGATGGCTATGTGGACTGTGGAAGACATCAAGAAGGAGATTGCTGATATCAATGCTTTCCTGGGGCATAGGAAAGCTGGGGGGCAAATCAATGACTTGGAGACTTCCATGCAAAAAGGGATCCTGGCAAAGATCGATGCTGTGTCTTTGTCTCCTGCAGACAGCTTGTTGCTGTACAAGCAAATTGATGAGAGCTCATCATTCAGTACTGCCATGAAGAACACATTGAAAGAGCAGGTTGACCAGACTTTGACAAAGCCTACTCAAACACAAGGGCCCCAAGTGACCTTGAAGCCACAAACCATTTCATTGCCTAAGTACCTCACCAAGGAGGAGTGGAATATTGTCCTGACTGGCCAGAACTACCATGAGAAGGTCAACACTTTGGTGGGAAGATTGGTTCAGCTGGGTCTCAAGAGTTTGTCAGAGAAGTCGGTCAAGTCTGCCACAGCCTGTCTTTTCTGTTCTCTGTCTACTTTGCCTGATGCTTTGGCAAAGTATCAGATGGTGCAGGATGTGAAGCTGGCCTTCACCAGCAAGGCTTGCACAGGGAGTGACATGCCCTTTATCTTGACATATCCTGAAGAGCCTGATACTCTGTCTCCTGTTGTGCTTGCAAAAGCCTATTCAGGAGGAACCAGTCCATCTGGATTTGTTCCACCAGAGTATAGTAAGATGCTCCATATGGTGATCCTGAGGGATACACACAAGGAGATCAGAAAGGCCAAGGCACAGGCCGACACTCCAGCACCTGCACCTACCCAGCCCCAATCCCAGCCACAGCCTGAGAACAACAGGGCTTTGGACATGCTGCTTCATATGGTTGGTACTTTCATGCATGGACAAGGTAGACATTATGGTCAAGGGTCTCCTCCACATGGTCATTCTCAGAAAAGTGCTAAACTTGCTTTGGGCAATGGTGAGACTGGGGCTCCCCCACAGACTCCCAAGCAAGCTCCTCTATCTCTTCAGGATATTCAGCCCTTTGAACCCAAGCTCAGGTGTGGCCAGCCTTTTGAAGATCCACCCAAGCAGGAACCCACTGAGCAATCCCAGGCAAAGACCAGCTCTGGAGCTAAGCTCTCCTTGCCACTCCAGGGTGAGACTAAGCAGTCAGATGGCAAGCATGTTGAAGAGGCTGCCTTTGCTGCTTTGAAGAATAGGCAAGCAGCAGCCAAGGCATCAGCCAAGGCATCAGCCAAGGCCTCAGCCAAGGGTGCATGCAAGCCAAAGGCAAAGGCCAAAGGCAAAGCAAAGGCCAAAGCAAAGCCTACTTCACCTGATGCCACCAAAGCAGAAGACCCCAAGCAGTCAGAGATCACTCCTGCAGCCAAAGCTAAAGCCAAAGCTGGTGGCAGGCAAAGCAAAAGGACTGCTGCTGAAATGGAAAAGACTGTGACAGCTGGGATGTCCTATACTTCAGGGGAGCCTGAGGACAGGTGGGAGGGCAAATTGAATAGCTGGACCTCCAAGCACTACAAGCTGGCCAGACAAAGGGCTGCTGATGCTGGTGCAAGTGAAGAGGAGGCCAAAGCTTTTGGTAGCCTGGCCCTGCATGAGGCAAAGGCTGCCTATTTGGCTAAGTTTCCAAAGGAGTAGATTCACATCAATTTTGACAAGTTTGCAAAGGGGTATAGAGTCACATCAATAGCTTGGAGTGATGTGTTGGGAAAACATGTGCGCAGCATCTCTCATGCAACATGTCTCATGGCTTTATGGCTTTTGTGATAGCTGACTAGCTTGTATGAGGAGACTTTGTTTTTTGCAGTGGCTTTGCAGCTTTCATGCTAAGCTTTTCCAACTGGTGCCTGACAAGCCTGTTGCTTTTGCATGGCATGTACAATGCATTACGCACATCAAAAGGTACATGTCCATGTCATGGAATGCAGCACCTATATTGTTCAAAATGCCACTTCTGCCTGAACTTATTGCACTCATGGCCGAAGAGCCAGCTGACCCTGCCCAAGTGTTGGCAAACTTTCAGAGGCACTGGAGAGACTCATGGCGCATGTTTCTGATGGAGTATTGGGTGGCATATGGAAGAAGGATGTGGAGAGTATCTCTTTACAGTTCAGGGTGGACAGATTGGTTCATGGATGAACATTAAACAGATTTTGGATATACCGTTTTGTTGTGGCAATGTTGTTTCACAAATGGTAAGGGGTGCCTACTGTGTATTTAGTTTTCTCAATCTGAGGCTTTCTGCTGAAGACTATCTCCTTAGACTCCAAACAACTTACAGACTTGAAGACAGAGATGTAGATACTGTGCTCAACAGTTTGTACATGAAGTTTGGGCTAACAAGGCCTGTGTAGTGATTACAAAGACAGTACACATGATTTGCTGTGAAAAGACTGACTGCTAGAGCTTTCATGCTCATGCGCATGGCTACATCATTTATCAAGCATAAGCTTCTTTCATGCAATCCTTCACTATGTGTTTGCAAGGCATTGCATGTGTCATTCATAATGTTTTCATGTGTGGGACCAATATCAAAAGCTTACCAAATATAACTCTATGACTAGAACTGCAAGCACTTTTGTCAAGCAGTGTATGTCAATTGGTTTAAGTTTGCACTTAGTGTTGGTGGCTCACAGTTTGTTGCTGTGTCATCCTGTTCACAACATGCACATGCAATCATGTGCTAAGCCTTCAAGCTTGTGGTTTGTGTTCATGTCAAATTCATCATCATATGCTATAGGCCCACAAGGCCTCACATCATGTGTGTCTTTTGAAGTGTTGGCATTTTCAAGTGTTACATGCACCACCTTATCATGGCATACCATGTTTTAGGCTACACATTCAGCATTCTATGCCATGGATGCTAGGGCTTCCAAACTTAGAAGGTTGGAAGGCCTGAGGAGAAACAACCCTCAGATCACAGCAAGTGCGCTCTCAGAAGTGATTCAAGACATTGAACTCAATGGTCTTCCTGACCTACATTCCAGGAAACATGTGGCTGAAGCCAGAGACCACACAGTGAAAGGTTACAATGCATATGGACCTATGCTGAGTACTACCAATGTTGTTTGCAAGGATGGTGCAGAGAAGCCATTATTGTTTGTGAACTTTCTCACAATGTTACATGCTGCATATCAACAAGGTGGTGGACTGCAAGAGTTGGTGGCCAGGACACTGACCCAACACCCATGCACTGCACAAAAGCCCTGGAGAATCATATATTACAGTGATGAGGTGGTACCAGGAAATGTGTTAAGTGCAGATGTTAGCAGAAAAGTCCAATGCATATACATTTCCTTTATGGAATTTGGTCCAGTTGCCCTCAGCAAAGAAGAGGCATGGTTTTGCATCATGGCTTGTAGATCAAGTTTTGTTGGAGAACTTGAGTCTGGGATGTCCCAAGTGACACAAGTTATTTTGAATTGCATCCTGCGCCCAGATTCCTGCAATCCCAAAGAAGCAGGGTTCTTGTTGAAAGATCAGGGAGGGTGTACAATTAGAATGTTTTATACACTGGGTGCATTCTTACAAGATGGATCTGCGCACAAGTACATATTCAATCTCAAAGGTGATGCAGGAACAAAGTTCTGCATATTTTGCAGAAATTTGGTTACTTCAAAGTCTGGATTACTACAAGAAGATGGATCCAACACCCTAGTGGCAGATGAATGGGACCTCACAAGGATTCAGCAATCCACTGACCAAGACATTGCTGAAACAATATCAAGACTTGAAGAGAAAAAGGCAACTCTTAACAAAGGAGACTTTGCTTTGTGGCAGCAAGCTGTTGGATTCAACTACAGCATCCATGGTTTACTCCACTGCAGGAGCTTGTCCCAAGATGTTCTCCCAATTTCTCAGTTCATACATGACTGGATGCATTGTTTCTTGGTCACAGGCATTTTCCAAACAATTATGCATTTGTTGCTGGTGGAGCTTGATGGTATGTTTGGCAATGTGTACCCCACCATTGAGCAATGCCTCAGAACCTGGGTCCTGCCAAAGTCAATGACAACACCTTTGGCATCTTTGTTCTCCAAAAAAAGACAGGTTGCAAATGCGAAGGCAAACACTTTCAAATGCACTGCATCTGAAGCTATAGGTCTTTTGGGTGTTTTTGGATACTTTCTTATGCAGATTGTCATCCCAAATGCAGAGCAATCTACAAAGGACAAGTGTCAGGTGTTCTTTGCCCTTGCAGACATCATTGACCTGATCCAGCTGGTACCCAAGGGAAAGATTACCCCTGCTATGGTTGACAGAGCTGTGACGACATTCCTTTCTCTTTGCATATCATGTGGTTTCAAAGAGAATATGCATACCAAATTTCATTGGTGTCTTCACTTTGGCACTCATCTCCAAAAACATGGTCAACTTCCCAGCTGTTTTGTCCAAGAAAGAAAACATAAGGTTGTAAAGCGATGCTTGGCTATTTCAAGAAAGTGTTTAGTGTTTACTGTGTTGGTTCAATGTTCAACCAATGTCATTATTATCCACCACAGGTTTCATTGACCCTTACCCTGTTAAGGATATGCAACCTCGATCAGCAACACTTTGACCTTTGAAAAAAGTGTACTTTCAGAGCTTATTTGCCATGACCTTGCCAAGCTGAAGGAACCAAACCTCTTTTCAGAGAAGGCAAGGCTTGTCAACAAACAGGCAAGGCTTTGAAAGCCATTGTGTTAAATGCCTTTGAGTTGCCTGCTGACACCATTGTGCACAGCTCTTCACAGGCACACCTCCAACCAGCAGGTATTTGCAGCAAAGGTGATTTTTGTTTCCTTCACAGTTCGACCAACAGCCTGCAAGTTTGCCAAGTCTGGATGCATGTGGACATTGACAACATTGCTTACTCTTTGGTTTCCATGCTCGAAGTCCTTCAAGTGGACAAGACTGGATGCTTTGCTACTGTTAGACAGAATGAGATTGCAAAGTTTGTGCATACTTCTTCCTTGGCTTGCACCACTGCACATTCACACTTTGAAAACAATGACTTCAGAATCCTTGTGCCACTTCAAATGAAGTGAGCAAAAGAGCGCATTCCAGCAGGTTTCAAAACATCCTGGTGGTACTAGTGTGTTCTTGCATGTGTTCTTGCCAGTGTCCTCATGGCACATAGATTTCACATAGCATGTCATTGACTACTTGTTGCAAGCCTGATGGCTTCATGTGGGTGGTTCTCATGCCCCATGCAAGGGCCAATCAGCCAAAGATAGAGTCATGCTACTTCATGGTAAGGTGTGTTCATTTGCATGATCAAGAATTTTGATGCTTAAAGTTTACCTATATTTCACAGAACATGTCATGGACTACTTGTTGCAAGCCTGATGGCTTCATGTGGGTGATTTTCATGTCCCATTCAAGGGCCAACCAGGCCAAAGATAGGTTCATGCTAATTCATGGTAAGATATGTTCGTTTGCATGATCAAGAGTTTTGGTGTTTAAGGTTGTCCATATCAATCAGTGGACATTTGTTGGACTAGCTACTTTGACATAAAACCTGGAGAACAGCTCTTGAGGGGATCTGCAGATGATCCAATGCCAGATGCCTGATAGGCCCAATGAAAGGATCAAGTCCTGGATCTATCATAGAGTGGGCAGGCTCAACCAAAGTGCCATTTGGGAATTCATGGAGGTGCCATTTGGAAGTCCATTTGGGCTAATATAGCTATGCCCCATGCTGTACTGGATTCATTTGGTGGTCAAACCCACTGGCACTCACCAAGTTTAGAGTCCAGCAGAGTGTTCTCCAAATAGCACAATGAGTGATCCAATCTTACACCCATGTCCATCCTCCTATACATACTACACCTGGAACCAAAACCAAAATATTTTACACTAACTAGATATTAACTCTGTAGAGAAAGGGTACATGGCAAAGGCCATTGCCCTATGTGTTGCTCTGGATTTGGGGTTGCATGAGTGATCCAATCTTATGGAGAATGCACACATGTCCATCCTCCTATACATACTACACCTGGAACCAAAACCAAAATATTTTACACTAACACAAATAGAGATTAACTCTGTTTGTGTTTGGAAACAACAAAGCCTGGACAATGGATTCACATTCCAAGGCACACTTGAATGTGTTTTCACATGAACACACAAAATTGTTTTTGCTTTTTGAAGCAGAAAACAGTCAATTCACAAGCATGTCTATCAGGGAGAATATACAAAGACACTGTGAATATTTATGTAAATGTATATTTTTTGATTAAGAAAACACAAAAACCTAACCGAGGTGCATTTTTATATACAAACTGTTAACCAGTTAGCTAACCAGTTAGCAAACCTGCTAAGTTGCTAGCTTTTCACTCACAACTTAACCACTTAGCTAAGTCCTGTAAACTTTATAACTTCTTTAGTAACTCCTGATAAACAATAAGATCTTCAGGGGACATCCCAGTAGAGCACAAGGCAGGTTGGCATCAATATGCAAATGGCCATGCTCAAGTCGCTTATCGCGCTAAAGCTCTTCGTACTCCCGAACCTACGTATTCGCGTTCGCGTTTTTGTTTTCGGACTTCAATAGTTAAGCGTAAGGGTGTTTGGTGGCTTCTCGAGACAAACAAGGATATCAGAAACGAGAAGAATGCAGTGACGTTGGAGGAAGAAGCTGAAACGCTTGTCAGTCTTTTTCTTCCTGCAGAACATACGTATACTGTGACACAAACGCCTCAGCTTACACCTGAAGTTGTGGAAGAGCTGCTTGAGCATTTTATGGACCCTGTGCATGGCAGTAATTCTAAGAATAGGTCACCCATTGGTATGTGTTGTTTACATGTTGATGATCTTTTTGTGACAGGTAATGATATCTTTTTGAAACAGTTCAAGGATATTGTGAAGTCACAGTTTAAGATTGGACATGAGGACACTAATGACCTGATGTTTACTGGACAACGTGTTGCTTGGAAGATGCAAGAGAAGACCAAGAAGAAGGAGTACATCTCAGTAGAACAATCCCTTTGTGTTCAGGAATTGACTGAGATTATCATTCCAAAAGGTTTGAAGGATGAGGAAAAGTGTGACAAAGACATGCACACAGCCTTCAGATCACTTCTTGGCAGCATAAACTGGTTACAATCCAGAACACAATTCCAAGCATGCTACCAATTCTCGAGGTCAGCATCAGCATCAGCAGGACCTACAATAGGTGATTGCAAGGCCCTGAACAAGCTGTGCAAACAAATCGTGACTGACCCTATGGAGTTACGTTTTTGGCCACTGGAAGGTAGTCCACGGTTAATTGCTATGCCAGATGCCGCATTCAGGAACAACAGTGATAAATCCTCTCAACGTGCGATGGTTATTTTTATGGGTGAGCAAAGGAAGGCAAAACAGAAGAACACTAAAGGCTCACTTATTTTCCAGCATTGATTGAAGCTGCATGTAACAGCACCAATGCCACATATGAGGCACAGAATGAAATCCAGCTCATGTCAGCTGTGGTGAGTCATGTCAAGAATGTAAGTTCAAAAGATGGAAAGCATGACTTTGCTGCAATTGCTGATGGACTTTGCCTTGGTGGCCCCATCAAGAGCTATGCACCTATGGTGAGGAGGTATGTGCAAAGGCATGGAGGCATGCAATTATTGATGTTGTATTGCATGCGTGCACTCTTCATGAGTGTTGCACCAGTGGCACTCATTGCTCATGAATGCTCATGTTACTACTCACATGCATTCATTGGTTCATGAGGTTTTCATGGTTAAAGTTTGTTCATGAGTGTTCATTCATGGCTGTTCATTTTTGTGGGTATTTGCAGGTGGAGCTGATGGAAGTCTTGTTGACTTTTTGGCGCACATGGGCAAGGCATTTGGTGAGAATGCAACCATTGGTGAAGAGTGCATGAATACCTTGACAGAGGTGAACCTTTCCAAGTCCAAGTTCTTCACCATGATCAGAAGTGCCATTATTGTCACCAATGTGGTTGTGGGTAAGTGCACTGATGGGGTGGCTAAGCTAGTGACAAAGAGTGACATCACTGGCCTCAAGTCCCCCAAGAATCTCACCATGATCCTTGAGGTAGAGGCATTTTTGGAAATGGCATGGAACAGTGCTTTGTCCCAAATTGCTAGTGGTAAGAAGAAAGCTGATGTCTACAAGGTGTTTGGCATTGCAGCAATCAGGGCCACTTTAATGATCTTCAAGAAGGAGAAGTCTGGCTCTGAAGGAAAGAAGTACTCCTTGAAAGACATTTCAGACCTCTTCAACCAAGAGTTGACCAAGGGCCATGCAGAATTGGGAAGTGCCAGTTCACCCTCAGCTGCCAAAAAACAGACCACCTCACAAACTCCAATTTCATTGGATGAGGGGAAAGACAGCATGTTCATTGCCAAGCTAAAGTTGGGCTTAGAGCCAGGCAGCCACTACACCCTCAAAGACTTTGACAACAGGGTGTGGACTTTAGAGAGTATTTCATCAACTGAGGCTGTGTTTGTCTTCTACCCACTGTTGGAGCCATCCAAGAAGACCACTGTCAAAATGAGTGCTGAGGAACTGGTTGAAAAGGTGAAGGGTACCAAGTCCAAGCCACCAGTACTTCTATGTGATGATGAACTCAGCAACTTGTTTCCATCACCCAATTCCCAGGAGATAGTGAAATGTCAGTGCTTTCTGGCCCTCATGGAGGTGTACAACACAGAAGATGTAGATGTTGGTGATATCCTTGTTCAAAAGCAACCCAAGATGGTGGTGTTTGCCAAGAAGGACATGAAGGCCAAGAGCTTGAAGCTCATTCCATGCCCAGAAGCACCATCATCACTGTCCTTGAAAGTGCCCAACCTTGCAAATGTCAGGTTTGGAAAGTGCAAATTTCAAGCGACATGCTTTTGGATCAGTGCCATGAAACCTATCAAGCTTCCCAAAGCTGAAGATCCTGATCAAACCATCAAAGGAACCTTTGCACCATATTGGGCTTGTGCTACAGGGGCTGAGGATGGCAACTTGGAAGAGAAGACTCTGACCTTCAAGACTGAGCTTGGAGAGATTGAGGTTACCATTTTGGTCAATCCAGCCCCTATCCTTGCTCATGATCCATTGACTTTGAAAGTCACAAAGAAAAGTGATCCTAGAATGCCTGATGCAAAGAGAGCCAAGAGGGCATGATATAGAGTCTAGATGCATGGGCATGCAACATAGTGCTATACCAACCAAATGTATTCATGTATCAGTGTTGGGTTGCTGATGTCAACATGTGAGCTTTTGTTTCTTTGTTGAGCTTGTTGAGCTTGGTGCTTGGTTGGGGTGAGGTTGCAGCCATGCAGTATTGGTTGAGTTTTTGAAGATGCGAAGAGTCAAAAAGTATTTGCAAACAGCAAACATGTGAGTCTTCAAGCCCAAGTGGCTTTTTTGTTGTGCCAAAGAGGCATACCATGTCATGTACCATGACATCTCATGCCAAATACTGTCATGTCATGTCATGTCAGTTTCTTTCATGCTTGTGACAAAGATGTGCGCATGTCATGAGTCATGTGTGTCATCCAGGCCAAATGGCTTTCATGTGGAGGTCAAGGGTGTACAGCCATGACATGCCATACAGTTTCACGCTATGCTTTTTGGTGTGGCAGCATGTCCAGCATATGCAGGTCATTCCAATGATTGTTCATGTTTTGAGTGTATCAAGCTTACCACTGAAGTGCAAAGCCATGGTTAAAACTCAAAAGAAGCCTGCAGCTGTTACTTCAAGTGGTGTGATGAAGGATGTGAAGGAAAAGACTGGTGCCAAGCTGGAACCCACACCAATGGCCAAGTCTGATGCCAAGAAGTACATGGATGATTCCTTGTCTGAAAAGACATTGGATTTGGGGTTTTGGGACTCTGCTTCAGAACCTGATCATGGCAAAGAGCGGGGTTGCAAAGAGGAGCCCAAGGACAAGGATAGCTGATGGTTAGCATGGGCATGGTACTGAGAGAGGCCCATAGGTAGAAACCCATTGTTTTGAATAAAAATGTGCTGTGCTATAGAGAATGCGCATGTGCTCATGACATGTAAGTGGGAGTGGCAAATGGCTTGTGGACAAATGCATGATGTTGTTGAACTGAGAGAACTATGTTGTGTCAGGCTACATGCCTTGCAAAAGGTCATGAATGTTTTGTTCTTCATGAATGCACTTGAGTGTGATAATCATGTACATGTCCTGTGAACTCAAGCAACTAGCTGGGTAGCATTCATATAGCTTTACTGCATTCAATCACATCCATGGCTGCTGTGGAGCTGCAGAAGCTTGACCAAATTACTTTCATGGAGACTGGCAAGAAGTGGCTGATTCCTGATGGTCTCATGGAAGAGAGCGAGGATGGGACACTGTGGTTGCAGATCTCAGCCAGCAACTATGGCCTGTGCAACCTCTTGAACAATGGCAATGTTGGTGGAAAACCATCTTTGAAGAATTCCAGGGGGCTGCAGGCATTGTTGAGCTGCAGGGCAACTGTGTTTGAAAGCACACAACATCCAGAACCTGAAGAAAATGTGTTGCAAAGAAAGAGGAAAAGGTCATCAACATTGCCAACCAGTCTTCGCATTTCCACCAAGCAAGGCTTCATCATTGTGAAAACACCTGCTAGGAAGAATGAAGACCTGAAAATTCTGTATGATACAGACAATATGTCCACCTTTTGTACTTTCATGTTTGAAGAAGGTGCTGAATGCATTGAGCCTGAAAGAAGAGCCTACTCCTCAAAGAAGGATAGACAGAACTCTTAGATCAAAGCTCTTAGATGAAGTATGCATGTGTGAAAAATATGCAACCTGTGGGCTGAAGAGCTGGAGACAGTGTATGTTTAACCTTGATGTGTGTTCATGTATGTTCATGAGTGCAAGCTGATGGCTGAATGTGTGTTCATTTGCCATGTGCATGTATTGTCAGCTTTGACATATGCAGTCAGGCCACTAGGCTTTTGTGGATACCTTGAAAGGGTTGCTTTGTAGACTTGCTTAACATCATGCCATGAATGATAGTCATGCTTCATATGGCTCTAGGTGCATTTTGGCAGGCAAGCAAATGCTTTGAGGCTGATGCCTTCATGTCCATGCACATGTTCATAGACATGTAAGTCATTGTTCTGAACATGATTGACTGCATGTCATGCTTTGAACATCTTGTCAAACCAATGCTCACTCAGTATAAGGGTATGAACTTATGAACTCTATTAAAATATGCTTGCAAGGCGCCTTCACAACTGTAAAGGCATTCCACAGTTTGATGACTTTGAACACATTGGGTACATTTGTGTTGATGCTTTCTAGTTTTCATTTTCCTACATCCATCGTCCCAGCTGAAGCCATGGCCATGATGCCCAGACCATCAATGTCAACCAGATTGAATCCAGTGACCGTGAATTTGGGGGTGGTAGCAGACCCTGGGAGCACAGATGTTTGGGATAGTCAAACAATCTGTTTGCACCGCTCCCTCACTGATCCCATGCCAGACTATCCAAATGAGCACATTAAAGCTTGGGCAGGGATTTATCATGGTGTTGGAAAGCTGAATGGCAGCACCATCTGGAAATCGATGGAGTTTGGGCAGTATGCCTTTGCACCACTTTGCACAGGGTACATTTGGTTCTCCAATACATACTCTGTTCATTTTCTGTCTGAACGCGTGCATGATGAGCAAGTGCTCATGGACAGCGAAGTAAAGTGGGATGAACTTGGGATTGTGGCCATGTTCAAGGGGGGTGAAGTTTTCTACCCCTGGGATGCTTGGTTCCCCCAGGCTGATCTCCAGGTGTCTTCTTACTTTGAGTTCTCGCAAAACATGATCAATTACCTGGAGACATCGCTGCTCAACCAAATGTCTGAGTTTGAGCAGGCAGAGGCCACTGAAGGAGAACTGGCAGAAGATGAGCCACTGCAAGCAGAGGCCACTGCAGAACTTGCAGAAGATGAGCCAATGCAAGCAGAGGCCACTTCTGATCCTCACCCTGCAAACATTGTGGGTGCAAGGCCAAAAGCTTGTCCTCCTTTGCCAATGGTCAATAATTTTGGCACAATCAATCCTCCTCCTGCACCTATTTTGCCCCCAATCCAAAAAAAGGGCTATATGGCCAAGGCCATCGCGCTCTTGGTAGCCCTGGATTTGGGGTTGTATGACAAAGTCACAAGAATCAGGAATGTCATGATGCGCAGCAGGGCTTTCCAAACTTTGTTTGAGAGTCACATGCGTGTCATGACTGAGACTGGAAATGATGACAGGTTTGACTATAGCTGAGAATGTTCATGTCATGTCATGTGAACTGTGGAATGCGCTCATATGCATCATGTGAACCATGTTATGCATGAAGCTCTATGCTCATGTCCATGAGTGAACTTGTTCATTGTTATGTGAACTTTATAAGCAGATGCTCAGCATGAACCTGAATTCAAGTCCAGTTCTCTCTTGTGATGAGTGTGGGTTGGATTGTTTGCCAATGGACCGCTCCAAAGAAGCATAATTGGAACTGGGGCTGCTATGAAGATGGATGATACAAACTTTTGTAAAAAAAAAGCAGCTACCCACTGTATAAGAGACATGTTTCCTGCCTTTGTGCGCATGTTGAGCTTGATAGAAAACAATATGACAAATGTTGTTTGATCATGTAAACATATATTTAAAACATAAATAATAAAAAAAATCAATATTGTTGTGTTAGCTCAAACTTTTGGAATCCAAAAGTTTAGTTAGATAAATTTGCACAAACTTTTGGAATCCAAAAGTTTCTTTTGGAATCCAAAAGTTTAGTTAGATAAATCTGCACAAACTTTTGGAATCCAAAAGTTTACTTTTGGAATCCAAAAGTTTACTTTTGGAATCCAAAAGTTTAGTTAGATAAATCTACACAAACTTTTGGAATCCAAAAGTTTACTTTTGAAATCCAAAAGTTTAGTTAGATAAATTTGTCCAAACTTTTGGAATCCAAAAGTTTAGTTGATTCAGTCAACTTACACTTTTGATATCCAAAGGTTATAGATTATTGAATTTAAACAAAGAAATTATATGGAATATTGTTCATAATCATTATTGTGCAATGTTCAAATGATGTTGTTTGTTAATAAACAACACTCTATATATGTTTGCTCATTGGGTGCGCGCACAATATTTTGAAACAAATTTGATTGCACAATGTGCTAGTACAGCAGCTCTGTCTTGAGCTGAACCTTTGTGGGTATGCTGAAAAAAGACTTGGATTGTGAGTGGCTTCAGCTTCATGTGTTGTCCACTATGATAGCTTGCATGGTGTCTATCTAAGGCATGATGCTTTTATGATAACTTTTCATGTGTAGATTGATATAGCATTCATGGTAAGCTGAACAATTCATTGGTATATGTTAATGTTCATATCCATGAAGGAGTTGAACCACTTGTATAGTCAGTGTGCATTTGAAAGCTTTCATGAGATGCATGTATTGAGTCAGGTGGTACCATGCTCTGTGAAGCCTTTGGCTGTCATGATGAGTTTATGTTGCATACATGCATGTGGCTTTTCAGCTTGCACTCTACTCATAGTTTGCTTAGTGTGTCAATGTACACAGTTAAGCCATGAGTCAAGAGACTGTGGTGGATGATACTTTGGTGGATGAGCAACCACCTCCATCTACACTATTGCCAATTGCTGATCCAGAAGATGAAGTGGCTTTGCTGCCTCAGGACAATGAGAAGGGCAAGGACATAGTGAAGTGGATTGAGGTAGCTGTTGGTACAGAGACCCAAATGGTTCCTTTTGTGTACAATACAATTACCAGAAAGGTTCACTGTGGTGCTATTACAATGAAATTGAAGAGAGGTCAAAACGGCCAAGTATATGTCAATTGTTTGTCAGGATGCTTTTACAATGACAGACAGTGTGAAGACTCCTGTACATGTTTCTGCCATGCATTGTCTAGATGGTACAGGTCTCATTCCTGAGTGTGAAGCACATTGTGGAAAAAAGATCATTGTTAGAGCCCAAGTTGAAGAGAGCTTTCATGTTGCAAGTTCATAAATTTGTTGCATGGTCTAAGTACAAAGTTAGAAGCTTTCATGTTACATGGACATACATTGCTTCATGTACTAAGGCAGCAAGCTCACTGAAGTTTCATGTCATGTAAGATGTACATGAGTCCAGTGTCAAGCTGAACAGCTTCATGTTCATGTACATGTTCATGTAGTGTCAAGCTGAACAGCTTCATGTTCATGTACATGTTCATGTTCATACTTAATTCTCATACATGTATGCTTCTTGTACTATATTCTTTCCTTTTGCATGTGATTACATTATTGTAGCTGTTTGCTTTTCCTGTGACAAGACCTATTCATTTGTCGCATTTGATTTGATGGCTATGTGGACTGTGGAAGACATCAAGAAGGAGATTGCTGATATCAATGCTTTCCTGGGGCATAGGAAAGCTGGGGGGCAAATCAATGACTTGGAGACTTCCATGCAAAAAGGGATCCTGGCAAAGATCGATGCTGTGTCTTTGTCTCCTGCAGACAGCTTGTTGCTGTACAAGCAAATTGATGAGAGCTCATCATTCAGTACTGCCATGAAGAACACATTGAAAGAGCAGGTTGACCAGACTTTGACAAAGCCTACTCAAACACAAGGGCCCCAAGTGACCTTGAAGCCACAAACCATTTCATTGCCTAAGTACCTCACCAAGGAGGAGTGGAATATTGTCCTGACTGGCCAGAACTACCATGAGAAGGTCAACACTTTGGTGGGAAGATTGGTTCAGCTGGGTCTCAAGAGTTTGTCAGAGAAGTCGGTCAAGTCTGCCACAGCCTGTCTTTTCTGTTCTCTGTCTACTTTGCCTGATGCTTTGGCAAAGTATCAGATGGTGCAGGATGTGAAGCTGGCCTTCACCAGCAAGGCTTGCACAGGGAGTGACATGCCCTTTATCTTGACATATCCTGAAGAGCCTGATACTCTGTCTCCTGTTGTGCTTGCAAAAGCCTATTCAGGAGGAACCAGTCCATCTGGATTTGTTCCACCAGAGTATAGTAAGATGCTCCATATGGTGATCCTGAGGGATACACACAAGGAGATCAGAAAGGCCAAGGCACAGGCCAACACTCCAGCACCTGCACCTACCCAGCCCCAATCCCAGCCACAGCCTGAGAACAACAGGGCTTTGGACATGCTGCTTCATATGGTTGGTACTTTCATGCATGGACAAGGTAGACATTATGGTCAAGGGTCTCCTCCACATGGTCATTCTCAGAAAAGTGCTAAACTTGCTTTGGGCAATGGTGAGACTGGGGCTCCCCCCACAGACTCCCAAGCAAGCTCCTCTATCTCTTCAGGATATTCAGCCCTTTGAACCCAAGCTCAGGTGTGGCCAGCCTTTTGAAGATCCACCCAAGCAGGAACCCACTGAGCAATCCCAGGCAAAGACCAGCTCTGGAGCTAAGCTCTCCTTGCCACTCCAGGGTGAGACTAAGCAGTCAGATGGCAAGCATGTTGAAGAGGCTGCCTTTGCTGCTTTGAAGAAAAGGCAAGCAGCAGCCAAGGCATCAGCCAAGGCATCAGCCAAGGCCTCAGCCAAGGGTGCATGCAAGCCAAAGGCAAAGGCCAAAGGCAAAGCAAAGGCCAAAGCAAAGCCTACTTCACCTGATGCCACCAAAGCAGAAGACCCCAAGCAGTCAGAGATCACTCCTGCAGCCAAAGCTAAAGCCAAAGCTGGTGGCAGGCAAAGCAAAAGGACTGCTGCTGAAATGGAAAAGACTGTGACAGCTGGGATGTCCTATACTTCAGGGGAGCCTGAGGACAGGTGGGAGGGCAAATTGAATAGCTGGACCTCCAAGCACTACAAGCTGGCCAGACAAAGGGCTGCTGATGCTGGTGCAAGTGAAGAGGAGGCCAAAGCTTTTGGTAGCCTGGCCCTGCATGAGGCAAAGGCTGCCTATTTGGCTAAGTTTCCAAAGGAGTAGATTCACATCAATTTTGACAAGTTTGCAAAGGGGTATAGAGTCACATCAATAGCTTGGAGTGATGTGTTGGGAAAACATGTGCGCAGCATCTCTCATGCAACATGTCTCATGGCTTTATGGCTTTTGTGATAGCTGACTAGCTTGTATGAGGAGACTTTGTTTTTGCAGTGGCTTTGCAGCTTTCATGCTAAGCTTTTCCAACTGGTGCCTGACAAGCCTGTTGCTTTTGCATGGCATGTACAATGCATTACGCACATCAAAAGGTACATGTCCATGTCATGGAATGCAGCA
Source organism: Durusdinium trenchii (assembly GCA_963970005.1). Lineage (NCBI taxonomy): Eukaryota > Dinophyceae > Suessiales > Symbiodiniaceae > Durusdinium > Durusdinium trenchii. The sequence goes on from CAXAMN010014446.1 coordinate 1,798,844, forward strand.
CCTATATTGTTCAAAATGCCACTTCTGCCTGAACTTATTGCACTCATGGCCGAAGAGCCAGCTGACCCTGCCCAAGTGTTGGCAAACTTTCAGAGGCACTGGAGAGACTCATGGCGCATGCTTCTGATGGAGTATTGGGTGGCATATGGAAGAAGGATGTGGAGAGTATCTCTTTACAGTTCAGGGTGGACAGATTGGTTCATGGATGAACAAATTAAACAGATTTTGGATATACCGTTTTGTTGTGGCAATGTTGTTTCACAAATGGTAAGGGGTGCCTACTGTGTATTTAGTTTTCTCAATCTGAGGCTTTCTGCTGAAGACTATCTCCTTAGACTCCAAACAACTTACAGACTTGAAGACAGAGATGTAGATACTGTGCTCAACAGTTTGTACATGAAGTTTGGGCTAACAAGGCCTGTGTAGTGATTACAAAGACAGTACACATGATTTGCTGTGAAAAGACTGACTGCTAGAGCTTTCATGCTCATGCGCATGGCTACATCATTTATCAAGCATAAGCTTCTTTCATGCAATCCTTCACTATGTGTTTGCAAGGCATTGCATGTGTCATTCATAATGTTTTCACGTGTGGGACCAATATCAAAAGCTTACCAAATATAACTCTATGACTAGAACTGCAAGCACTTTTGTCAAGCAGTGTATGTCAATTGGTTTAAGTTTGCACTTAGTGTTGGTGGCTCACAGTTTGTTGCTGTGTCATCCTGTTCACAACATGCACATGCAATCATGTGCTAAGCCTTCAAGCTTGTGGTTTGTGTTCATGTCAAATTCATCATCATATGCTATAGGCCCACAAGGCCTCACATCATGTGTGTCTTTTGAAGTGTTGGCATTTTCAAGTGTTACATGCACCACCTTATCATGGCATACCATGTTTTAGGCTACACATTCAGCATTCTATGCCATGGATGCTAGGGCTTCCAAACTTAGAAGGTTGGAAGGCCTGAGGAGAAACAACCCTCAGATCACAGCAAGTGCGCTCTCAGAAGTGATTCAAGACATTGAACTCAATGGTCTTCCTGACCTACATTCCAGGAAACATGTGGCTGAAGCCAGAGACCACACAGTGAAAGGTTACAATGCATATGGACCTATGCTGAGTACTACCAATGTTGTTTGCAAGGATGGTGCAGAGAAGCCATTATTGTTTGTGAACTTTCTCACAATGTTACATGCTGCATATCAACAAGGTGGTGGACTGCAAGAGTTGGTGGCCAGGACACTGACCCAACACCCATGCACTGCACAAAAGCCCTGGAGAATCATATATTACAGTGATGAGGTGGTACCAGGAAATGTGTTAAGTGCAGATGTTAGCAGAAAAGTCCAATGCATATACATTTCCTTTATGGAATTTGGTCCAGTTGCCCTCAGCAAAGAAGAGGCATGGTTTTGCATCATGGCTTGTAGATCAAGTTTTGTTGGAGAACTTGAGTCTGGGATGTCCCAAGTGACACAAGTTATTTTGAATTGCATCCTGCGCCCAGATTCCTGCAATCCCAAAGAAGCAGGGTTCTTGTTGAAAGATCAGGGAGGGTGTACAATTAGAATGTTTTATACACTGGGTGCATTCTTACAAGATGGATCTGCGCACAAGTACATATTCAATCTCAAAGGTGATGCAGGAACAAAGTTCTGCATATTTTGCAGAAATTTGGTTACTTCAAAGTCTGGATTACTACAAGAAGATGGATCCAACACCCTAGTGGCAGATGAATGGGACCTCACAAGGATTCAGCAATCCACTGACCAAGACATTGCTGAAACAATATCAAGACTTGAAGAGAAAAAGGCAACTCTTAACAAAGGAGACTTTGCTTTGTGGCAGCAAGCTGTTGGATTCAACTACAGCATCCATGGTTTACTCCACTGCAGGAGCTTGTCCCAAGATGTTCTCCCAATTTCTCAGTTCATGCATGACTGGATGCATTGTTTCTTGGTCACAGGCATTTTCCAAACAATTATGCATTTGTTGCTGGTGGAGCTTGATGGTATGTTTGGCAATGTGTACCCCACCATTGAGCAATGCCTCAGAACCTGGGTCCTGCCAAAGTCAATGACAACACCTTTGGCATCTTTGTTCTCCAAAAAAAGACAGGTTGCAAATGCGAAGGCAAACACTTTCAAATGCACTGCATCTGAAGCTATAGGTCTTTTGGGTGTTTTTGGATACTTTCTTATGCAGATTGTCATCCCAAATGCAGAGCAATCTACAAAGGACAAGTGTCAGGTGTTCTTTGCACTTGCAGACATCATTGACCTGATCCAGCTGGTACCCAAGGGAAAGATTACCCCTGCTATGGTTGACAGAGCTGTGACGACATTCCTTTCTCTTTGCATATCATGTGGTTTCAAAGAGAATATGCATACCAAATTTCATTGGTGTCTTCACTTTGGCACTCATCTCCAAAAACATGGTCAACTTCCCAGCTGTTTTGTCCAAGAAAGAAAACATAAGGTTGTAAAGCGATGCTTGGCTATTTCAAGAAAGTTTTTAGTGTTTACTGTGTTGGTTCAATGTTCAACCAATGTCATTATTATCCACCACAGGTTTCATTGACCCTTACCCTGTTAAGGATATGCAACCTCGATCAGCAACACTTTGACCTTTGAAAAAAGTGTACTTTCAGAGCTTATTTGCCATGACCTTGCCAAGCTGAAGGAACCAAACCTCTTTTCAGAGAAGGCAAGGCTTGTCAACAAACAGGCAAGGCTTTGAAAGCCATTGTGTTAAATGCCTTTGAGTTGCCTGCTGACACCATTGTGCACAGCTCTTCACAGGCACACCTCCAACCAGCAGGTATTTGCAGCAAAGGTGATTTTTGTTTCCTTCACAGTTCGACCAACAGCCTGCAAGTTTGCTAAGTCTGGATGCATGTGGACATTGACAACATTGCTTACTCTTTGGTTTCCATGCTCGAAGTCCTTCAAGTGGACAAGACTGGATGCTTTGCTACTGTTAGACAGAATGAGATTGCAAAGTTTGTGCATACTTCTTCCTTGGCTTGCACCACTGCACATTCACACTTTGAAAACAATGACTTCAGAATCCTTGTGCCACTTCAAATGAAGTGAGCAAAAGAGCGCATTCCAGCAGGTTTCAAAACATCCTGGTGGTACTAGTGTGTTCTTGCATGTGTTCTTGCCAGTGTCCTCATGGCACATAGATTTCACATAGCATGTCATTGACTACTTGTTGCAAGCCTGATGGCTTCATGTGGGTGATTTTCATGTCCCATTCAAGGGCCAACCAGGCCAAAGATAGGTTCATGCTAATTCATGGTAAGATATGTTCGTTTGCATGATCAAGAGTTTTGGTGTTTAAGGTTGTCCATATCAATCAGTGGACATTTGTTGGACTAGCTACTTTGACATAAAACCTGGAGAACAGCTCTTGAGGGGATCTGCAGATGATCCAATGCCAGATGCCTGATAGGCCCAATGAAAGGATCAAGTCCTGGATCTATCATAGAGTGGGCAGGCTCAACCAAAGTGCCATTTGGGAATTCATGGAGGTGCCATTTGGAAGTCCATTTGGGCTAATATAGCTATGCCCCATGCTGTACTGGATTCATTTGGTGGTCAAACCCACTGGCACTCACCAAGTTTAGAGTCCAGCAGAGTGTTCTCCAAATAGCACAATGAGTGATCCAATCTTACACCCATGTCCATCCTCCTATACATACTACACCTGGAACCAAAACCAAAATATTTTACACTAACTAGATATTAACTCTGTAGAGAAAGGGTACATGGCAAAGGCCATTGCCCTATGTGTTGCTCTGGATTTGGGGTTGCATGAGTGATCCAATCTTATGGAGAATGCACCCATGTGCATCCTCCTATACATACTACACCTGGAACCAAAACCAAAATATTTTACACTAACACAAATAGAGATTAACTCTGTTTGTGTTTGGAAACAACAAAGCCTGGACAATGGATTCACATTCTAAGGCACACTTGAATGTGTTTTCACATGAACACACAAAATTGTTTTTGCTTTTTGAAGCAGAAAACAGTCAATTCACAAGCATGTCTATCAGGGAGAATATACAAAGACACTGTGAATATTTATGTAAATGTATATTTTTTGATTAAGAAAACACAAAAACCTAACCGAGGTGCATTTTTATATACAAACTGTTAACCAGTTAGCTAACCAGTTAGCAAACCTGCTAAGTTGCTAGCTTTTCACTCACAACTTAACCACTTAGCTAAGTCCTGTAAACTTTATAACTTCTTTAGTAACTCCTGATAAACAATAAGATCTTCAGGGGACATCCCAGTAGAGCACAAGGCAGGTTGGCATCAATATGCAAATGGCCATGCTCAAGTCGCTTATCGCGCTAAAGCTCTTCGTACTCCCGAACCTACGTATTCGCGTTCGCGTTTTTGTTTTCGGACTTCAATAGTTAAGCGTAAGGGTGTTTGGTGGCTTCTCGAGACAAACAAGGATATCAGAAACGAGAAGAATGCAGTGACGTTGGAGGAAGAAGCTGAAACGCTTGTCAGTCTTTTTCTTCCTGCAGAACATACGTATACTGTGACACAAACGCCTCAGCTTACACCTGAAGTTGTGGAAGAGTTGCTTGAGCATTTTATGGACCCTGTGCATGGCAGTAATTCTAAGAATAGGTCACCCATTGGTATGTGTTGTTTACATGTTGATGATCTTTTTGTGACAGGTAATGATATCTTTTTGAAACAGTTCAAGGATATTGTGAAGTCACAGTTTAAGATTGGACATGAGGACACTAATGACCTGATGTTTACTGGACAACGTGTTGCTTGGAAGATGCAAGAGAAGACCAAGAAGAAGGAGTACATCTCAGTAGAACAATCCCTTTGTGTTCAGGAATTGACTGAGATTATCATTCCAAAAGGTTTGAAGGATGAGGAAAAGTGTGACAAAGACATGCACACAGCCTTCAGATCACTTCTTGGCAGCATAAACTGGTTACAATCCAGAACACAATTCCAAGCATGCTACCAATTCTCGAGGTCAGCATCAGCATCAGCAGGACCTACAATAGGTGATTGCAAGGCCCTGAACAAGCTGTGCAAACAAATCGTGACTGACCCTATGGAGTTACGTTTTTGGCCACTGGAAGGTAGTCCACGGTTAATTGCTATGCCAGATGCCGCATTCAGGAACAACAGTGATAAATCCTCTCAACGTGCGATGGTTATTTTTATGGGTGAGCAAAGGAAGGCAAAACAGAAGAACACTAAAGGCTCACTTATTTTCTTTGAATCTTCCAAGATCAAGAGAACAACCCTGTCCACAACTGTTGCAGAGTTGTATGCATTCATGAAGTGTTATGGCACTTGCCAAATGCTTAGAGGCTTGATCAAGGACATTACAGGCTACTCTACTGACATTCACATGCGCACTGATGCTAACAATCTTGTGACTACAGCTAGTACTACTCATGTTCCTGAGCAACAGGAGACTATTCATATGATCCAAATGCTTAGGAAGGAAGCATGCTCTGGTGCAATTGCTGATTTGTCACATATACGCACTCAGTGGTGTCTCGCTGACTGTCTTACTAAGAAGTCTGCTAGTCCACAAGCTTTGATAGATGCAGTACGCAGCGGTTGTTTAAAGGAAGTTGATGCACATCCACCCTTTAGATCTCTTATTGAACACAAGGCATATATGCGTGGATGGCTTCCTACAGTATGCACACATGTTGACTTTTCACATGATGTGTTTTATCTTGGAGATTCTTTGCACTGAGAGTGAGAGGAAAGAATTCAATGCATGTACTTTTGTTTGAAAGAAATTTGAATTTCTTTCATGAATTTGTGCCTGCGGCTCGATTTAGCTTGGCAAGATCAGCACTTTTCTTTCGAAGACTATTGCCTTGCATCGTTGACTACCTGTCATTTCTACAACTTAGGACACTGGCCTCTGACCGGTGTACTTTGTATCAACAGAGATGACTGGTCAGGGAGCGTCCAATATGGTCAACATCTTTGAGTATGCTCGAAACTGGTCACAAAAGGTTCCTTGGGGACAACCTCAAAATTGGGCAACCCGTTTGAGACGCCCACGTGCGCCAGTTGAGTTCCAGAGGAACTCAGAGCAGGATGAATTGATCTTAACCGACATTCTTGCAATGTGTTTGGCACCTGAGAACCATGATAAGTTCAATTTTCGAGTACGGTGGTTCGCAGAGATTGCCAGATACGCTCTTGGCTATGTCACCCAAGAGGAAGAGGATGAATATGAGAGAAGTAGGCAGTTCGTGGCAACAAGAGTCGCGTGGAGGCAAAACGATTATGGGAAGATAGCCACGGGGCTCAACTATATGCTACGACATGATCGTTCTCTCGACAGGTTGATGGACAGTAGGGCAATGATAGAGCTTATGCCTCTGATTACAGAGGGAACTGCTCGAATGCCATCACCCTTCCGTATTTATCCTAATTCCTTCTTTGCTATATTGCATAGCGATGAGAAGCAAAGATTTCATTTGGTGATTCGCTTGGACAAGAATGTTTGGCACAACACAGGCAATCAATACGATATGCCCTTCTCCATGCGTTTGGGAGTGAACCAAGGGCATACAGGACTCATGCAGAACATCAGTCCAGAGAAGTTGAATCATAGATTGACTTCTGTTGAGGCAAGATGTTTAGGACATGTTTTTCATGTTACCAGAAGGGAGAACTGGGCCAGCATTGAGAGGTATGGTTTGATGAGAGATCCACAAAGTTGGAATAGAAGGAATAGAGGTGAAGGAAGAGATTATGTTCATTTCATGTACAGCAATCCACAAACTTTGCCTTACATTCCTTTAGGCCCAGGTACAGTGGTTCCAAGAGATTATGGACAGCCTTTGTATGTGAAGCTTGATGTGATTCGTTGGCTTCAGGCTGGACGTCCTCTGTATTTCAGCAACAATGGAGTGGTGCTTGCACATTGTGATGTAGAGCCCACATACTTGGACATTTGTGTGGATGAACCACGACCAGAAGATGCTCCAGAGCCAGCCAAGGAGTTGATTAACTCTTTGCCAGCAGAAAAGATAATGGAGAAGATCAACAGAGAGAAGGAGCAACAAGATAGATTGAGATCCTTGTTCACAAGACTCTCACAGGACCCGGCATTTGCACATGAAACTCTCAGGAGGATTAATGCCTTTGAGCCTGGGGTGGAACAAGCAAGGAGGCATATGCTTCTTTGGTTAGATGAGCTGACTTATGATGCCATTGTGAGATTTTTCAGCTCTGACAATGATCCCAGACGTGAGTACAATCGTTCACGATTGAGGTCACGTCAGGTGATGCCTGAAGGCCATTATCAGATGCCACCTGGATGGTCTTTAATTCCACCTAAAGAGATTGATGATCGTGATCCTTGGAGTATCTTAGGCTATAGTACTCCAAAGTTGATTGTCGATGGAGATGGTGTTACCTCAAGGTCCTTGTTTATGGTACACCCATTAGTTCTGAGCAAGGATCAGCAAAATCTGGTGAAGGCTGATGAGGAAGTGATTCGCTTTGACCACCTATGGAGAGACATCACTTCAAGGAGACCAACAGCCAGGACGTCTGAAGAACCTCAACAAGATGAAGAAGATGACTCTGCTCATGTTGCTGAGCGTGAGATGACATGGTTCATTCAGAATGTCAACAACCTGGTTCTCAACCCATGGATGATATATGACATTGGCATGGTATCACTCCATGATCGTGTAGGGACACGTGTACTCCAGAGCACTGGAGAAGACGTGATCCTCGTGAGGGATTGGGACAGGTTGACAAGGCACCAGAGAGAATATTTTTGTAGAAGATACAAGTTGCTACGTCCAAGTGTGTATGGAACAGAGGAAGACCCCAAGACGTATGCACCGAGTTTTGAACCCGGAATTTCTCAGTGGATGGAGTTGGCACAAATTGGATACCAACAGTTTTTCTTCATCCGTGCTTGGGAGAATGGACGCCGCTGGGCTGAAATTCTGACCGACCATGGCATTTCTTCTGTAGAGCTTTCAAGCTTCTTGGATATGTGCAGAGATCCCAAATTGCTGGGTTGGAACTTTGGTATTCCAGAACCTCAGTGGGAAAATTTTGGCAATACAGTGGAGGAAGCATTTAACAATCCTTTATTTGCCAAACTGCACTATCGCTTCAAGCAGGAGGAAGAGATTGGTCGTGTCATGCACCTTGTGTCAGAACTTGTTTGTGACTTTTTCATCAAGGTGCTTCCCAAGTGGGTTCTTGACCACTCGATCTTGTGGGAAGAGTTTATGATTTTGGATCCACACACAAAACTTCCTGTTTACAAGACTTCAGAGGCCGCCTTACAAGCAGAAAGGAATCCAGAGAAGTATCATACACATTTTGCTATGAACTTCAAGAAATTCCGTTTTTCTGCAAGGATTGTGTGGTATTTGATTGACCGTGACAGAAACCATTTGGAGAGTTTTCTTCACAACTCCAACAGTAGATTTGTGCAACATGCATGTTATCAACTTCGTGATTATGTTCAGGCGCGTGTTGCAGTTTCTGATCCCTTGTATGAGATGATCAAGAAGGAAGAGTTTGAACGCCAATACAATTCCAAGTTTTTGGAGGCGATTTCTTGCTCTCGTGTTGTAGTTGAGCCTGTAAGTTCAGGGACGTATGAGCCATCATCGAAGCTGAACTTAAAGGTACTACAAGACATCCTGAAGGGTATCTTCAAGATCCAGAAGGATGAGGAGCTTGCCAAGGAACGTGATGAAGAAGAAGAACAGGCAGCTCAAAACATCTCATACCTGTTGGCAGATGATATGGAGCTTGATTTTGATGATGATGATGTTCCAGTATGGCGCTCCATTGTCGACAAGTATAGAGGAGGTGATCAGGTGCTACAGGGAGAAGCTGTGAAGATTACTCACCTGTTCAGGGATCAAAAGGACAATGAGAAGGCGACAGAAACTTTCAGTTCAGAGAGGACAGATTTTTATGAGACCTCAGGACCTCTTCCAAGAACCAAAGGAGAAAATCTTGTAGAGGACTTGCTCACCAAGGATGTTACAGAAGAAGATCCTGCAGTCAAACCTGGAAAGGAACAAGAAATATTAAATAAAGATGCAGGTGTTTTTCCTTCAGAGGAATCAAAGATGGAAGTTGACCAGGAGGAAGCCAAGGAAGAGTCAACACCACACTTTCTGTCAAGAGAGAAAGGTGAGGACTCGACTGCATCGCACTTACCATCAGGTGAGATGGATGCTAACCTTGATGATACTTCAGGTCATCGAAAATCTAAGAAAAGCCGCCTGAATAAAATTCCTGATCTTCATTTTCATGAAGAAGTTCAGGATGATGCAACCATGGAAGAGAAGAAAGAGGCGGTGGAGAAAATAAAAGAGGTCAGAGAGGATGATGAAGAGAAGAAATTGGAGGCTGAAATCCAAGAATCTTTTCCATCTGAAGTAGTTGTTGAAAAGGATACAACAAAAGCTGACAATACCTATGAATTGCATACTTCACCTTTGAAGTTGCTTGGAGAGCTTACAGGAGATCCAGGTATTGGCTTTTATCAACTACGCTTCAGGGAAACTCATGCAAGATTGCTGAATCATGTTTGTTTCAGAAAAGGTGAGATTTCCCATCCTCATTATCAGTCAAGGATCAACGAGAATGATTTTGTTCGATCCATTCAAAATGTCTGTCCAGTACCTCCACCTATTTGTTATGAACATGAACGAGGGCATGATTTGAAGAGATTCTTCATCAATGATGACCGCATCATTTATTTGGATGGCAGGTATCAGGTCGATCCAAGGGCCCTTGAAAGGGCAGGTCATGCTCGAGAAGAATTGGAGGATACGAAAAAGGAACTCAAGAAGGAACTGGAATCATATGGTCCCAAGGGACCCAGTTGGGACTTTGTCACCTTCTATGAAGAGCTGTGCAGAAGGTTCCTCAAGGGAAGAATAGAAGAACCATATGGAACAAATTTATTGGCCAGCTCAGAGTCCTTGACATTTTTATCCTGGAACTATGGCAACATGGTTCGTGGTCAGAAGTACACCACACCAAGGTTTCTCCAAGGACTTGATAGTGCAATGAGGCCACGCAAACAGAGCGCCATGTCACTTCAGAATGAGCAATTTGAGAACAACCTTTTCTTCAACATGCTCTTCTTTTTACGTGCACATGTCGTGATTCTCCAGGAAGCTCATCTTCTTGTTCCTGCCAAGGAATTTATTGAGCAAAAGAATTGGACAGTTTGTTTCAATGATTGGGAGAATCTTGCAGTGATGGCTAGATTGGCACCAGGTGGATATGTCAAGATCATTGCTGGACATGATCAAGAACTTGGTCACTGTGAACAGCGTGATGTAACTTGGGCTATCTATGAGATTTGTTTTGGAGAAACAAGGCCTCGTCAAGATTTCAAGGATGCAGACTTTGAATTTGATGACTATGGTCCTGAGGACAAGCGTGTTCCACTTACTCGAGCGAACATGCATACCATCAGAGTCTGTAATTATCATGTTGATACACACCGTGCTGTGGATGCCCACCTACTGACAGGAGAACAAACAGCATTGATGCTTTACGAGTGTTTTGTCTATGAGGTGGACACCATTTCTGGTGATGCAAATAGTTTGGCCTACAGAATGTCTGGGTACAAAAGGCAGCCAATGGCTAACTACTATTACAGCACCATGCAGCATTGGATCCGCAGGTTTTCAGAAGCTCGTGTACAAGCAGATCCTGGTATCAAGGCACCTATTCCCAGAACTTTTTACAGTTCAACTTCACAGGTCCTCAAGAAGTGTGAAGATTACTTTGACAAACTCTGGGAAGAATACTCTACTGTTGAAAAGGAAGAATACCAAGGATCAAGGCTTGGCGATACATGTTTGTCTACCATTGTTGAATGGGGTCATTCAATGAGTGAAGAGGAATATGAAAATTCCACAGTGAGCACGAAGGAGTTCATCTGTAATTTTTCAGAGAACTTTGCTATGATTGACACAGAGGTTATGTGCTCAAGGCCCACTGACGAGGATAGTCATGGTCCAATGTTTATTTCACTCAGACCAGCTTCCCTTTCATCTGGAGACAGAAGACAGTATCGCACAGCAGCAACGCTTCAAGAAGCGAACGTGCGGAGGAAGGAGAGACAAAAGCAGAATAGAAAGAAAGGAAGGCCGCCAACTTCTGATCAAGCTACTTCATCGTTTGCAGCGGCATAATTCCTGAGCGAAGGCTGAAATCTAAATGATGGCTAGGAAGTGAAGATACTTCTGATTACAGTTGATACTTTGCTTCCAGGCTTGAATTTAAGTTGCCATGCTGAAGTTTTAATAAATTCTGGTTTGCAATAAGGAGAAACTTTTTATCAAAGAAGATACTCCTGCATTCCAGGTTTATATGCTTTAGCATGTAGATAGGTATGGACAGTTTTACATAACTGATGATATCTATCACAGTCGCTCTTATGAAGTGACCTCTAATGGACAACCAGTCATGGTTGATGATTAAGTCATTTCATGATTTGCAATTGTAGTGCAAAAAATTTTTTGTACATACATTTGCCGGTATCTCCTTCTTGTGTTTTTGATGTGAATGTGAAAGAGAGTCCTTTTGATGCAGTTTATTTTGTCTGTGAATGAAAGCGGTCGAGACCACGTCACGAGAAGATTATTCCTCGAACCGTACGCTCCTTGCATTTTGCAAGGCATCTTAATTCATTGCATTGTGCGGTCTTGAATTTTTAGTTCCTTGTTACGCGAGTGTCGTTTAATTCTTTTATAGGTCTCTGTGTAAGAAGCCGCTTTCCCTTTTAGTTTGTTTTAGCTCAGGCCCTAAAGAGCTAGTGAGCGCCGGTACATGGTATCTTCGCCAGCGAAAAGTACAGTCTCCAGCCGAGGTACATTATCGTTTTGATTTTGTACTTGAGGTGAGTCAGCTATTGCTCCCTCACTGTATTTAGTAGCTATGAGATTACCTTCTCTGAAGTGTGAAACACACCGGATTAGGTAAGTACATGGCACCGTAGTTTTCTTTTAAGTTGTCAGAGCTAGCTGGACTGTTTTAGCCTTGCAGTAGAAAAAGAGTATGCGACATACGCAATCAGCTAGAAGTGGACATGAATCTTGTGCCTGCTGAAAAGTAGAGCCTACCTGTACAGGGTTCCACTCCAACAGCTGATATAGTGTGTCCATGCTTGACTGCTTCAAGGCTCAAGAGAGGGTCAATGGACCTAAGGATAAGACTCTGCGAGAGCAAAAGACACTAGCGGTCTGCACCTCTACCGTGTACGCCCTAGTCACTCTTTCACCCCCCACCCCCCCACCCAACCCGCTCATTGGTTTGCACGGCAGAAGTGTGCTTTGAAAGGCCATCAAAACGTGTGTGTGTGTGAAGATGTTGACCTTGTCCAATCTGGCAACCCTTTCAGCACTTCAGAGTCGCACTGTCTGGTTGCTAACTGCAACCCACCCCACCCCATCCTTCATCCTTAAACCCTCCCCATCTGTGTCTGTGTGTGTGTTCTAAAGTGAACCAAAAAATCAGGTGCGTTGTGTTCCAAAGTGATCTCGCTTTTTGCTAACCCTTCCATGTTTTTGTGTGTTTTGTGTTCCAAAGTGACCCATGTTTTGTGTTCCAAAGCGAACTAAAACCCTGTGTTCCAAAGTGAACTAAAACTTGTGTTCTGAAGTGACCCCACATAACCTATATATGCGCTCAACACCTCTCCAACCAGCAACAACAGTTTATATATATTATTTATATTATATAGTTGGTCAGCCCTGCAGCCGGAACAGCTTATGCAATGCAGCAAGGAGTCATCAGTGCTTTGCTGACTGATCGGTGTGCAAATCTGACCCCGGATGCAGTGGTCGAAGCAACCAAGTCCATGCCATACATCATCATAAATCCATGCCAATTCTTTGCTAGGTTCTTTCCTATCTGATTATTTATGTGGCCTTCCTCGATGCAAAATGATTCCGTCAAAAAAAACAGAACCTGATAAGCATCACTACCTCCATACTATACTAAGCCCTACTCTTGTAATATAATATAAGTAGTCAAGTTTCCCTAACAATTTAGGAACCAAATCGTTCGTGCGAGCGCTTCTTCAAGGAAGCTTCCCCCACTGCCTTTTGGGCGGCCGGGTGACTTCGTTGAAGAAGCGTGAGCTATCCTGCGTCCTAAGTAGTAGCTACTTAAGCTACTAGCTACCGCTACCTCTAGCTACTACCTCTACTATCGGCCTATCCCCCGCTGGCTTTAAGACAACATATAATATATACACATATTATATATATATGTATATTTATGACTTTAAAAGGGAAGGTTCTCCGGACTTCCCCGCGCTGGGTAGATCCGCCAGGTCATCCACTCCATCCGCTCCATCCGTTGACGCCACGGGAGGGACCGCGAGACTCACGCATCTCGGAGGTGAAGTGGAAAGGAGCGAAGCGGAGCCGTGGAAAGGAGGGAAGATGAATGAAGATGAATGAAGATGAGGGTGAAGGATATATTAAAGAAGGGAATTGGCATGATTCTCTTCCAAACACAGGGGTCGGAACATGTCGGAACCCGACTTTTTTCGGGAAGTGAGTGGTTTCTATTTGATTTGCGACGGAGCAAATGAGCCCTGCCTTGGCCAACTGTGCCCACAGGCGGTCTGTACTTTGACACGAAACCGGGAATGGCCGATGGCTGTGATTGTGCTGTGCTTTTGGACCGAGAGAGCAACAAACACATGCATAGACTGCATAGTATACTGCATATATACAATATAGATAGGTGGCTTGTTGGTACGTCCGTGTCCTGACAGGAAGTTAAGATTCTAAACGCAACTGCAACGATTCGAGGTGGCCGTGCCAAGCTCCAGAGCCCAAGGCACGGACTGGGGTGCTCCATGTTGCGTCCAAACAACCAGTACCAGCGGTAAACATATTATATAAGCAGCATTACCAAGCTTCAGCTCATATATCGGGACAGCATTTCGGAGACCCAGAGATATCATCCGGAAGTGGTGGTTAAGGTCTATTTGGGTTCCGACTCTTTTAAGCTCTTGATGAGCGTGCTGTTCATCCGCAATGCTCCACCATGTCCATGTTTTTGATGACACGGATTTTCACAACCGTGGAGGCGTTCATCATTTTTGTTGTTTCTTGTACATGTACATGTATACGACGAGTATACGACATGTCTAAGTAGTTGGGGTGGGGTGGGGTGGGGCATGTTAACGTTCCTTTGCACTTGTGTGGGATGTTGATGCTAT
>CAXAMN010014446.1:1813131-1827566 GCA_963970005.1 Durusdinium trenchii
TGTTAACTGGGGTGGGGTGGGCAGGGACCACGTGTTTTGTCTTTGGCGTTGGTATTGGTTTGAGAACCACCCGGGGTTGTCCCAATTCGTTGTCGTGGATACGTTGTACTTGGACTCTTTGGTTGAAGTCTTGACGTCTCCGGTTGATCCTAGGTCCTATTGCTTTGTTTGTTCCGGAAACCGTTTTGTTGGAAGATCGTTGGCCTCTTTGCTTTTCTGATCGTTGGTCTTCTTGTCTACCAATGCTTTGGTCTGTGTGGTGTTTGGTGTTGACGTGGTCTCCGTCTCTCGCTGTTTCTCTTGCTGAAACTTAACCCCTAAGCTTCTCCACGTCACTATGGGCTTAGCAATTTCAATGGCGATATGTGCGAAAGAATCGGAACTTGCTCAAAGGGACCGGGTAGTTAGGCAAAGATGTTCAGACGAGCCGTTGCACGTCGCAGGAGAAATACAAACTGCCGAGAATCCCCAAGCAACATATTATATATATAAGAGTATAAGATCTTTTGGAGTCAAAATTCAGGTTTTGAGCGCTTCAACATCATAAATGAAAGAAATATGTAAAGAGCACCATCTCTAATTTGCAGTTGCTTTTAGACAAAGAGAAAAAAACGTGGGCCGTCAGAGCCCCCGCGGGGATGTTTTTCTTATTTTAATGAGGGGCACGGTGGGACGAATCCCCGCTCAGTACTGGCCCGGTGCGGACAATGGTGACAACGGTGCGGGACTTGGTCTGGGTGCCAGAGGTGTCGGATGAAGTCAATGAAGTGGCAGTTTTCGCATAGTCTTTCTTGGCCATCCCATGAGACTAATGAGGAGTGGAGTATGGAATAAGCAAGGCATGAGCAAAAGGAGTGTGTCAACAATATATTATATATATATATATTCATATATACATTTACATATATAATATGTACATATATATTAGTTATATTAGATATGTTGTTCAATTTTTCCTTGCATGGTCAGTTTCATGTTTATATATACTTGTTCACCTTGTTTTGTAGCCTGAATCATAGGCCTTGGGGCTCGGAACCCTTGGAGCAGCTGAATTCGAAGGAAAACAATAGGCAAACAAACAAACAAACATGAATCATTGAATTGAGGAGCGGATGATCAGTATGGACATCGATTTGAACACCAGAATAATAGTCTCCCTCACATGGCCTCGCTATAGTGGTGAGTGGTGCGTGATTTCAGGTTTTGAAGAGACAACAGTGGCTATATGGAGTGTTTAGTTCTTTGGCAACTCCTCTTTTGAGGCCTGTCAACAGACCAGCATAGGCTAGGCCCCTTTGCCATTCTGACGGTTGCCACCTGCACTGAGGCAACAGTAGCACCCTCAACGCCCAGGTGGGACCAAAGGACCATCTACTGCTTATAGCTAGACTCTCGGCGCCTTTTCAAAGCCGGATGCATAGCTGAACTGCTGCAGCACACACGACAAATCCTTTTATTACAAATTGATGCAAAACAAAAGAAGTCAGCGGGGTTTTGCCGACGCACGGAGACGCCGAACATGTGTGACCAGTCACCTTGCTGCATGGAGCTCCTTGATAGATCACAAAGACACATGCATGCATGTTGATGATTGGATGCACTAGCTGTTCGTTCCACCTGAGTTTCTGTTCAGTCTGCGATGGCAACAGTGAAAGGGTTGTTTTCAACCAGCACGCAAAATATACAGATCAGTGATACATAGCTATGTATCCAGCACCGAATTATCCAGCACTGATCAATTCCATCTAAAAAATCGATTTCAATCTGTTTTGTAAACCACCAAAGTCTCGGACTTGGGCCCGGAGTGAGGACGGGCTAGTCCGTCCAGTCGACATCAGTCGACCATGGCTGGTGAAACGTCTACCGTTCGCCAGGCAGATGCGAAATGGACAGGCCAGGGGTTTTCGGGACGAGCATGAAAAACGTTCCATATGTTTCAATGGGCAAGTGCCAAACTAGACATGGTATCTGCCGGATTCTTTTCCCATGTCAGGGGTTCAATGATGTTTGAATAGACAGACTACTAGGAACAAGAAGCTACTCGTAGCTCCTGGCATCGCTACCGGTAACAAAGGGCATCGCTACTAGGAGCAAGGACTTCTGATTGTTCCCTGTCACTTTCTTTAGATTTTTTTGCTATATATTTTGCTACACAACTCTCACATACATGCATTTGTCACACCGTGGAAGTCCGTCCCAGGTCGCGCGTGCGGTGAGTGCCAGCCCCACCGTGGGGCCGAGCCTGACCTGGTCCGGCCTCCGCCCGGTGGGGGGGGCCAAAAGACGACGGGAACAGCTCGGCCCCGGAGCGACGCTTGATTCATCACATCACCCCAGGATTGAACAACCTCTTCATATGGAGGGTGTATGGTCCTCAAGAGTCGATCTATACATGGAGGGAGGATGGATTTGGAGATGGATTGATTCGGATTGATAAGGGCCTCAAAAGGAACTTGGAGGACAAAAACAACATATTGGTAGAGAACTTCAAGGCTCAGTGTTTCTCATGTTTCTCACCACTCGCCACGTGATGCATCAGGTCCCAGCGCGACACAGTTTGCAATCCAGGCTTGGCTGGGTGCATGGATTTCTTCCATCGCTTTCACATCTATTTCACACCTCACTAGGTCTCCCTCTGAGAAACATGCTCGGTCCAAGGTCCCACCTTTTGGGCCTCCAGAAAGAGGAGAACCGTTTGGCCACACGAAGAACGGATGGGGTGGGGGACCCAACCCCGGTGCTGCCCAGATGAAGAACTCGTCGCCGATCCGTCGAACCCGGTCGAACCTTGGGCGCCGTCAGGGCTCCATGTTCCCCGCTGGGCCGGGCGGCCCAGCTGGAGCGGCCTTGGGCTGGCGCGCGGTCACCAGGGTTAGGGCGTCCCTGAGGGTTCAGGGTAAACAGCCTTGGCCGGGTATCAGGTGGAGGGAAAAAAGGTGGAAGAAGTTGAAGAAACTAAAAGCTATATAGAGCTATTGTTTTTATGTTTTAGTTTTGGTTATGTTTTATGATTGACGGTATTATTGTAAAGACCAGTGCATACGGGCCGGGCCGTATCGCTGTATCGTCGATATAGGCGCACCTTCCGGCTGCTGGGGGCCTTCCATCGCTACGTTGGTGACCAGACTCTCAGGTACCTCTTGTTCCATCGCTGGCGCATGGCAGCGCACTGGAGGAGGATTGCACAGTTGTGGAACAAAGGGCAGTTGTGGAACAGCCCTGTGGTTTCTTCACTTCAACAAAGGAACACACAGAAAAGGATCGTGAGAACGTTTGAACAGGCTGGGCAAAAATGGGCAAAGCTTGCCTTTCCAAGGTGGGCGGAATCCCTCCGCCTTCCCTGTGACCGTTTGATCAAAAGCATCGGACCTTCCACGACTTGCACGTGACTCCACCAAGGCTCCTGCAGCTTAGCCTGGCAGAGCGACTTAAGGTGCGACTCTTTTCGGGAACACCCAGTCCCGAGGGAGGGCATCATGGGATGGGAAGGCTGGGGAATTGCGACTTCCAAAAGATTTTCAATCTTTGATGGATGAGAGGTCGTTCCTGCTTTGAGCACACAGCATTTTGGACGAAGAACATGGGAAGTAAGTACTACATAAAGTGTTGGCAATTGTTCACTATTTTCTCAAGATTATCGGTATGTCAGTAGATATCAGTAGGATGAAGCTCCATGAAAACATTTGGATACCACCTCCTGTAGCTGTACAGCTTGAAGTTGTCAGTTCTTTTGACCAGTTTTGATGCTTTTTGGTTTATATAATGGCCTGGAGAAGTGCTCATGTTGGCGACGCCATGAAGAGTACTTCAAATATGTGTATATCTATATATATATATGAATGGGAACACTGGTTTGGGAAGGTGAGACGCCCGTGTCTTTGTGTTTCACCCTCACAGCCAACTGACGTTCAAGGTAAACGGGAGTAGCATGAAACATTCAACATGTTTTTCTGTGTGACATGCAGATCAAGTACCCCGCTGGCGTAGGACCCTGGCGCTTTGTCTCCAGGTCCCCGCCTTTAGCTCGCTTGGCGACTCCGCGACAAAGGCCGTTGGGAAATCGCCGGTTTGCTTGGGGATGCCCAAGCGAATCGGCAGAGACAGATGAAGTCACCAGCGGTGAGAAGACACGACACTAAGATTTGCTGTGTGTAGTGTGTATTCAGTTGGTTCGGGGAGTGGGCTTGCAGATCGGTAGGAATTGAATGTGCTATTTGTCAAGGCGTGGTTTCTCACCTTGGTGGCAAATTGGTTGAACGAGGAAACTTGAGTCCTTGGCCCTGAGAGCAAGCAAAACTAATAGATCATAGCAGATGCACACAGATGCATCAAATCCAATACAGTTGCCTAAGATAATATGATGGTTCTTTGTGAATGAATTTCATGTTTTCCAGAGCACCGCCTAATGACTTCCACAAGTCCAAGTGGTGGTTTCTTCACCTGTTGCATGTCATGTCCACCGTTGGACAGCGAGAAAACAGGACACAAACTGTTGGACGGCAAGAAGCCTCGATGATGATGGAGGATTTAGTCCGGCAACAGAATCTTGCAAGAACTCAATAGATCACGCCCATGGGTATTGCAGTGTGACATTGGAACATATTGGAACAATCTCTTGTGCCAACGCAGTCCAGTGACCGTGTGGCAAGACCTTAGACCCAGAAACCTATTGAATTGCGATTCACATATGATGGTCCATCGGCATATTCCCTTGCATCTATCCAACAGAGCTTGACAATGAAGACTATGCACATCGAAGATTCTCCCATGTTTGGAGGGTTCATGCCGTGATGCCAGGGCGCCCTACGCGGTGACCGGCCCGGAGCTCTTTGTTTGTGCGAAGGGAGTATATAAGTTGATTGGGCAAGGCTCCTCTCAAGACATTCGTCATCTTCAGTGAGATAGCCGAGACCCTAGGAGATCCTCTTTGGTGTCCATGAACCATTGTATATTTAGGGATGTTTTCCATTGTGTCCATGAACCACCACTGCATGTCATTTCAGGAGGTTTGAGCTCATCCCAACACTTGGGTGCAGCATCCCGACATGTATTTCCATGGTAACTGTCCTCCGAAGCCTTTTCCGGTGAGTTCGGCCCGGCACGTCGCCCGGAATCGTTCGAACGAGACCCGACCCGACCCGACCCGAACCCCCAGAGACCCGACCGTCTCTGCGCGTACGAGACCCCTCTCCTAGGTCGTATGTGATGCGTCGCTGGCCAGAGACTGGCTGAGATCCGATTTCTGAGCGATTCGACAGAGCCGATCCAGATGTCTTCCACGGAAACCTCGAAAATATGAACTTCCAAAGGCCAGCCCGATGACACGTGTCGTTTGGGAGAGAGTTTATGGAAACGAGGGCGGGCACAACATGCGGAACAAGAGCAATGCCTCGTGGGTTGAGTGCCAACTTTTTCCCATGGATTCAGGGTTGAAAACATGTCCTTTTGCAAGAGTCAAAGCTCGAACATGTTTTCCTTCCATTCAAGAAACACGCCAGCCCCTTGCATGGGCTGAATTGCCATTGCACGAGCAAAGTTTTTTTCTTCAGCCCGTTGGCATGCTCAGTGAAAGCTTTGAGAGTATGGAGATGCAAAATCTGTTTCAGAGCAGGGAGGTGTGGGGCCCATGATCCTTGCGATTGCAATGCCCCAAGCAGCAGTTACAAAATCCATGTGCACACAGCTGAACAAGTTGGGAGTCACATGCCTCGTACAGATTCCATGCTGAAAGTGATAGCATTCATTTATATCGTTATTGTTTGGGATGCTAAGCTGCTAAGCTGCCTGGTTTCTTTATTGATGCCCTGGCCTTGCTGGCTTTGGGTTTGCATGTTGTGTTTTCTGCCTGGTTTCCTCATATGTATCAACATGCATTTTTGAAGTACTTCATCGTAGGCAGAGTCGTCGCAAGATTTTTCCACTCCACAGATTCATTGCGTCCTTGTCAGATGCCACTCGCTAGCTTCCTCCTCAAAGCCTCGAGCAGTCGCGTGCTACCTGGAGCAGTCACGCATATCCAGGTATCGAGAAGATCACACTTTTTTCTCTCATCACATGACATTTGTGTGTCTAATAAGCCCATCAACTCTCTGTCTTGCACACAGCACATCCGAAGAAGCGTTTTGTTTTTCTCAAATTGGCTGCCATCGCCAAAAGCACATAGAGCATGCAGACTGCATGTTGGCTGCCTTACAAAAGATGTTGTTATGCTTCAGTTTGCTTGTACTTGCCGTGCCTCTAACTTCTGTTTTGTTGGTGTGTGTGTATGTGTCCACCTCATTCTTTGTTGCAACATGACAAATTCATACGAATTCTGATTTGCAACCGAACTAGCCTTGGGCAGTTACTGATGGGGGAAGGGATTCGTGACGTAGAACAAGATGAGCCCATGGTCAACAGCTGAGAGCTGACAGGCTGAGTAATTCATGAAGTATTTGACTTATTCCTGCCCTTCCAGTGACCATGCAAGAACTTGGACGGCGTCTCGTTTCGGAATTCTGTTGAAACACCTGTGTGTTTTCACCATGTCATGTGAAGTCTCACACCTTCGTGTCCCGTCCCAGCTAAGCTGGTCACTGGAAGGGTAGGGTTGTCATTTGTCGCATGCCAAAAAGGAACCCAGCTGGAATTGGCTGCTGCTTCTCCCTACTGGCTACAGAGTGGGGGTAGGACGACTTGTTTTCAGGGAGAAAGCTATGGTCGTAGCGTACTGTCACACAAGACAAGCCAGCCATAGAAACTTTTTGATGGAGACACTCTCAAACGGAGTAGCAAGTGCAATGGAGTAGAGAGAGTGGTGTTGTGTTTCCTTTTAATGTGAGGTAGAATCGGCTGCAGATTGACAACACGCATGTGGCAAAAACTCCAATGAATTATGTATGTGAATTGCTCCACTGCAGCTGCGCAGCGCGAATCTGGGCCGACGGGGGCTGAGGTGTCCGCGCACAACTTGCGCAGAAGTTGGACTCTGACAGCTAAGAACAGACGTGTGAGGTCCCAACAGACGTGTGAGGTCCAACTTGTCCCAACTTCAGCCACCGAGGAGCAACCCAACTCCATCACTCTCGACCAAACAATCACACAACACCACCTTCCAATCCAAGGGCCTTTCTGCATGAAGTTGGTTCCAGAAACGACCCACGTCCTCCGCCGAACACGTCTTCCGGTGACGGACGAAGCACGTGAGGGGGACCGGTCCAATCCCATCAGAGTCCAAGTCGAAGACCGTGGAGCTCATCTGAAAGCGAAGTCCGTGGAGCTCGTCATGTCGGGCCCGCCTGGTGAGCCGGTTTGCGCGCTACGAGCCAGTTTTGGTATGAGGTTTTCACGCCGGGTAACACCGCAACAGACCCCAAAGGTTGAACATGGTGGAATATGTTTGAAATATATATAAATATATAAATATAATATGGATCCCAAGCAAATGATGTGATTCTTTTTCCCGGAGTTTTTCTCCTTCAACTGTACCCTTGGAGAATCAGGACTCTGACCTGCTCTGACATGCAGTCCCCCACGTGAAGAAGTTAGACAGCCCCAGATCTCTTCTTCGGGCACCTTCTTCCAAGATCACTTCGAGGGCTGCTCCAGAGTGGTTCGTGGATCCAGGACAATGCAAGTTTGCTTCGAGACAAAGCCAGATGGTTGAACAACCCATCGCAGTGCCCCACGGTGTCCCTGGGAACAACCATGGACAGATCCGGCTTCAGCAGAGATCTATCACCCCGTGTCGACGGATCGACCGAGCGGGTTTGGGTTTTGATCGACCGAGCGGCCGACAGCTGCGCTGTTACAGTTTCTAGTCAGGTTTTGCACCCTGAGTCTGAGGAATAGCCATTTGGAAGCCCTTGACTTGATCTTGTTGTGTGTTTTCCGTGTACTTTGGATGTTTTCCGCACAACAGGAGCCATGTTGCGTATAAACCAAACCATCAAGGCCTGGCAAAAGCCATCTATCTATCCTTTGTTTGGGAAGGCTCCTCGGCCGCTTCTCCGGATCTGAGGGCTCCTGGAGGCGCAACAACGCCCTTGGAGGTGCGCGCGCGCCTTTGTGGATGACTCAGGACACCCGGTTCTGTCGTCACAAAGCCTGCTCCAAAAAAGTTGTCCCAGAAATAGATAGAACCCATAGAACAGTTTCCAATAGAGGTTTCAGGAGGGCTGTATAACTGTTCCATAGTCTGTTCCATCTATTTTGGCGGGCACCAATTCGGGCACTACGAAATTCCTATGTCCAAACGGGAGAAAGTGACTATTTTAGGTTGGGGCCAAGCTGTTTTGGCGATGCAAGTGGTTGGTGTTTCCATGATCAGCTGTGAGTGGAAAAGAGTGAATCTACATGCTGGCAAGGTTGGTAGGCTTGCATCTAATTGGATTTGGTCGTGTATGGCTGCCATTGGAGAACACAAGGCTGCCGGGCAAAAAAGACATAAGATTATCATATTGACCCAAGAACCACATGGTCTAGTGATGTCTTGTGATGTTTTGTTTTTTTTGTGCCATGGACTCTCTTCTCCGCCGCGGGAACTCCGCCGCGTTCGTTCTTTGCCGCAGGTCCTCGCTTTGGGTGCATCCCTGAAACCAGGTGGAGCACTGTGTCGTGAAGGATTTGAATATGACAGGGATGTCGAATTCACCTAGAGAGGTCCCCACTGGTCCCCATGTTTCCACAAAGAGTGGGACCTTTTTATCTTGAGCTCGACATTTGCCGAGCTGTTGGATGTAGATGTTTGATATTACTTCTGCGTGAAGGTTGTGAAAACCCTTGCTTGGGTTGCACAGGGATAGAGACCCACGGAAGCTCAGAAGCAGATGCTGCTGTGTATATAATATATAGATAGATAGATCCATGTTACCATGTTCTCATATTTTATCAGTTTGTTTTGAGGATTCTAGAGCAACTGCGTCGTGATTTCCTCGAGCGAGCGTCCATTTACAGTAAATAGATCCTGGGCTCCAGTAGATAGTCTTCTGATGAAGCCTGGGATGACCAGGGGAGTGGCAGCGCAGTTCATTTCCACGCAAGGTACTGTAGTGGCATGTTCCACCGGTTCCAAAGGCTCTTCTGCAAGCATTTGCAAGCCTGATATGTCACTCACTTCATACTAGTAGGGTAGAGTCTTTCCAATGTGGGTTGTGATGTTTCTTCAAGGTGGCTTTAACATACTGAGTTTTTTGTTTCTACTCGCTCTTGCTTTTTCTTGGCTAGCACCACGTGGAGGGCTTCACCCAGTGAACCCCTCCGTCGGATGCTCCGTCGGCCAGGGGCTGAACCCTGGAGGCCGTCGTGCATCGTCGTGCTATGGCGAGTCACAGTCATTGAATGTCATTGATTTGTTTGCCCAGTCTGAGGTGAACTCTTTCTTCTTAAAAGAGGGCGGCCCGCTGACTCACTTGTTGAAACTGAACTGAGTCACATGGGATTTAGTTCAATCATGGAGACCCTGCCATGAGTGTTCTTGGCCCTTCTTGCCCTCGGAAGTTGCCAGAAGCTTCTCATTTGGAGACACATCCCCAGTTGCCATCGCTCTTGGGGCCCACCCGGTGGCGACAGGAAGCTGGATGTGCATGGCAAACTCACCTCTAAGTTGAAGGCTGGTGACAAGTTCAGCGACTGAGAAGGTCTGAAGACGGATGACTGGGAACCATTCACTGAAGATTTGCCGTTGCAACCGATAGTTCTGGCCGAGCTAGCCGATTTGCGTCCCCTTATGTGTTGGGTTAAAGGATGTTAAAGGTCCTTCCTTCATGTTCCTTTGGTCAGTATTTACTCCCCTGCAGATTAACATGGAACCACTGGGTTGGTATTCAGGCGGGAGTGTATTTTGACTTCTCCAACATGGGGGAGCGACTTTGGAGGTTCCGCGAGCCTCGCGGGAGCGATTTTCACATGTCGCAAAATGAACATTCGACCAGCAAGAGGAAGCGGCTTTTTGTCTAATCCAAGATGATTTAACATTAAAGCAACCTGGAGTGATTTGATCGCTTTGAGATTCACCTTCTTGGTCATTCACAGCTAAAAGCGCAACAAAAAACCGCTTTAAGCCGTTCAGCGATTTTCGCATCACAGGGCCACTCAGCGTTTGGGTCGTTGCGACCGACATGGCCAGGCCAAGGCTCCGGAGTTCGTGCCCTCCGCGGCCGGGGGGGGGGGGGGGGGCGAATGGCCTGTTCGGAATGGGAGGGGTGATGGAGACAAGGTCAGTTGTTCAGATTGATTTGATCTGTACAGTGGGTTCAGAGTAGATGGCACAATCCGCAAAAGGTGGTTTATATGGACCCCCATCTAAAGGACATTCTTGGGTTTGTGCCATCTACTCTGAAACTACCACGGTAATTTTTTGAGAAGAGGTGGTTCCATTTGTCCTTCAGGGTGATTGAGATTGTTGGTTTACGATCTCAATTCTGGGCTCTAATCATGGTGTTGGACTATGGTCTATGGTGAAACGATGTGAAACGGATCCAGCAAAGGATATCATCGATGTCGCATGTCCCATTATTGGTGTGCGTCCGATATGTTGCATTGTGATGCTGAGTTTCTGTGTATGTTTTATTGTTATTGTTATTTTTTAAAAATCTGATTTAACTTTGGCTGGTGGTCTACTCAGATAACTTTGCCGCAAAGGCTTTCCCTTGCCAAAGGATATTTTCAGGATGCTCTGAATATCCCCTATGTGCAGGCAGCCATCCCACCCCATGAAAGCTTGAACAAAGCTGCTGCCAGATCTTTAGCCTAACTAGTAAACAAGAAACAACTCAAAACAAGACTTGATAAAGAATAATCTAGAAGCAATGGCCTCCAACCTAATAGCGATGATACCGATACCGATACCCAGTTGCCTTGTTGCAGTATTTGTCACTCCCCAATTGTGAGTTTCTGAAGATAGATATGAAGACTAATGTTAATGACACACAAACATGTTTGTGCCATTCCAAGTCTTTGCCTGCGCGTGATTCGAAGCTACCAACTCGCAATGTCAAAGTGCTGCTGAAGCAAACAAAAGACATGCAGCAAGATGGAAACAACAAATCTGAAACATGCAAAGCTTGGAAGGTCTTTATCACAGCAAAGTCTCTCATCCGAACGTTTTCGTCCAACCTTTTGTCGGGCGCTTTTCGTTGGACGACCGTGTTTTGTCGAACGTTCGAAAGGTCCCGAGTTGGCCGGTTCTTCCGTAACGCATTGACTGCTGCAGGTCAAAGAAGAAGGCGTGGTGATGAGAGACGATATGATATGCCGCGATGAATTGAATTTGGGCAGTTATAGCAGGTTGCTTTCATGCAACTGTGGAACATGTGTTTAGGACGTTCCAAAGAATGGGGATCAGGACTTCATTTTCAGGAGTGCATATGTTTCGTCACGGAATCTTGCGGGTACAAGCAGCACACGACTGCTCGACACTACACGACTACACGACGAATGCTAAGTGGAGTTCACCACCCCATGGGGGATGTCCAGCTGTTGGGCACAGACCTAAACGGTGACTTCTGAATGTCCCAATGAATATTTGCAGAGAGCTGCATTAGAAGCTACAGTACTGAGACAGCAACTGAAACTGTGGTTTGCTTCTCTGACTGCTTCTGCAGGGCCGTTGCCAGTCGCTTGGAGACACAACGACTATGCTCCTTGGCAGCGAATCGGGCAAGAAAGAAGGGCAAGTGATAGGAGGTAGTCATTTGAGCAGGCCTCTTGATAACAAAAACCTTTAATGCCAGAAGGAAGGTTTTTTCAGGAAGGCGCATCTAGCAGAGTGGCACACTTGCACTGAGAGCTCTCTGTTTGATGCTCGATGAAACGCAGGTCCTGGCAGGACCTGCCGATCGCCCTCTGAAGGTTTTTCGCGAACTACGTAGGTCGTGATCAGTGTTAAGCCAACTGCACAGAGTCAGCACTGACAGATTTGTTTCAAGTCGGACAAGTAACACAACGTTTGAGCTGTGCGCAAAGTTTCCGTTTGTTGAATAGCATTCTTTAGCCAATGCTTACAGGTTCCGTATCTCCAGATTGCCGACTTATATAAAATATACAGTAGATAATATATATCATATATATCTACTAAACACGTCCCTTAGGGAACAGAAATTGCATCGTCCAGAGGAGTAAAACCGCATGGCATCACCCAACAGCACTCCCATTCGACCAGCAGCGCCATCATGCAGCTGAGGCCTCTCCATCGCGAGAGGCCAGATAGCGGATAGCTCTTGTTTGTTTCTGGATGTTGAAAAGTCATGTTCTCCTACTACTTGCTGGGTTTGTTAAGCTGCTTTCCTTGTTCAACTATAAAGCAGGGTGACAGAGTTGACACATGCCACAGATGATCCAAGTGTGTTTTTGTCATCAACAGCTGATGGCTGATGACCTTTGATGAGCACAAGAGCAGAGATGTGTAGTTTCCCCCAGAAGCTGAGTGAACTAGCGGATAAATGATTACCGACACTCCTTGCAATGTCCTATTTGTTGTTTTGTTTCATTAGATCTAGAATCTAGGCCCACATACCAAGTTTGTATAACAACTTACTGTTTGTTCCTGAAGTGATCTCGCCCACTTTGGCAAATGACCCCAGTGTTTTTTCGCACTGCGTGGAACTGGAACAGGGCAAGCTGCTGTTCCTTGTGGTCATAGGGTAGTCAGGCATGCCCACGCTGTAGAATGAAGTTGCAAAAGTACCACTTGGAATGGTGGTGAGTTATGACTAACCAAAAGGAATGGTGACCACCTAAGGTATGATCGCCTGAACAAAATGCTTTTGTTTTCCGGCATATCCCCGATTGCAACACTCCCTAGGAACCTCCTGAACAAATGCACTGCAACTGTGTTTAAGACGCACCGAGCAGTTGATTACCAAATATAAGTGTGTGTGCGTGTGTGTTCAAGTCAGGTAACTACTGAGCACTTGATGATTTCCTTAGATTTTCTCACTCTCACAAGTTGCTGTTTAAATGCGAATGAAAGACGCGGGACTTCAGCCCTTGGGGAGAGGTTGAACCGTTGATCTCAGCCGTTGCTTGCAGATTTTCCATTGCACGTGTTCCTTCGACCTGCTTGGGCTGCCAGCTTTCTTTGCCAGGCCTTTCTTGTTGAGATGCTGGCAGCCATGGATGTTCACATGCATCAGCTGGGAGATCCGAGCCTGCTAGTGGTCCCGGTATAGTCAATCCGTGTATTTTACCGTGTTTTGTTTCTTCTACAGACTGCCTCAAATTGCGATGAAATCCATGGATATAGGGTATGGATTCCAATGGACAGCAACCAGTGCTATCAGGTACAGTATATTCCAAACTTGCCCTAGGGATCCAAGTACCTTCTCAGAAGTTACCTGGACCCTCCCAACCTACATAACAGTGTCTCCAACCACCTTCTCAGAAGGTACTTGGATCCCTAGGGTGTTTACTCGAAACAAAGTCGCTGGTAAAGAGACGCACATGAAACACATCCAGACAGGATTGGCTGTGCATGCGTTTTCACGTACAGCATCAGTGGGCCAACACCTTTCCAGTCCGGTGGTTGATTGAGGCGACCTGAGAGCCGGAGGAGACATGTCCAAACACTGAAGACTCAAGCGCCGCGTGAAGACTCAAGAGAACAAAACACCAGGTGTTTCTTCTTTCATGGTCGGTACTCGCGCTTTCGCCATTCTCACCTCCCAGCCGGGTGGTTTTTGGAGATTCTGCCGCGCTGGGAGAGTCCACAGCGGTTTGAACCGAGGCATCAGGTTCCGCTTCCCGTTTGTGTCGTTCGTTTGGTTCCCATCAAACCTGAACCGCGAAGCTGAGCAATGCATGGATGGTTTTTCGTCGTTTCGCCACTGAAGGGACGGATGGAGTTTGTGTCAGATGAGCCACCAACCTGTCGGATGAACGACCAACCGATACCAACCGGTCAATGAGCGCAGCACACTGCATCCGTCGCATCCGTTTCTTTCTGAGGCTTCGCGAGATGCAGCAGGCGAGATTGACTATGTTGCAAATAAACTGACATATAGGTGTATAATGGTGTATATATATTTTAAAAGAGTATTAAATAAACATATATATATATGGTATTCCCTCCTGGAATTGTACCAGGCTCGGGCTCGGAAGGACCCTAGAAGATTCCATATCACAACCTGGAATAGATCATGAAACACATCACAATATCATTAGTTAGTATAGAACAATAACGACCTAATGACAATCACGCAGTTTTTTTCTCCATAGTTTAGAGTGATCTATTCGCAAAAGTATCCCGAAATCCCTTCCCCTTCCCTGCAACTATAACCTGACATTTTAATTGTACATGCACTTGCACCCATAGTAATAGTGGCAACACATATTCTCCAGAAGTTCTCCACTGTTCCTTCTCATTGCTGAACTCCAACAAAAACGGCACGCTCCGTGCATTTCTCAGACCCAATCCCATTACATCCACCTCCGGGGAGTCTTGACCACATCGGACGCAG
>CAXAMN010014446.1:1827576-1859484 GCA_963970005.1 Durusdinium trenchii
ATCCCATTACATCCACCTCCGGGGAGTCTTGACCACATCGGACGCAGCCGGGTCGCTGCAGGGTCTGGTGGCCACTGTTGAGCTGGCATGCAAGCGTGCCTTGAAGGGCCACTTCTCCAGGTGGGCCACACCGTTAGTGGGAGGTCATGCAGGTGAAGAACAGCACTGCTCCCATGCATAGGCTCACAGACTGAGAAAAGGCGGTCATGTCACAGACATTGCCCAGACATGGTGTGAGAATCGGAAGATTACCTATGATTCTGACAGTGTGATCCTTAAATCCTCTCAGGAAACAGCCACCTCTCCATTTTGTTCACCGATTTCGCCTGTGACGCTCCAAAACCGCTCCTACGAACCGCCTGCAAATCCACGTTACGCGTCGTCCTCGAGGCTGATTTTGGTGGGCAGTGCGGCGCTGAGGGTTTGGAGCCTCGGTACTGGGGTGGACGATCGGAAGTGATTTGAATGAAGCGTCCATGATGAATCAACATCTCAGAACCCTTCCCATGTCGATCCAACACATGAACGTTTGGCCTGGTGAAGTGTCCACATGGGCTCCCAAAGAGATACACAACACCTGGGACCCCGCATGGAGAATCATGTGGAAAGCAATGACTAATTCATAAATCTACCCTGCCAGCCGGGACCCTAACTGTTCCTCGGGTATGCGGACAAACCCCGGGTATTCTTGTAAAATTGGAAAAACCTAGGGTTTCCCGGGAAAACCCCGGGTATTCTCTCAATCTGCCTGCTGAGGTAAAGTTGATTGAATTCCTTTGCATGCTGAACAATCCGGGTGGTTATCCAATTTCTTGTTCATTCCATTTCGTTCCATTGATATGGTTGGTTGACACTTTATTGAATTTTATAGGGAAAAGTTCAGGTGTGAGGTAGAACCCGTGATTTTCCCGTGCTGAACCCGTGATTTTCCCGTGCTAACCCGTGATTTCCTTGAAAATAAAATGTCTTTGTTGAAGAACCCTATCTTTTCAAACCCGTGATTTACCCGTGCTAAACCCATGATTTACCCGTGCAAACCCGTGAAAAAAAATCACGGGTTTGAGGTCAGATTCCGAACGACTTTTGGGTGCAAAAAAAACGCAAATCTTCTGAACTGACACCCGTAGTCTCGATACTCAAACAAGACATTCGAGACATTGCCGCATCAGTATGCACGTGCTCAAATCAAAAAAAAACGATGAAGCATGCAAACCCCGGGTTTCCAGTGAAAACCCCGGGTATTTTGGAGAACCCTAGGTTTTCTTTGGGTATTGGCTGAAGAGGTCTACATAATTGGTGCCAATATGCCAATATGTGCCAATCAATCTCTCCAGTGCTCCTTTGTGATTCAAGGTTGGATATCGTAGCAACTGTGAGAGTGCGGCCTTGTGGGCCTTGTGCTTTGGATAGATGAGAGATTCAATCGGATGGGAAGCGTCAGTCTGGCAGACCCCACCGAGGTGGAGACCCCGGGCAGCGACGTGGACGTCGTTTGCTTCACCCGGCGGGATGGCAGTCAGGCGCGGTGCACGGCACGGTGCGGTGCGCTCGGTGCGCTCGGTGGAGGAACCAATGAGAGAGCGTTGTTTTGGGGTTTTGGGACAAAGAGGAGCAGCGGAGAGCAGGGTATTTTTGTTGAATGTTCGGCTTTTTTTTCTCATGGTTGTGAAGGGAGATGTGATCCAGGACAGGTCCATGGAGCCCGAAAAGACGAGAATGCCTTGTTCCTTCTGTCTGACTCGACTCGAACCAGTGCGAACCACAGGTTCTTGGCCGCCCTATAGGCATTCAACATCATTCAACAAATGTGTTTGTGTGATGTGCGAGAGCAACATAACTCTTACTTTGAATCTCCCCCCTGCGAATGCACTCCAAACAACGTCGACCTATTTATTTTGGTTGTTGTTAGCTTTTGTGAATTTGTGTTAGCTATACTGTATTTATACTGTATTTTTCGCCATATTTCAACTACCCGTTGCACCAATCTCTGACATTTCGATGAGTTCTACCAGGCCGGGCTACCGGTGACGGTGCTGCGGAAGGCGCGTCTCGGGCGCGCAGAACACGTGGAGCCGAGTAGACGCTGAGCTGCGTCGATGTCCACGAACAGAGAAAAGACGGTCTCCAAACATGGACGTGGGACAAATACCGAGAGCAGTTGTGCTTCGAACCTCTGAAAACAGATTCCTTGGATTTCCTATGTTTGAGACTCTCCCCAGTGTACAAATTCTGCAGTCACTTGCTCATGGATCATACGCGACGGCGTTTGCAACCACCACTGGGCAGGTGCACTGGTCCTTGAAGGAACTGGTGAGCCAGTTCCACGACTACATGTACTTCTCAATGGAGAGCTGGGAGGGAAGGGTGAATCAGAATGATTGGCATTTGTTTGGCCAGTTGTCACCCCTGCAAGTGTATCAAAATCACTTTGCT
Organism: Durusdinium trenchii; assembly: GCA_963970005.1. Taxonomy (NCBI): domain Eukaryota; class Dinophyceae; order Suessiales; family Symbiodiniaceae; genus Durusdinium; species Durusdinium trenchii. The sequence goes on from CAXAMN010014446.1 coordinate 1,830,010, forward strand.
AAACCACCTTCTATGACACCATAGGCCAAATTGGAAAGGCTTGGCTGGAGTCCATCAATTTTTTCCAGAGCATAACATCATAACACTTGCTGCTTGTCCAGCGCTGACAAAAATCCACTGGGTCCCAATTGCTCGGGCGACGTGATTCAGCCCAAACTGCCCACTTCAGCAGTTCAAAGACCCATTTAACTGCTGATTTGGGAGTCCTATGGTCTTCCACAGATGTGCCACATTAAACGACATCAAGGCTCTTCAGGTCTCGAGGGATGGAGTCTCATCTCATCTCAGGATGTCACGTTAGGACGATTCATGTCCGAACTCCATTCAAGCTAGCTAGAAAGGACCCATAAGGACCCTTACCTTTGATGTTAATCTTCAATAAGCTTCACATATCGTCATCATTCTTCATCCAAATCCCATCCAGAGAAACAACATCCTTCACCATGTCAACCTGCCGGTTCGTCCTCTTCTCCCGTGGAATCGACTCGTCCTCTTTTCCTCCCATCGTCTCGTCGGGCCCCGATTTTGGTTCTGTCAATCATCGGGATCCGACCGAAATGAAAAGCGGTGCTGCCGAAGTAAAGAATGTGAACAAAAACAAATATGTATATATATATATGGTTTTGCAAAGTTACTATTACATTAAAATACAGGTTTAACATATATATATATGTATCCAACGGCTACAACACGAACAGAACAGTTTGCTGCCACCTATACAACAATGTCAGGGTCAAAGCAAACAAAGCTCAGGAAATATGATTTGGCTCTGCACCATTCAGAATCCTTCTTACCTCATACGTGGGGAAGGATACAACATGATACAGCCTTTCTGCAAAGAAACAACTTGTTTGGGCTAGAGCATTGGGCCTCTTCATTGCGCAATTCTTTGTGAAGAGATTTGTGTGTTCGCATGCAAGGACCAGGAAGATCCACACTTGATTCAAACAAAGAAACACAACACGCATGTTTATACAGTTTGAGTTGATCTTGGAACACTTTTGCGGGAAATCCTAATACTCTTCGAAGGTCAACCACCCCGCACGAAGGTCTGGTTTATGGTGCCTTGGTTGTTCTTTGTACATCATGTAGCCCCCCCAAACCGAGTAATTACGCGTACTTAGCAAAGAAGCAAACGATCCGTGTTCTGTTTAAAGATGCCGTTCTATTTGAAGGTTCCAAGTGATTCTTGTTTGGATATCTTTTTGCCATCATGTCCAATGATGGTCCCCGGACAAGAACATCGTCAGACCTTCTCATCACATGTCCGCATGTTTGCCGCCGATCTTCACCGCCGCAGAGATGTGGAAGGTGGCCGGAGAACGGGTGCGTTAGACTGTTTTGCAGGGAGGTCTCAACGAGGTTCTACCTGGTGAGACGAGTAGAACTACTCTTCATTTGGTCCACGCACGTGAGTTAGTTGAAGGTAGGCGACGCTTTCAGGGTATGATGCCAGCATCCGCCAAGCATTGAACCGGACAGAAATCGGCCACGAGTCGTTTGGTGTCTCGTAGCAAGGGCTGCATGAGAAGTATATCAGACTGACCAGAACAGGAACCAGATAGCATTTGCTTGGTGTGCAGGGAAGATGTCAGTCAACAAGACATGAATGGGCCTTAAGAGTATCATGTGACAGTACTCCAATCAGCACAGCATCAATCATATAAACCGCTGTCGTGCAGAAGAAACTTAAGCATGCAATATTACGTTCTTCCACATTAGCCTGTTTTGGTTGCATGATTCATGAATGGCACTTGAATGTTCACAACTTAACACTAAACACTATCTAGATCTATCTAGAACATACTACTGTAATATACTAGGACCATGGTTTGTAACCCTCAGCAGACCCGGAGCTCTGAAAACCATGAAAGCAGCAATCCACCTTTGACAAAACAGGTCGGCCAGCCTTGGCCGTGAAGAACAACGTGGCCTTGGATCCTGTGTCGCTGGGACCGCGATCAACAGTGCCCCAGAGGTTTAGTCTTTTTCATGTCTTTTCGAGCCAATATCGTTGACAAATGCCAGGAAAGAAACGGTGCTTGCAAAGGTGTTGTGCAGGGTAGATACTTCCACGAACCTTCGGTCTTGCGTGAAGCAATCGCATAAATTCTTTATTGGGACACTGCACCCAATGTCTATCAATTTCTCAGGAGCGGTGGTGGCTGGCTGCCCTCCAAGCGGAAGAAGCTCCGCCCGGACCCCGTGCCGCCCGAGCAGCCCGCGCCGCCCGCGGCTCATGGGCCGAAGCCACCCGAGCCGGCGAGTGGGCTGAAGCCACCCGAGGTGCAAGTCACACGTGGTTTGCTGTGATGTGCTCTCCATGTTTGGACCGGACCTGAACCTAAACATCATTTGACTGGTTGGAGAAGTGTAAGCCACGGGGGGGGTCCCCGGTTGGAGGTGGTGGTTTCTATTAGTGGTTAACATTGATGTTCCATGAGGTTGTTAAAGAAACCACATGAAACCACTACATTTCATGTTTCATAGTGAAACAGTTTGTGTTTATGTTTTGATATTTGCCTTTTATTGGATGTTCCACCGCATGTTCTATAGTGCGTCTAATGTCTTGAGCCTCATACTGAAGCACTAAAGTAGCTGCAGAGTCCGACAGCCTTTGATGAAAGGTGGGGCGGGTAACCCCAATGCAAGTGCTCAACTATTCCATGTGTATATTATATTATGTATAGTGTATATATTATATATATACATGGATGGTTTGGGATTAGTCTTCCACTTAGGTCTGTTTTGGGGGGGTTGATATTGATGCCGGGGCGTTGTATCGAATGAACTCCTCGCGTTGATGTTAATGTCAATGCCTCACACATTTGGCTCCAGCGTCCATTCCAGTAGATTCATTTGCACGGAGACTTGGCTTTTTCCATGAGAGGTGTTTTTGCGCCAACTTACGTACTTGTTTGCGATGGTAGCATACCTTTGACGTCCGCGGCATGTTTGTTGTTCTCCTTGAGTTACGCACTGTTCGACACTCTCCCCTTTAGCAGGTCAGGCACGCAAAAATACAGCAAGATAGATTGGCCTCTATAAATACATATTTACGGAGTGTGTATGTATTTTGGAATTATATATTAGTATTTTTGGGGTGGCTTTTGGCTTTTGCTGGCTTGTGGCTTTAAGGAAGTCACAGGATTCTTCCCAAAGTTGTTCTTTGGTTTCTTCAGAAAACCAATGATTTTTTTTCTGACATATGTGTTCTGAAGAAAACTTGGGATTTTCGCATGTGTTCCAAGGTTGTGTTGAGAAGCCCAAAGGATTTCCAAGGTTTTCTCAGACGTTTCCCTTTTTCTGATTCCCTTTCTTTTTTTGCTTTCCCTTTCCCTTTCCCTTGCCTTGTTATTCTACTGTATAAGACAGCAGCCAAAAGCAAGCACAAAAGAACTGTCCAAAAATAATAGACACTAATAATTCCAAAGTAACATCCGAACCCCTTACTGTATCTTGCCTTTGGGAGCTGTCTGAGCTCGCTTGGGGTTCTGTCACCGACAGTCAGACTGTGACCGATCCAATTTAGCGTTTCCAGGAGCGTTTCTAATGCATTCTATAGGGAGTCCATCCAAGGACAGGAAGGACGCTACTAGGGGCTCCTGGCCGTACTACTAGGAGCAAGAAGCTACTAGTAACAAGGGCATCGCTACTAGGAGCAAGGAAGCTACTAGAGGAATTCACGGATGGACCCCTCCAAGGAACCACCTGGTACCACCCGTTTGGCCCGGTGATGTGGCGTTGGGGGGGCTATCTTAGGCCACAATTCTGTGATCAGGAGGAGATAGGATGATTCTACTGTACATGGGTTTTGCTCATCTTACCCAAGTTGGGGCTGAGAGTTTGGGATAGACGCTGGCTTGAAATCAGTGTTTGGATGAGGTCCCAGATAGATGCTTCACCAGGTGATGCAGCACCCAAATCACTGGGTGTCCCGCATGGGTTGCCTGGGTCGCTCGAAATTGGGGCTAGTCTTCCGTTGGGTGTTTGGTCAGTCAGACTTGTGTTGGAGTAGAATATGAAGACCCATGAAGACCCATACTCCTGGTTTTCCTCTAGACTCCCTGACCAGCATGACGGACCTTCTGATCGGCATGGCCCCAAGAGGGTGAGGAAGATGTTCTGCCAAACAGGTGGTGCCATCCACGGTCCACCACGTTGATGTGTTTTTCCACTTAGCGTACACATCCTTTTGGAACAAAGCAACAACGTACAACAGAAATGGCCGAAGACGCCGCCGTTTTGCTGGCGAGAAGTGCGGTTTCTTCGGCCCAGGACATCGAAGACTTCGATGGACTGGGGAGGGTGGAATGGAAAAGGTGGCTGGGGCTGGGGAAACGGCGGCAACTGGAACCAGTGGGGCTTCTTGTCTGCCTGGCGGCTCGCGAGCTCGCAGCGAGGTGGTGATGGGTTCATGGGGCGTTGGAGATAACTGAGACAGGTGGGTGCTTGGATCGATTTTATGATTGGCTGGATTTGTTCACGTCCAAAGTCTTTGAATGTCTTTGAGTTTGTCTTTCCACTTTGACAAGGGCATGCTCTTGGAACGTGGACGAAGTTGGTATCCCTGGCCCAGTGAGAGTGCACGGTTTGGACACATCTTGATTAACCACTCCAGGTGCCGAGACGGCAGAATACCCAGAATTCAGATGAATTCCATTATGTTACATGATATAACTCAGACTCAACATACGGTGTTCTTGCAAAAGATAGATTCTGGTCATCCTGAGTTGTCTCCCCACTGGCCCATGCTTTTGAGGCCGGGGGTTCTGTTTTTTTTCGGGTTGAAGACGCATGCTGATCACACAGCGAGTCAAGCGAACCGCGCGAGTCGTCGCTGTTCAGATTTAGCGGTTGATGCTTTGCTCAGAGAAGTCAAGATCACTCTCGGGAGGAAATGCCCGCTTGCCCATCCCTATCTCTCCCTGTCTCTCCAATCCAACCTACCAGCGAAGGCCTCCATTTAATTTAGGAAACTTTGAGTTGGCTTTGGTGATTCGATGATGCCTTCTATCATCTTCTATCAGTTGTGGTCGTATGCTTTCCTGCCGCTCTACTTCTCGCCTAAGTCTGACTTGAGCTGTTTAAACGAATATGCATCCTACTTGCAATGTTTGACCGCTCCAGATTTACATACCAAGGTTGGGAGGGTGGCGGCAATTGGAATGGCAATTGGGGCGGTGGTGGAGGAAAAGGCGGGCTTCGGTCAAGCGCATGTTGCGCAGATGTCTTTGCGCTGCAGGGGTCCGCCTGTAGTAGATTAATCGGTGTGTTTCAAACCGGTTTTCTGATTTGAGTGACTATTGAATGCAAGTATGCCAGTATGCAGTAAGCCCTGCTAAAGCTGCCTTTTGGAGATCCAGTGCGAAGCTTGGAAGCGCAGATTGCGAAGTCCAAGCTCTACCAGGCAGCCGAAATGGCAAAGGAAAAGGCGAGAAGAAGAAAAAGGCTGACAAAGATAGGGCTGCTTGGATAGTTAGCTGGTGACCCGAAGGCCAGGATTTTGGAGCCGTTTTCTTGGTCACTCGCTTTTCCAAGGGGATACTATGGTAGCGCTGCAGCCACTTGTAGGGCTAGACGTTAATTGCGTTGAACGACTGTTTTTGTCTCGCCACACAAGAAAAGGGGAGTTTCCAGGAAGAAACATCCCCATATATCCCCATAATTAAGCGGGTCCAAGATACATGAAAAGGGGCAATGCTTAGAGAATCACCAAGGTTACGCAAAGTGCCTCCAGGTTTAGATGTTTTGTTTTCTTCCCTCCACCCACAAGTTTGGTAAAAGAAACAGCTACAGAAGGGGCAATGCTTGACTGCAGTAGACTCAGTAGACGATTGATTTTTTAATGTTTGATGATGTGTGTGTGTGTGTCATATATCCACAATATCCGTGCTTGGCCTCTTTTTCTTTGTGCTTTATCGACCATTTCGTCAAAGGGACCCCAGTGCCTGCCACTAAGGATTGGCGAGGAGATGGATCCTCTGGAAAGAGCTTCACCGACTTGAAGTTCACAGAACCTCAAAAAGAGCCTTGATATGCCTTGAATTGCCTTGATGTCTTCAGATCAAAGGGTAGTTTTTCTCTCTGATAAAATGGGACGGGTGACGTATGGTGACGTTCTTTCAGAGAGGCCTGTGACCTCGAAACGGACATCGACGGACCCGGGCTCTGGAGTCCGGACAGGGCCCTCTCATCCAGCCGACTTGCTTTTGAGGCAAATGGTAATGATACGCTGTACCGGTCCATACAGTAAAAGATTAGAAGTTGAAGTGATCTCCCAGAGGTCGAAAGCCCTTGAGAACATCCACCTTTTGGCATTGCAAGCTCGCCTTGAAAGCTGCTAAGCACATCTAGTATCATCTAGTCTAAGCACTTGGTTTTGCTTTGGCCAGCAGTTCGGCCAGCTACCAAGGAGGTGGTGCCGCCGGCCAACGTCGTCGGCCCCAAGTGTAACGGACAGGAGGCGCCCGCAGCTCGGCTTAGCTTGGCTTCGGAGCAGCTTTGGAGATCGAAGATTCGTCTTTTTTTGGATTGATGGACGTAGGTGTAGGCGTAGGTATTCAAGGGCACCTTGTTTTCTATGCGTAACGAACCTAATTGTATTTACATTTACTATCGACATAATTCAATTCATCGTGTTTTGATATGTGTACTGATGTAGATCTTCAATCTTCGTTTTGTGTGAGCCCCATAAACACACACACACACGCACACACTTGCGGGATCTGGGATGTTTACCTCTCGCATGGTGACATGCCCATCGGGCATCAAGTTGAGATTCACTCATCATTGAAGGGTGGCTTGTAAAGGGTGTTATGCTGAGGATGGAAGATGCCACTTCCGAGGTACTTATACCTTTGCCAGTTGTGCTTTTAAATATATATATATATATCTTTTATATTGTTCGCTTCCAATGTTGACAATCTGGCGAAAGTCTCAGGTCCCAAACGATGTGGACGAGGAGCCTTACATAGAGGATGATGATGTGGCTTGTTTGGACAGGGTGTGGCCGCCGGTGTGGCCACGACACCTTGAAGGATCCAGTGGAAAGAGGTCAGGGAGGGGCATGACCTGCAGCCATGACAGAGGGAAGCAAGATGAAGCAAGAGCTTGTGGTGCGTCTTCCCAAACCAGCGAATGCCAAACTGTGATTTTTAGAGGTTTAACCAGTATTCTCACTGGCTTGAGATTCGCACGCTCAAACAGGTCACACAAGAACATCCGGAGTAAAGTCAATACTCAAAGAATCCAGAAGTCCGGATGAATTGTAGTGATGGTTGCTGCAGTGTGAGTCTGTGTGTGTGTGTGTGTCACGTTGAGTCAAACAAACCAAAGCTCCCAGTGAAGTGGACACCTTTGCAAAGGCATCAACACAAGAGGACCCTGCCTACAAGGAAAAGATATGTCCAACAGTCCAGCGGTGTATTGTTTCGGTTACACAGAATAGGACCTGCGAGATCTGCACGTGTTACGTTTTTTGGGTGGTGCAACACAACATGTTTCTGGTACTGTATATATTCACAACACAAGAATCACCTCCAAGAATAAGACACACAAACACACACAAGAGCAGCATGTCTTCGGAGATGGGGGTGTTCCCCACAGCAAGATTGAGCTATACTACAAGTACAGTATAGTCATGTATAGTCATGCTAATTTTTTCCCGTTGGTCCTGTCTTCGTTTGAGGAAGATGATGAGTGGCACCAAAAGGCCAGTGCCCTGGCCCTTTGGCGGCACCACAGCGAGTCTGAGCCCAGTGTTCCGTCAGGGCAGGTGCACGTAGCGCAGATGACTCCTTGTTACGACCGGTCGCGATGCCCCTGCTACTAGTAGCTTCTCCTTATACATAAGAGTCATAGAGATCTATTTAGAAGTAGACCATATGAAGGGGTGTTGCAACCCAAATGTTCTTGAGTTAATGAAGAATCAAGAGTCTACATTAATTACAAGGAGTGAGCCGAAGAATTCTGGCTGGGCTACGTTCCCCACCCAACTGTCAAGTCCCCGCAGAGTCGACGCAAGGTGTTGGTTTGCAAAGCCAAAGCGTCGCAACATGTGAAGCAGAGTTCAGTGAAGGGTTTTTACTGTTTGGCCCAATTCTTGGAATGAGGACTGAGGCCTTCTCAAAAAAGGTAATGAATTTGTAGATACCAATCATGTTTGGGAGATTGAGTCCTGAACCATAGATCAAGGGTTGAAGCCACTTCACTACACCAGCCCTTCGATGGCGCGCACAGCAGCTGCTTCCACCCGACGATTCTTTTTCTTGGACAGTGCTCTCCAAGCTTGCCAACGACAGATAGAGAGCAAAAAGACGATGATCCAACTGGTCGATCTCGGTAGCTCGTCTCAGTGCTTCGTTCCAAGCGTAGACCCCCCAAACGATCGGACTTCAAGGCCGACTCGCCCTGTGAATCATACCCACTTCGATTGAACACCGGTCTCCATGGATGTGGTTGCAGGGTTCCGACACAGCGATCGGTTGTTGCCGCGGCGCCCAGAAAAACTCGCCTCAATTAGCACCCGTGCTGCCACCGCCTGTGCCTCAACCACAGGCGAGGCACTGTGGCAAGTGGCTGCACTAGTAAGTAGTTGAACAGACTAGGATTTGAGAAGGCCTTTTTTGAAGACTCAAGGTAGACAATAGAGGCCCTTTGCCAAAGAAACTGTTTGTCATGGGAATGTCAGAACCCAGTGGTTGGCAGGAAGTCAAGACTTGGAACAATGGAACAATTTAATTAAGAAGATACGATATGCTTCCTGGTTCCACAGGACACTTCCCAAACACCATGGGAGGCACATTTGCCATTCGGGTGGTTGACCCGCGGTCAATGGGTCAACGTAAGCATATTCCAGTCTGGTCGTGTTGGTATGAGCTTGAAAAGACTCCGTCGTTGGTTTCTCCACAGGAACAGCAGACCAACCGTACCTCCAGTCCCGCTCCGCCCTGCGGGCCGGTGGTCCCGAAACCAGCTGTGGGGAGCCCAGGAGTTCGGCTTGGCCGGAGGGTTGCTTCGAAGATGGGTCAAATGAAGGGCAATTCTGGGGATTCTGTGTTTCTCGTCTCCTGTTTTTTTGGACCTTTGGGAGTTTGAGTAAACGATGTTTTCTCTTTGTAGCATTTCAGTCAAAATATCACGCACTGTGGTAACCCCTAACTTGCCATGTCATAAAGGGTTCATGTACAGTGTTTTCGGTCGTCGGTCGACAAGTCATTGTTTCACACCGACGCCCATCATGGCTCAAGAAACGATTGCGCCCGCGGTCGTTTCAGCGCTCGCGCACGTCGCTTCGTTCGGTCGCGCCGTGCCACTTTCGCTTTCGTTGCTTTCGGGTTTGTGTTGTAGGTGGCCGTAGGTGCCCCTTCCCCAAACCCGCACACTCCTGCACACCACGGGTACCAACCCTTCCGGTGTTCCCCGCCGTGTGCCAACTAGGACCAGGGTCCTCCACACAATAGGATACCTTTCCCAACACCTCCCACTCCGTAGGTTGTGGTGGTTGTTTGGGGCTGATATCCCGGAACCCTTGTCACTTTCATTATTTCGAGACGTATTTGATTTGGAAAAGTAGCATTGTTCCTGGCCGGGGGATTGTGGCATTTTGTGGGTGAACCAGATTTCGGACCCCCCTAGCAAGCTATAATTTGCTCATATTGGCTATTTTACCAACCTCCAAGTCAACACAACACCAGCCCTTGAAAGCATCGTTTGCTCTCCTCTACATCTCTTGGGTTGGTTTTTTTGCCCCTCACAGGCATGGGGTTCAACAACAAATATAAGTGGATGGAAGCTCGTGACAGCATTTGGCGATTGAGGTGAAACTCAACACAGCCTTGGCCCAAAGCATTAAGAAGGCATTGCAGAGTTACGAGGACCTGCCTTTGGCAAGACTTTCCGATGCCATGCTTGCCATGACTGTTGGTTGGGTCATGCTGGGTCCATTTTGGGTAAACGCGCGTGCTGGGTGTGACATTGGAATTAATTTACGTATGCACCACAGCCACGACACCTCCAACCAAGGGGCGCATGAAGTTGCATGGAGCACATCGACTAGGTGAGGAGTAGTTTGCACCCAGTGATGCATTTTTTGCGCCCTTAGCCATCAAGAAAGACGTTGCCAGTTATGGTCACCCCGCAGATGGTGAACTTCACCTCCATCAAGTTTGGAACCCAGTTGTCGGGTGTTTCTTGCCCGGAACGCAACGGTTGCTTCGTTTTTGCAGGAGATGTTGAACATCGAAGATCTAGGCAAAGCCTATGGAGAATTCGACAAAAGCGTCCAGGCGAATGTCATCGACCCGACGTCTAGCGGCGTAAGAATCTTGCGCCCATGAGACGTGGCGAGAGAGCAACGCGCAATTCAGCTAGCAGTCGTTTTCATGGTTTTGCATGGGGCCAGTAGTACTACAAAATACAGCAGATGTGGTACTGTACTTTGTACTGCAAAGTACTCTGTAGTACCACTACTGTTTTGCATGGTTCAGCAAAGTACTACGAAGTACAGTAGTACCAACATTTGCCACGGTTCCCGTGCGGGTTTTACATGTTTTTACCTTTGACCTCTACAGAGTGGTTCCCGTGTGTTTCTGTTGCTTTTTGGGGGAACAGGTGGTTTTTGGGTGGTCAGGAGCTCGCATGCATTCCGATCTTTGTAATTGCTTCTCAATCCAGATGCCTGCTTCAAAGTGACCGTTTTGTTGGCGTTGAGTGACAAACCAGGATATCAAATGATATGAAAAGGTCACTTTGAAGAATCTGGAGCCTATGTGTCGTTGTTTCTGCCACACCTGCCACACCTAGGGTCCCGCAGGCGATCCGAGCATTCTTTGGGGGTTGTCAGCCTTTTTGCGCTCCGCAAAAGGCTGCAGATCAGTCGATGATCAAGGTAGATGTCCTTTTTGCTTGTTCGTTTGATTCATGGTCAATCGGCGTTGACCTAGGAAAAGCCTTAGCTGCCCGTGTTTGGCTACCGTAGAATCGCTTTGTTCCCCACAAGTCCACTATAATGTCCACTATCTTGTGTTTGTTCGTTGCGTTGTGCTGATTATAATATAAGGCTACTGGCTAGCGGCTAGACCATACGGCTGCGTCGTAAGCGTAGAAGGGCCAGCGTCGTGCGGATCGTCCTGTCGAGAAAATGTGACTCTTGTGATCCGACCACAAGAAGAGCCAAAGGAGTCCCAAGGGGGCGAAAGCTAGGCATTTTAAACCGTTACAAGAGGTATGTCAGGTATCTCCTTTCTCCACATACCTTGTGAGAAGGTGTTAGACTGAATGTATTGGGGTGGATGACTGGATCTTTTGGGATCGATCCATACCCCCCCCAGGTGCCTTCAGGCACATGCGTAGCTGTAACCATCTGTAACCTGCCAGGCTGGTGAAGGGGTTTGCGATCCGGCCACCCTGACGCTGCCGCCCAGCGCGGAGATTGGTCGGGTGGGTGGGGTTGGTTGGATTGGTTGGCAGATGGATGCGTTGCGATGTCCATTTGGGTGTGTATTCGAACGGGAGGGGCCCCCAACCAACATTTGGTTTGTTTTCACTCTTGCAGGAGGTCTTTGGGAGGTCTCCCTATTTGGAATTACTTTCATGGGTCAGAGAATGTCAGGGACCATATTTTGGATCAAAAGAGCTGAGAAGCCGGTCTGACCGGAGAAGCCGGTCTGACCGGCTTCGAAGCCGGACTGGCCCACTGGCCCAGGAAAGGAAAACACGGTGAGAAAACTGGGTGGTGAGGAATGGTGAGGAAACCTGGCGACTGGCGACATGTCCACATGCTTCAGATCTCCGTGCTGTTAACTGAAACCTCGACGCCCTGCGAAGGTTTCTAAAACATGAGAAACCCCACACCACTCCAGCGAGCCCTTGGAGCAAGCAGGTTGAAGATGTGGATGAAATCTACAACTTGAAGCCAAGATAGCACTACATAGGATAATTGGGTTGTTGGTGGCGGCCAAGCTGAATGTTCCTTCAACATCCTTCAACATACAGCATTTTATTCAGTAAAGACGCGCGGGCGAACACAGCGGCCCAACGTCGGCGACGGTCTCTACGGTTCGTCCCGTCGTCCCGGTTCGGATCCTTCGAAGCGTGGAACGTGAACAGTGGGAACAGGGAGATCACGTGAAAGGCACCGGGGAGCTGGTGTTTTTGAGACTTGAAGTGGTCATGGGAACAAAGCATGGCCTTGCTACTGAAGGGATTGAAGCAGCATGGATTATACATTTTAAGTCGTAAGCTGGCAACTCTAGGCTGAGGCTGTTCATTTATCCATTCGAATTGTACAGCAAGTGGAGGTGGACAAGAAGATGCCGCCCTGCTGTGTGCCAGCCCTCTTTGTTTGGTACAATGTGTCCAATCATACACTGAGGTCCAGTGTCCACACCCTTCAAATGCCTTATACAGCAACCACCTGGCAAATTGTAGGGTAACCCGTAACCCCTTCTCTTCAGAAACACTCCTTTGAAGGGCCCCTTTTTTCAGCCGTTGATTTTTTGAACTGTCCTGGACTATCCCTATACTATAGATATATAGATCGATAGATAGGATCTGTTTGCGATCGAGGTGTAAGTGGCTACAGAGCCACAGACCATAGATTCAACGTTGGACAGTGGTCGCCAAAGCAGCGAACACGTGGCGCTACGCCCAGTATCCACCCAAAGTTGTGGTAGAGTTTCTTGAATGCCTCCATGCCTATGAATATTTATACAAGGAACTCCTTTTCCTTCTCATCTTGTGAAAGGGTGGACACTTGGAGGTCCTTCGATGGCACGCACGTTCGACAAAGGCTGCTAGTGGCTTTGACAAGGGCCAACAGATTGGCCAACTGTTCGAGCCTCAGCATGGTGCCATTCCCTGGCGCCCGGTCTGGGTGTGGCAGAACGTTGCGGAACGGTCCGAGTCGCTGGGTTTCTCAAATTGCCATGGCCCAGGAAGAATCGTTTCAAGAGAAATGGAAGGCCGGAAGGCCATGACGGGTTTCAGCGCAGCGAGGCACCGCTATTGCCCTTGTACTGCCAACAAGCTATCCACAGGACCCCAGTAGGTTTTGAAGTTTGCATGCGCACGATGGGTACCACATGACACGTGCTGGCCAGCAAAGCCTAGAAAGAAAGTACACATGTTAGGCTTCCGTCACCAAGGTGACCCTGTAGACTCAAAGAATTGTCCTGCAGAAGGAATCTTGAGCTCAATTGAGTGAGGTCACAAAGTCTTAGATGCTGCCATTGCTGAGAAGGCCCCAGGGACCAGGAACAGGGAAAGGAGCGGGGTGAGAAAGACTTGGGAAAGATATATATATATAGTTTAGTTTAAAGATTGGTTTCCTTACATAGGTCCATTCAAGTCCTTGTTTACTGGTTGACATGTGTTTGGTGTTGCTGCCTCGACAGGCAGAGCAGCAGCAGAAAACTCCGTGGAACAAAGCAGTTGACACAGGCATTCTGACATCATGCTGATGCTAATCGCAGTTTTGCAAGTTGTCGATGGTCCCAAACACCAGTAGACACGCGTGTAGTTAAGTCAAATATGTAGGACAGCGCAAAAGGTCCCTGGATCATATGCATTATATACATGCATAATCATGCACATGTTTTGACTTGACTCCACTGCCATTTGATCCGGAGCCCCGTGAACTTGTGTTTGGTTTTGTTACGCTTCGGAAACTCAGAGGTGGCCGATGTCGTAGCTGGCCGCTACCCCCCTGCAGATTCACATGGACCCCCCGTCCCCCACTGGGTTGGTGTTCGGAAAATGGTCTAAAGCACGTGTGTGTGGAGCGGGTAGTCCCAGGTATAGGGATGCCTTCGAAGACAGAGGTCTAGTCTAGTACTTTTTTTCCCGGTGCTACACCACCCGATGTGCCTCGACGTGACCGCTGTAGACCGCCATGTTCGCGGGCCAGCCGTGAGCCATTGCTGTGGGAGGTCTTTTTGGATCCGAACATGATCGTTACCATCGCAATGGCCGTTAGCCTTCTTCTCAGCTGCCAGCTGTTGTTTTGGTTCTTCTCAGCTGCCAGGTGTTGTTGTTGCATTCTAACCCGTGTGTTGGGTGTAGATGTGAATGTGGAGAGCACAGGATCCTGATCCGTGTCCTTGAGCCTGCATCAATCGTGACGGGGTCGGTTGGATATCGTCGAAGCCAGCATCACTCCGGGATGTTCGTTGGCTGCTTCTAGGGGGAGGCCAGCAGAGGTTTCAAAGCCAGCTCCATGGGACGCGCAAGTTTGATATGAAGCTGGACCCTGCGGGCATGGTTGAAGCAAAAACGTCCGACGGCACCAGGTTCTCAAACGAAAAAACACCCCAAATACACTCGAAATCACTAACATGGACCCCAGGAGGACCAGTCACCACCAGTCGCCACTAACGCGGCTAACGCGCCCCCCAAAGCGGCGCCCAGCGACGATAGGTGTGTGAAACGACGGGAGCGGCCTTGGCCGTACGATGTGTTCGATTGCACAAAAGGTCCAGCATGTGTCAGGTTGCTTTGGGACATGATGATTTCGCGGTGTCAGTGCCTACAAAATCCGTCACAGATGCACAGGGAACAACCGATTGCTGCAGACTGCAACTGCTAGTGGCTAGCTAGTATTGCTCTAAAGCCGGTAACTGGGCCACTGGGCCACTTGTTTGTTCCTCCCCAAAGATCCCATGTTAAGGGAAACAGTTCTTCCCTTGTTAGCAATAAAGGGACATATTCCTCACATTATTCTACATGCTTGAGTTGGAGCTGGTCCAAACCCGTGTTTTTTGCAGATGGAGCTACCACTTGAGCCATGCTGAAAACCTCCCCCCGCGTAAGCTAAAACTGCGGTCGCGTAAGCTCTGCGTAAGCTTTGGCGTAAGCCAGACATTTCCAGGTTATGTCATATCGATGCTGCGTAAGCAAAGCCTGCAATGGCGTAAGGTGGCGTAAGCAGCGGCGTAAGCAACACCCCCGCGTAAGCTGAAACTGCGGTCGCGTAAGCGCGGCGTAAGTTTTCGCGTAAGGCAGTTCTTACGACATAGGAATCTATCAATTTTTTCAGCATGGCTCACTTGGTCAGCTGACCACCGTTCAGCTGAACGGATGACCACGTTTTCACTCGGTTGCCACAGCGTAAGTTCTCAACGCCCGCGTGGCCAAATCGCATGCGACTTGACGCAGTAAGGACATGTAAGGACTCTCCCCGCCTCGATTCGAGGTGGATTTCCGAGAGGTGGAGTGGAAAGCCGCCGAAGACATCCTTTTGAAACACGAAGAAGATCCCTCCATAGGTTAGGATAGCTGCTCCGGACCGACCCACAGATGTTTTCGTGTATGCTGAAAAATTACAATGCGTGGTTTCCTAGAGCCATGTTGCATGACACGGTATGCAAGCTAGATTATTCCTGATGTGTGTTTGTGTGCTGCACCGTTTTGTTCAGGCTGATGGTGGTATACAGGCACTGTATTTGCATACATGCTTTGCAGTGTGTGGTGATGTGCTTGCGTGATCGTTTGTGCCATGTGTGTTTGGTGCAAGTGTGGTGGGTGGTTTGTGGGGTGTGTACACCAAAACCAGTGCTGGTGCTGTGTGAGATAAACGCGTGTTCAATTTGACTGCTACGCGGTCGGTTGTTTCTCCGGAGGCCTGCAACAAAACCATACAGACAGGAACTTGCATTTGCTCAGACCCACCAAGAAGCAGTTGGGGGTTGTACTGCATCGCCAGAGGAAACCCTTAGGAGTCAGGACTTTGTATATATATATATATTGGAGATTTTTCTTGTCCAGACATGCAGACTCGTGTTTAGTTTGCAACCTAACACTTGGAACTTCTCCTCGACTCCTGGTCGCAGAAATATCTGATCTCGCGCCCGCATGCTCACTTGGTTGCAACCTGCACAACCATGGAAGGAACATGCAATTCATATACCATATCGGCTAGTTCCCGCACCAAAATGAAAAACACACTTTGCTTCATATAATGCACATTCCGCGTGCTCACATGTGCGTGCAACCTTTTGCCAACTTGTTCCTCCTGGACCTTGTAAGAGCGTATAAGCTTAAGCTTCATGCGACGTTGTGTTGCTGTGGTTCAGAAGGTCTAGTATGCAGTAGCTCCAGCGGCTGTTCAGAAAGCTTTTGATGTTCAAGAAGTCGCCGTGCAAGAGCCTCCATGGGCAAAAGCCTCGATCTGCGCAGCTTATTGAGGCCAACGAAGCCAAAGCCACAAGGCGCTTCGTTTCTGAGAAGCACCTATTCACGCAGTCTTGGACACCTCGGGAATTTTGAGTGATGCAGTGGGAAAGCATGGACCACCCAACATGATGATGCAGTGGAGCAGCAACTGTGCCAAGTGGGTCGAATCCTGTGTTGCTTCTGGTTCCTGAGCCGATTTGAAGGAAAAAAGCTTGCGGCTCCGCCAACTTATGCTTAGAAAAATGTTGGCTGCTAGTACCTCTAATAATATGCTTAACCAGCTCTTTATGTCGGACATCCCGGGGCATTTTTTGTAAGCTTTGCTTTTGCACCGAGTTGTTTATCGTGTTCCCAACACACGAAACATGAAACAATGAATATTATAGGCGCCAAGTGGAAACCAGGGGAACATCAGTTGCTGTCATGGCAGCATGGGGGAATAATGTCAGTTCAGGTGGGGCAACTTGTATTTGCATTTTTCAGGCATGCAATGCATTCGACCATTCTATGAATAGTGTGGACAGGATGGCATGAACCTTGGGTTTCAGCCTATATTGAATCAACGGCCAGCACTGACCATGTGGTGGCCATATCCTAGGTTACCTTCGGCGAATGGTCTACGAGTGCCTTCCCGAAGAATATTCACAAGAGACGGTTCCTCGGCATGTGGTGCGGACGGCAGAACGACAGCTGATTTTTTTACTGTAATTGATTTAACAGTCAGAGGCAAAGTCATCTTCAAGGGAATTTGTGCTTTGCATGGGCCCAACAAATTGTCAATCTTTGGATTTGTCCGCCTTGACATCAGACAGTTGAAACATTTTGAAACCAAATATCGACGTTGAAACCTAGCATTAGCTGACAACACGATCACTCACTCTGAACATGCCATGATTTCTTGCTGCACGGGGAATAACCGCAGTTTGAATTGCATTTGGGTATTTGTTTGATCGAATTGTGTTTTGCGCCTGCTGTGATCACAGGCAGACAATTGCAACACACTGTGTTTTGCAACAACGAATGACCACAATTTGATCACAACCACTGAATGTTTAGCGTCATCCTTTGGTTTCACATCGTTTCCATGTGACCCATGATGGTGTTTGCTTCCATTTGTTACCGCGTATCTCAGTAAAGAAAGGGCTAGTTTGAACATGTTTGATATGTTTGGCAGAAGACCGATGTTATAGGTCAGATGTTCAGTTAATTCCGTCGATTTGAGCCAACATATTGTGAGTTTGGTTTTAAAACACATGGTTTGTTTTGTTTAATTATTTGTTTGAAATCTACGGTAGGTACTCACCCATATACATTATATTTATTGAGGCTTGGAAGACACAGTATTACTTACAGAATCTACGAATTGTTTCGTTCAATATAATACAACTTTTGAAGGGAATCGTTCAGGAAACAAACCCTACCCATTTGTCCAACACATTGGATGTTTGAACATGATTTTTCACCGAACGCGTGGGGTCAGACCATGTGGCCGTGCTGAGGTTCAGTTGTTCGATCGACATTTGTCGTTCATTTTCTCGGAGCTCATGGCCGAGGAGGGAGCGGCTTTAGACGGTGAATTCATGTCGAGTTGAAAGTCCAAGTTCCAGCGGTTCAATGGAGGAACGGGTGCCGAAAAAGAACAGCGTATTGGGGTGGCCGGTCTGGTGGCCTGTGTCCAACATCCACCCACTATTCGGTTCTGAACGAAAAACCTGAAGTTCTTGGTCGAGGAACCGTGAAGCTGGTTGATGAACACTAGATCTGGAGTTGAAAGTCACATGGAGCTAACAAGCAGAACATCACACTCTTTGTTTCGGGGTTCACATTGGACTGCCTGCCTTGAAGTCTTCAAAACGAAGGTCAGGTTGGATCGGTGATCCAGAGGTCAAGTTCTTCGTCATCAGTACCGACAACGGGGATAGCGTTGAACCAGTCGTTGAACCTTTTTTTTTGAGGGCGGGTGTGCTTGGGAGAGCACACACTAGCTCAAAACCTTTAGAAAACATTAGACAACACTGTAAATACCGTGCAACATTTCAAAAACTGCTATGGGACCTAGGCGAAACACATATGTTTTCAACCTTCCTGTGCCCAGTCTGGATGTGCAATGTCCATTACAACAATTAACAGCTCTTCGTTTGCACACTATCAATGTGTAGCACCAATGAGAAGTAGGTTAATCTTTCTCTGTGCGCAATGAACGTAACGTCATGAGCGGATATTAATACTAATATATCTATATATACAATGATATTGCTTTAGTCTCTTGCTTATCTGGCTTTTCATGATGTATTTTCACGTGTCCTTTTTGTAAAAAATATCACCCAGGAGCACCCGTATTGTTAATAAACAGGGGCCCCCCCTCCCCCCTCTCTTTGACCTTGAATAAAGTTCATTCCAGATTCTAAGAAAGGAGTTTATGAAGTAAATGAAATGAATATTTACCTAGGACAAGTTCCTGGAATTGAGATCAAAGAAACTTCTAAGAAAAATTTTAATACGGACATGAAAAGAATCTTTTATTAACGCAGAAATGAAATTCTAAGAAAGGAGTTTAATAAGGAAATTAAATGAATACTTTCTTAGAACAGACAAGGAATTCTAAGAACGTAATTTAATAAGTGAAATGAACTTTTACTTGGAACAGAAAGGGAATTCTAAGAAAGGAGTTTCATAAGTGAAATGATTTTTTGCTTTGAACAAAAAGGAAATTCTAAGGAAGGAGTTTTATAAGGAAATGATATGAACCTTTACTTAGATACTTAGAACAGGCAACAAAAATGGTTGGCTTTATTTTTGGTGCACTTTATTTAGGGTATGGTGGCTTCAAGAAAGGAGTTAAATAAGGAAATGAAATACATCTTTATTTGGATTCTTAGAACAGGCAACAAACATGTTTAGCTTTATTTAGGGTGCACTTTATTTAGGGTATGGTGGCTGCATGAGGGGTAGCCTTTCCAGAGTCGTTTTGATCAAATTTCAAGGGCTTTTAAATAAGGGTTTTATAAAGAATTTGTTACGCAGGGGTTTACAAAGAATTTGTTACCCAGGACTTGTGTTTAGCGACACTGTCGCAAGCACAGTGGCGCCAGTACTCGGCAAAAGCCGTTGTACAACCCTGAAATCTATGCAACCGTGTCAGGCATGCAATATATTAAGAAGACTGTGCAACTTATCACCAATGCTTGCTGCGCGACAAAGTTCAAGAGAAAACCAAAAACCAAAAACAAAAACACAAAAAACAAAAAAAAACAAAGAAACAAAACAAATAACAACCTTTGAAACAAAAAAAAGAACAATGTTTGAGACAAAATGGAGGCAAAGCACAACAGCAAAAAACACTCCTATAGTACCCCCATTTTGTCTCAACCATTGGTTTTTATGTTTTTGTTTGGTTTTGTAGTATTCCCTCAAAACTGTTATAGGCCTGGCCCTCACAAAATTGATCTAACAATAGCTGAAAAACCTAGGTTTTAGTGATGTTTTAGAAAAACATCACTGTAAAACACAATGTATCCCCTCTAAGCTGTTATAGGCCTGGTCCTCACAAAATTGATCTAAAAATAGCTGAACACCTAGGTTTTGGTGACGTTTTAGCAAAAACATCACTGTAAAACATAGTGTGTTTGCTACTTTTTGCATGAAAAACATCTCCCAGGAGCACCCGTCTTGTATGTTTTTGGGGGGTACTGGGTTTCCCATGGTTTCCCCGCTACAGAAAATCATTGCTGTCACTGCTTGGCGCAGAGAAACTGATTGGTCATCGTGCTGAGTCACTTTGAGGACTTCGGACGTTTGCTCGTCCGCTGATGAATTAGCCTTCGCTCGTCCGCTGCATCGGCCGGGGGGGGGGGGAAGATGGACCGTTTGGGGAAAAGGGAGGGGAAAGGATGTCATGTTCCTATCGGACCCTGCAGTTTGTCCAATGGCTACATCATGCTCAATATACTTGACAGGGTCCAAAACACGGTCATGGCTACTTGGAATATATTGAGCAGGGTCCGATAGGAACATCACGTCATCTCCATGCTACCCTTCAAACCAATTTGGTGAACGACAGGCAGATGGCTGCTTTTGCCGCATGGAGAACCGAGATTCCAACACTCTGGTGAATCTGGGTTGCTTGGCTCGGGCATTTCGGGCAGCTGGAGAGACATGGGTGTGTAGCTTCTTGTTACTAGTAGTGGCCTCCAACCTACTAGAGATGGCCTCCAACCTACTAGCGCTAATAGCGATGGGCTCCAACCTAGTAGCTTCTTGCTAGTATTTTGGATAGGGACCAGGGAGACGCCCAACCCATGGGTAGACTGGTCTATGTTTCTTCTTCCAGGGGGTCGGAACGCCGGGACCGTCTCCCTATTTGAGCTACACAGCCAAATGTCCTCAGCACTTCTCAGAACCACGCAATGCGGGAAATTGGGGACGTATGAGGACCGATGAAAGGCTGCGAGTGTACCGCCGCACCTCGAGTGATGAAGCATTGTAGGGTTTAGGAACAGGTCAGGAAGGCTTGCTTGAGTGGGAACCTAAGCTCATTTGGATTCGCACATAGAAGTTGAACAGTTGATTTGGCTTGACCTTTTGCTAAGCTTTCATCACTACCCATAAGAACCCATTACTACCTGAGTCCTTTGCAGCACACACGGATGATTTGTTTTCATGTCATTGTTTGAGGTCACACAGAGCTGGACATCCAGATGGATTGGGCACAATCTGCATCGCAGACGTTTTCCCTGTTCAATCGAAAAGAACCTACGCTGCACTGCACTGGATCGACCAAAGCAGCGAAGCTGCTGATTTTTCAGTGAAGCTGTTGATTCAAATAGATCGATCTCGCAAAGAGTTCAGTCCGAGTCCATGACATCCCCAATATGCAAGATTTGGCGTTCTCAATAGTCTCACATATTCGCATCCTCTTTATGCATAATGTCTTAAACATTTGAAGGCTCATGACTCACGTTGCTTTGTTTTCTCAGAACAGGTATTGGTATGGCTACACTCATCGACACCCAAGAAACAACAAACACGTGGACAACCTATGCTATTTGGGTTGTTTCTCGGGGAGCTTTTCAGAGGCCTGATCTACTCCTGTGAAGTCAGCGTACTTTCCAGTGGATGCCCCAAGTCTTTGCTTGACTCATCCGTGTGCTTGTGCTTTGTTGTACTAAGATGTACTAAATGATATATTTGATTGGCACTAAGATGCACGCGTGGTACTATATCTTACTAGGATGCACTTATCTTACTAAGTGATCTTCCACCGTTTTGATTGGACCATTGCCAATTCGATGCAACACCCTTCACCCATTGGTCCGCTCCAAACAGCTTTTGCGAACCACCGGCGCAGTGGTGCGCCGGGCGGGAACCGGTTCAGGATGACAAAGGCAAGAAGGTGTACCAGCCAACCGTCTTCCAGATGGGCTTCCAACGGACAGATGTGGCACTCATGAGTCGCTCAGACGAGCGAGTTGAGCAGCGGATGTGGAGCTTCTTCGTCGTTCGCGCGAACGAGCGGAGCGTTAGCCGGTTTGGGACCTGTGTTGAGAGACCTTGGCTTGGGTGTAGGGTTGGTGGATGGTTTTAGTCTCGTTCGCTTCCAGTGGGGGTCGAACTGGGAGGTCTTCCTGCTTTACACACCGAACTGATCCCAGATGTAATTCTTGACCAGACACTATTTGTCATTCCACGAGTAGTCTCAGTACAATAAAGATGGATGATGGAGGGCTTAGCATGGAGGAAGATCGGGTTCGTGCCTTAGTGTAGGTGTGTGTGTGTGTGAGTGTGTGTTCAAGGGCATGCATGCCTGTGCCATGCATGCCTGTGCCATGCATGTGTTGGTTTGGCTCAAGCAAACGCTGCATTTGCCGCGACAGCAACGTGTATTTGTATTTCAGCCTCTTCGCTAAGTTTGCCGCTTGGAATTCACGAATAGAACCAAAGATCAAAGAGGAACACATGTCTTTGTTCTTCTTTGATTCTGTGACATTCTGTTGGTCTGAGTGTGTTGTGGGCTGTTTCTCCCCACTGGTCATCTAGTCCATACTACTTGAGGAGACAGGAGACATCCCGCAAGCAGAGTATAATTCAAGGTCGACGTGTGGAAGACACGGACAACTCGGCTGTGTTTTGCTGCCTCAAATTGTTGAGTTGTCCCTATAACATAGCATTATGTTATGCTTGGGAGGCACCAGATACTATAGGATATAAAACATGATATGATAACCTCAACTCATTGATGAGGGAGTCACATGTCAAACTGCAAGGACCACTGCGTACATAACCCTCATGTGCCCTCACAAATGGGATGACATGGACAGTGAATAAGATGCAGCCTTCCTTACCCATGACCTGCTCCCATCTTAACTATATGTGGGGTTTGTTGTTCTATGTTTGTCATATAGTTATATATAATGTATTTGCGTAATATGTTTGCCATTTATCATGACATTCAGTATATTAAGGTCTATATATATATATATATGTGTTCCATTCTTTATGCATGTACATGCACACACTGCACACACTTGTACAATATGATGTATATCATTACATGGTCTTCACCACATGTTTTTCAGCCATGTACACATACATTCACCCTGGTCCCTCCGTGCCAGGACCATGGGATCTGGTGCTTCGACCGATGCCAAGGGGATGATCGAGGGCAAGTCCCCCGAAGAGATCGCCGCCGCACTGAAGGAGATCTCGCCGCGGCGGAGCGAAGAAAGCTGACGGACGATTCCCGAGCGAAGAAAGACGACCCGATGAGCACGCGTTGAAGGGGTGTTGGGCCGTTGTCTTTTTTCGGAGCAAAAGGCGTTGTTGATCAGCAGGAAATGAGTGGATCATGTTGGGTCAGTTGGATAATTTTGAATGATTGGATTCTATTGACGTGTTGAAACTGTGCTTTGAAGCTGGCGCTTTTGGTATGAAGCCTTGAAAACGTTTTGCCCTGTGCCCTGTGCTGCCTTGAGTGACGGTTGTGTGCCTGATGTGCCTGGTATCACTTCAATGGTTTTGGTCGCAAGGTTAGCATGTTCTTTTCAAACCAACTTTTCCAGGGCGTCTCATCTCCAAAATATACATATCTACATACATTTAGATTACCAGTTTTTAGATTCCCAGTTACAAAAGTTCAGAATCATGCAGGAACCAAGTCGACCCCCTATACCGAGTGTGATGGTTGCCCACTGATCTTCCACTGAGTAGCGAGTTTGGTTCGTGACAATTCCAGGAGCTGCCGGCAGATCAGTTGCAGAAGATTTGGGCCTGTGACTTGGTGAAGGGCAAATCGGCTATCCTGGATGAGAATCCCAGTTCTAGTGGAAACCCATGGGATCAGCATATACTTCGCAAATGAGGACCCCATGGGATCCATGTTCCCTTCCCTTTTTGGTTTCGCTGGTTTCGTGGACACATTGGTTGTGTAACCAAGTGGTTGTGGTCGGTGAAGGTTGTGAATTGCGAACTCATTGCGGGAATTTTCGGGATCTTGGATAGCCCAAAGATTGGTGTTGATGACCTTGTCATGATATGTTGAGCTTGGCGGCTGAGAGAATCATGGGTTCGGGAGTGGGGACTTCATTCATAGCAAGAGGAGCGTGCATTAACATGCAGGTCTTCAAGGGTGGCATCCGACAACATGGACATGTATTGATTGTTCATTCATGTTCATTCTGCCTTTGCAATTGGTTCATGTATGTTAATGTTACTTTCTCCAGTGAGATCCCGCCCAAACAGCATGGGTGTGGAGGTTCCTGTTGTCGGCACTGGCAACCATTGGCTCCAATCACAACCCTAAAAAGCGCTCCCCAAACTGTCGCAACAACAACAACTCTCCAAAAAGAAACTGGAAGTGGTACTTTCCTCTACAAGGCCCTTACACTGGCTTCCATGCTTGTTTCCAGTGTACCACTCCTGGTATGAGCGCCATCTCGCGACGAGCGCGAAGACCTTCCCGCCCGGTTTCACCGCAGGCGTCGATGCAAAGACCCCATGCCCAGGGCCCGTGGATTGCAGCAGCATCACTGTGGTGGCCAAGGACTACAAGGGCATGTCACTCGACGGGGATTGTTTTCACTCACTCTCCAAGAAGGAGAAAGAACGCTGTAGCGAATAGAGAAGGGAGCTGTAGGATGTGGAGAGGTTTTCCGCCTGTTTCACACGGAGGTGCTTCGTCACTGTGCCAAGTCGCTTCATGACTGGGCTTGTTCTGCCTAGAGTTTGCGTGGTTCATGCTTGGCTAATGGCGATTCTCTCAGCACACTCCTTGAAATCATCATTTTTCAATGGAGGGCATGAGAGTCATGCCAGTCATGCCACCTGTTTATTCGAGAAACTCGTCATGAGTCGAACCACCTGTTTGACCATTGATGACCTTTGATGACCACCTGTTTGTGGGTCATCCTTTCGCCCATGCCATCCACGTCACCATTTCGGAGTTGTGTTGGGCCATGCGGGCCGTGCGTGGGTACGGCCTGCGCGGGTGATTTGTATACGGCCTTGTGTGGGTCAATTGGACGAATGAGCGAATCAATCCGGACAAAAGGAGCCCATTGCGCATCAACAAAGTTTCAAGAGAAGCTCGTAAGGCAACAAGAACGATCCGATGAGGACCTTGAAACCAGGAGCCATAGCCAGCTTGGAAACAAATACATCACCTGCAGCGGCCACGTTCGAACCATCGGAATGGCCCTGCATGGCCCGGATCACGAGTTAACGATGCTCCGAAGAACCAGGGCCCAGGGGGGTGCGTTTTCCAGTTCCATCGTCGAGTGAGTCGGAGTGATACCCTTTCCCGAGTTCTTCAGTTCCCGAGGTTGGAACAACCATCTGCGCCCAAGTACAAGGGCGCGCTCGCCCAGATCTACGTCCGCAGCCAGCCCTATGGAGGCTCTGACAAGAGCAACAATGGCCACCGCTCCTTGGCAAAACAGTTTGGGTTCAGATTTCATCAGTTTAAGCAGTTATATAGGTCGGTATATATAGTTTTGGTTGATGAAGTATATGGTTGGATATGCAGGCTTTCTATCTTACTCAGGCACCCTATGCCCTTATTTTCCCCTCTGTGAAAACCAGAACTTTGCAAAACATCAAAACAAAGTCAAGGTCCACAGACGAGATGAAACAGAACAAGAGATGACGACCACTGAGTGTTTGGAAGTCTGACGACTCCGTTTTCTCACATGATCGCATGACGACTCGGTGCGGCCTCGACTGACGAAGATGGTGAACTTCTGCGGCCAAGCTGCGTCCTGCGTCCCGGTCATGGGGGGCGGACCACATGGTCACCATGCTACTGCAGCCGTTTTGATGGATCAGTTCTCGCTTCTCAACTGGGGTCATTCACCTTGAGTTGAAGCACTGGGGTCATTCACCTTGAGGAGTTGAAGCAGCAAGTTTCACTTCGTGCTTCTGCAGTGCATGCTTTGCGCAACCTGGAGGGCGAAGAATGCCCCACGAGATGGGACAAGCCAAAGATGCATAGATTGGATCCGGGCGTCGCATCCTCTCCTCTTTGAAACCTGAGCCTACAAACTTCTCAGATTACAAGATGATCCGATGTTCTTTACACTACCAGCACGACATTTTTCAGTCTTCATGGAAGCAGTACAAGCCCGTGCGCTGTGTTTAAAGAAGCCTAGTATTCTGCCGCTGTTCCCCCAGCACAAATACTGAAGCTGAATGGCAGGTATTCGTTGTCGTAGCAAAAAATGCACGGGCGGCCGGAATGCTCGCCTTTAGATGTTCAATCCTAAACCCGACCCCAAAACACGAAAGAGCAAAGGGCACAGACATCAATCAAGGTGCAACCTGCACTAAGACGTTTCGGTGGATGCAAGAAACAACTTTTCGTGAGCGTCGCCTGCGCAAGCTGCTTGGCCAGCAGCGCAATTCCAAATTACACCAGCATAGACCCAGATAGCTAGGCAGAATCCCACGACCTGTTGACATGCGACTGGCTGGAACAAGAATGTACGCAGCCTGCACAGCCTTCATGCGGCACCTCCACAGCGCGCACAACCAGCTGACACCAGTGCCGGTGCGCTCTGCCAGCTGACAACGCGCGCTTAGCCAGCTCACAGCACCAACACCCAGGACCACAACAGAAGCACCGACACCCTTGCGAAAGCGTGCGCAGCCAGCTCATTCTTATTTGTAGTAAGAACCGCGTAGCTATCCCTATTTGGGGAATAACTATAACAATGTATGATCTTGCGCGTATAAGATGATGCGCGCAAAAGTATGCGCGCAACCAGCAAAGCCCGTAAGCGTCAGTGGCCCAAGGCCAAGCAGTATCCAGCGCCACTATTGACTTTGTAGCATGCTTGAAGCAACGATCTGTAGAACGATAAGGCCATATGATCTTGCGCGTATAAGTTTATGCGCACAAAAGTATGCGCGCAACCGGCAAGCCCGTGGGCTTCACTCGCCCAAGGCCAAGCAGTATCCAGCGCGACTATTGTGTGTGTGTAGCATGCTGAAACAGCTGAAACAATGGTCGGTTGAGAGCCTGACGTTGCGACGTGCAAAAGTAGCCCTTGACACAGCTGTTACACCCAGCACCGGTACCCAGCACCCAGCACCAGCACCCGGCATCCTGTCCCCACCACGTGCACGGCCAGCACCCACCACCAGCACCCAGCACCGGCGCCCAGTCTCCACCACGTGCACAGCCAGCTCACAGCACTAGCACCGGCACCCGACACCCAGCACCGGCACCGGCACCCGGCACCAGCACCAGCAACCTGCCTCCACCACGTGCACAGCCAGCTCACAGCACACCAGAAAACCTTTCTCAAAAGCGTGCACGGGCAACTCATTGGTGTTTGAAGTAAGAACCCCATAGCTTTGCTTTCTGGGAAAAAGAACACAAGTTCTAAGAACATATATGCCTTTGTTGTTGTAAAAGTGCTTTGTGTTGTTGTAAAAGTGCCCCAACATGGGGCCTTTTCTATCCCACCCGCCCACCTGTCCAGCTCGACTTTGGCGGTTGCCAAGGATTTTGCTGGTTGGTTGTTGTGGGTGAGATTCCATGTTAAATTGGAAGTTTCCAAGGGAAGAAGTTTCAGCCTAAGCCCATCAAGTTTGATGGGGCTGATGGTTGTAGAAACCAGGAGTTGCAGACGCTAGCCTGACCCCTCCCACCGAATCTCAGGGTTTCGCTATTTGGTTGTTGCGGGCAAATTTCAATGTTAAAGTGGAAGTTTGCAAGGGAAGAAGTTTCAATATAGACAGAGATGGGAAAGGCAAAAAGTTTCGAGGAAGTTTCACATTTCTTGTAGAACGCATAGCAGGCTGCCCACACCCATAGAGTTTTCCTTAAGGTGGAAGTTTCAATTTGATTGGGAAGCCACTTGCCCGCCCCATCAAACTTGATGGTCTTAGGCTGAAACTTCTTCCCTTGGAAACTTCCAATTTAACATGGAATCTCACCCACAACAACCAACCAGCAAAATCCTTGGCAACCGCCAAAGTCGAGCTGGACAGGTGGGCGGGTGGGATAGAAAAGGCCCCATGTTGGGGCACTTTTACAACAACACAAAGCACTTTTACAACAACAAAGGCATATATCAGGACCATCCGTGGGTGTGTAAAATTGGCAGTAGGTTTTCAAGTGTTCTGGGAAATCCAGGCCTGGCCTCGTGCAGGAAGCGCAGAGGCTGGCTCACTGGAGTGCTCTCCCTCTCCCTCTTCCTTCACCTCTCTCTCTCTCTCTCTCTCTGTCTGTCTCTGTCTGTTTTTCTCTGTCTGTCTCTGTCTCTGTCCCTGTCCCTCTCTGCCCCTGTCCCCTAACAAAGACACTTGCACCGGTCTGTTATATAGCTCCGGGACGCTGGAGCTACGTACCTGCTTGAGAAGAACCTACGTAAGTGCAAAGCTGTCTCTTCTTTGTTGTGCAGTAAGCGTCTAATGCTCTAGACGGGTATTGCATTAACTAACTCTAAAGTGCTAACGCTCAGTGCGAATAGCCTGAAGCTAAGCTCCACGGAGCACTCTTCTCAATTGTGATTCGCAGCTTCTTCCCACCGTGGTAAGCTGTGTGAACCCTACGGGGCGCCGTTACTGCGTTGAATTTCCTCTCCTTTTCATAGGAGTACTGCACTGATTTTTTCTATACTGAATCTTTCTGCTGAATTTTGATGCTCGAAGTGTGATGGACGGAAATGTTTCACCCAGTACGCGTGAAGGATCGCTGCAGAGCCTACTGAAAGCTATACCGGAATACTGCTTCACCCCCGGAGATGTTCCCAATTTTTCAATAGACAGAATTTTACAAGCGCCGATTTCGGCTTCTCGGCCAGTGCCTATGGGCCCGTGCCGTTCGCTCCCAAGAGCATCCACCCCACCCCACACCCCCTGCACCTTTTCTTGTTTTTCCTTGCCTTTTCGTTTGTCTTGTTCCTTCCTTCAGGCTTGTTAGGTGAGATCGTTTAGTCAACGCACGCCCTGCCCCCCCCCGCACCCCCTGCACCTTTCTCTTCTTTCCTTGCTTTTTCGTTTGTCTTGTTCTTTTCTTCAGGCTTGTTAGGTGGCATCTAGGCTTGTTTAGTCAGTGCACGCCCGAACACCCCTCCACACCCCTGGCAAAAAAGCAAAGAAAAGTATAAAAGGAAAAAGAAAAAGAACAAGAGAAAAGAAGCAGGACGAGCACACTTTGTGCTGCAGCGTTGCGGCTTTCCAGGAAAAGCGCTTGCGCTGAGTCCTTCTAGCTGCGCCGACACGGCTCCTTGTGTGTGTCAGCCCCCGTTCCAAGGGACACTAACCTATTCTACTCTACTCAGCTGTACAGAAGCAGGGGGGCCAGGGACCGTGCAAGCCTGGTACTAACAAAGACACTTGCACTGGCCTGTGATATAGCTCCGGGACGTTGGAGCTACGTACCTGCTTTGAGAAGAACCTACGTAAGTGCAAAGCTGCCTCCTTCTTTGTTGTGCAGTAAGCGTCTAATGCTCTAGACTGGTATTGCATTAACTAACTCTAAAGTGCGAACGCTCACCGCGAATAGCCTGAAACTAAGCTCCACGGAGCACTCTTCTCAAGTGTGTGTGTGTGTGTGTCTGTGTGTGTGTGTGTCTGTGTCTGTGTGTGTGTCTGTGTCCGTGTCTG
This sequence comes from Durusdinium trenchii, assembly GCA_963970005.1. NCBI lineage: Eukaryota > Dinophyceae > Suessiales > Symbiodiniaceae > Durusdinium > Durusdinium trenchii. The sequence goes on from CAXAMN010014446.1 coordinate 1,859,290, forward strand.
TGTCTGTTTGTGTGTGTGTCTGTGTCCGTCTGCCTGTCTGTGTGTCTGTCTGTGTGTCTGTCTGTGTGTCTGTCTGTGTGTGTGTCTGTGTGTGTGTCTGTGTGTGTGTCTGTGTGTGTGTCTGTGTGTGTGTCTGTGTGTGTCTGTCTGTCTGTCTGTGTCTGTCTGTGTCTGTCTGTGTCTGTCTGTGTCTGT
>CAXAMN010014446.1:1859584-1880220 GCA_963970005.1 Durusdinium trenchii
TCTGTCTGTCTGTCTGTCTGTCTGTCTGTCTGTCTGTCTGTCTGTTTGTCCCTCCCTCTCTCTCTCCCTCTCCCTCTCCCTCTCCCCCTCCGCGCCTTGCCTGTCTACCTCTGTGATTTGTCATCACTTGAGAGCCCTGTTTGTCACAATCCTGCTGGCCCAAAGTTCCCCGCCTGGCCGCAACTTGCCAGTAGCAGCGTTGACAGGGCATCAAAAACAACCTTGTTTGCAGCCGCTGCTTTACCAGCAACAGCAGATCCAGCAAGTGGCACCAACGAACGCTCAGTTCCAGACTCAGAAGGAGCACTGGCAAGGAGCTGCGAAGGAATGCCCAACTACTGCTTCAGGTCCAATAGGCGCGAAGTGCTAGCCGGGAGAGGCCACTGAGAGAGCGCTATGTTTTGCCGTTTATGCTTCGTGCGTTTTCATGCAATCACACGCCGAAGACTTCCGAACGCCATGTGAAGACTTGCCAAAAGTTTCGCGCAAGTTTTGATGAACAAGTGACAACAAGTATTTTGCGGACATTATTGTCAAATCTTCCGCAAGATGCGGCACGCAAGAAATTAAGACACTTCACCATGGTGGCGCTAGAAAAACCGCTAGATTGGCGCTAGATTGTCAGCCCTGTAGGAAAGATGCTGGAAGGGATTTCGTGCTGCAGAGGTTTGCTAGCAACATGTTGCGCCAGATCCGCGCTAGCACGGCGCTAGCAGGAATTAACCAGAATTGTCCCGTAAAGGCCACCCCCTTTTGAGGTGATGGTTTGAAAAGTTGTAAGTTCTTGGAAACAACAGCGGAAGCAAGACAACAGCCCTTCCAATGGCACAGAAGGGTTGGCGCTAGCTTGTTTTGCTGAGAATGGTGTATTTTTCAAAGATAGACAAGACCCGCATCTGGAGAGCATTTTGGTTTTTGCAAGAATGAAGCGGCTTGCGTGGAACTGTCGCCGTGTGATAGACAAGGAAGCTACCTCTTGTGAAAACCAGCAGAAAACTCATTTGAGTTGAACTCCGCCCTGTGAAAACAAAAACTATCGAACCCCAGCTGCCATGAGACGTGTTTTGAGCAGATTATGGCTCTACGAAGTAGGTAACTACTCTAAAGAAGGCTGCAATTCGAGCCCTTAAAACATTATCAAACCATGAAGTTCCTGTCTAAGAAGTGTGCGAAGCCGTTCCTTTAACTGTGTGCAATTTCCATCGCAACTAAGGCTATGATTCCATCCCGATTGTGAACGGCATGATCAACGCTGGAATGAGCTGTCAGTTGATCCACTACACACATGAGGAGGGCTGTCGTGCCGATACCATGGCCTCTTTTGAGGGACAATGTCTTCGCAAGGAAGTTCGCAGCCAGAGTGGTTTGTTTTGATGCGCGAACCACATGTGATACAAAATGTCCAACACTTTGTAGTGTGTTTGTTGGCAATCCGTGGCATTTGCTTGTGGCAATGAGGAGCATGACAAGTTCTTTGAACTTTGCAAGTCGTTCGACTTTATCATTGTTCGCTGCAACCCAGGCGAGCTGCGCTGCATATGTCAATACGAAAACATTATCACATAATTGACTTTTGATGTTTCCCGTGTGACAAGGAAGTGCGATTTGGGACTTTGTATGGCAGTGACACACCCAGGGTGCCCAGGATCACCTCTCAGTTGTTTGTTTGCCTTACGTTATGCCCAACCCCAATTAATACTACCACCACCACCACTACTACTACTATGACTACTACTACTACTACCACCACCACCACCACCACGACTATTACTACGACTACTACCACCACCACTACTACCACCACTACCACTACCACCACCAGGACGACGACTACTACTATTACCACTACCACTGCCACTGCTGCTGCTGCTACTGCTACTGCTACTGTTATTATTACTCTTATTACTACTACGATACTACCTTCGGATGACATGGGATTTGGAAAGCATGCGTGGGAGCTTAGGAACTCACACATTCCCAAGTCTTTTGCTATTTATACCCCTTGTGATATATCCCATGTCATCAGGCAATAAGAACCAAAAACAAGATAATGCAAGGCATCGCAACCCAATTCAAGGCTGGCTTTTAAATGGGTGACTTGGGATTGCTGTGGAAACCGGCCTCTAACTCCCCACAGGTTGCAGAGCTACTGTATACCAGAGTTTGTTTGCTGCAGGGAGGTGTGCGTGGGCTGCATGTGTGTCACAAGTCCTATCTCATCCTGCTCTAATACCTATAGTCACCTACCGGTTGGGTGCCAACACGTTTTTGCATGACATAGGACTTACCTATTCTATTATCCTTATGTCACTTGACTCCTTAACTCCCATGTGATTTGCACCCAGCACAATACTTTTGGTGGCCTTGATTCTATTCAGACACCCTCGATTGTTGTCCATCTTATCTACCAACCAAGATCAAACACTACAGCCCCCGCAGATGTGAAATGATCGCTATTTAGTGTTGCATGATCAATTCGAGGAGGCGGGTTGCTGGGCCTACTCCTGTTTGCACGGTGTTGTGGAGTATGAACAGTTTGGCACCAATGAACCGATCTTCTGTTTCCACAAAATTCCGATAATGGGTTTGTTTAATGTGTATCTGGGTGCACAATGTTGTTCGTGCCACATCCTTAGACACTTTGTGGACATCCTGAGATACCTCAGTTAATGCGGGATTCATGGCCTTGTGACAGGCCAAATCAAAGCCGATGGTGGCGACCAGCAGAAGTTCGACGACGGCATGCGCGTGCTCCGCAAGAGCGGAAAGCAGGTTTGGCCCTCCCCGGACGTTATGGAGAAGATGGGCGCCAAGGCGTCGATGGCACTTTTGTTGTTTGGTGTTTTTGTTCAGCAAGTGTGTGTGTGTGTGTTTGGGGGCGTGGGAGCTACGGGAGATATGTGTGACGTTGTAAGGGGTTGCGCGGGTTGGACGCATGTGGGTGAAGGATTGAAATTTTTGTATAGAGTAGAGTCTATAGGGATACAATTTTAATCAAATATTATATAAGTACTGTTTTTCCGATTGCACAATAGTCCCAGTGCCTGAATGCATGCAATGAATGCAATGAACTTGGATAGTTTGGAATATCATTGAACAAACATATACTGTATTGTTTTGGTCATTCGATGACACCTCACCCAACACCGCTTGGACGAACCAATGGTATGATGCTGTTATTTGAACGGTTTGTTCTATACAGAAACACAATTGTTGCTACAGGTATATACACAAAAATGTACCGAACATGTTGCAGACCAATCAAACCGCTGTCCTTCATTCATTTGACTGTGTAACCACCCGCAGCTGTAGTCACCACCCGATAAGTAACAAACACATGTTTTTGCTGACCATCCCCTCATTCTTGCAGGACGCTTTGTGCAAAGTTGCCACCATGAACATCGGCTTGGAGGATACCTTGGCCTATTACTCACCCGATGAGTTCGCTGCCGGTTTCAAGACGCTTGGGTCGAACCCATTTTGGGATGCTGAACACTGGTAGTTGCTTGCTTTCAGACAAATTGGATGCGTGGGGACATGTGTCACTTTGCAAAGATAGCTTTTTTGTTTCTGTTGGCCACGCCAAAAAGGAAGACCATGGCCTTCCAGCCGCGGGTGATCAAGCAGAATCGCGGCTCTTCCGGCGAAGGAATTTGGATCATCAAGCTGCCGCTCAGCTAGAGGTTTATAATGGGGGTCAATGGGATGTCACAAGTGTTCCACAGCTTCACACAAATAAAGACCTTGCCTCATGTACCACTTATGGGCCGTGTATTTGCTTCCATTATTTGTACAACATAAAGTTATATAAAATTACAATATGTTGCATTTTATGTACACATTTATGTAGTATTTGCCGGATCTAATGTTGGCCGTAGGAGAGCAGGGTTGTTTTTCTGGGTGTGCTGCATTCCCATACTCATCGGTTTCAAGTACAACAGTAGTTGAGAAGTCACCAAATCCACTTGAGCCACATCGGTTTCGACAGGAACATGTCGCATTGGTTGGTCAGTGTTTTTGTGCCGGCGATTGCTGGGAGTTTTCGCATTGACCAGCCCCCTACGGTTCCTACCAGGAAAGTATCTAGACTCTTGATATTGATAAATGTTCCCCAACCCCTTCATGTATGGGGGGAAGTTTTAATTAACCCTTTACATGCACTTGAAAACTCATTTGGTACAGGCAATTCTGGCAAGTGTTCGCTGGCCCAAGGTGATTGCAGTAAACTGAGTTTCTACAGTAAGTAACATGTTTATTTTTTTAATGGTAGTTCATGTGGGGCCTTGCGTATCATGTTGCAGTTATGAATGAATAAATTAAGTATAAATTATATATGGATTACGATTATACTGTCAATTCGTTCGTGATTCTACTTTTTTTAATACTCTTTTCGATACCTTTGCCTTTGCCTCTTGTCCCAAGAATCGCGAGTCATTTTGTCAGTCGTCGCAGAACCAACGGTACCTACGAAACTGTCACCACGGATGGCCGAACACCGTCGCCCTACACGACCCTCGTGGGCCTCGTATCATGTCCCTCTCTGAACGCATTGCCGCCAATGCTGCAAGGAAGGATGAGAACTACTGCAAGGAGTACGGCGAGAGGTCGTGCGAGGACAGGTTTCGTGTGGAAAAAAACATATATAGTGTTGGGTTCTGAGCATTTGATGCCCAGATTTGAGGGGTCTGGTTTGGTCGGGGTGTCCCTCATTCATGACGAAGTGAGGTCGATGCGCAGTGTTCAGGCGGCTCATTCGTTTTCATCGTCGCTCATGCGACGAAGTTGGGCAATTAAAAGGACGGAGGGTTTCTTTGGAAGGAATGTCAACTATCTGGCAGTGTACACTCCCTGGAACTAACATGGAAGTGGAGAATGACCCCGAAAGGAAGACCATGAAATCCACTACAAAGAGGTGGTTTTCCACTTCCATGTTAGTTCTAGGGAGTGTATATATATATATATATATCAACTCATTCAGCTGGCAGTAAAGCGTCAGACTGAGGTCATGCTGGCTGTTTTACGGATCATGGGATATAATCCATATAATATATCCGCATAGTTGACCATGGAACTGAGTTCAATTCTTTTGGTCCAAAAGCTCAGAGGTTGAGTTGCTGGGTTTGCACAGCCAAGTGCGCATGACAATCAACTATTTGGTACCTTGTAAGAAGTCACAAGACTAGTGATTGGCCAGAAGCCGTTCGGTGGGTCACCTTCAGCACTCCCCACCAACAAGGACTCTGAGAAGCTGATTCTCATGGAGGCTAACGACAACCACGAGGAGGACGGGCAGGGATCCTCACGAAGGTCAGGACTCGTAAACTTGCTAAATCTGTGAAGATCTGTGAAGCTGTGATGTTTCAAAACATGGACCCAGCACTGGGGAGGTTTTTGGCAGTGTGTTGCAATCAACGAGGTCTTTGGTCATGTGATTTCTACCGGTTTTCCCATAGAAGGCAATCATTAAATGTACTGTATACACTAGTATACACCCTTTTGCTGGATGTTGTAGGAGACTGCACAGGCTGATCTCAGAAATCAGGAGATGTTGCATAGAATAACATGCATCGGGCTAGTTGGTGGATTGGCCTCTTGATAACCTCGAACTGGTGTTGAAAACTACTTTGCCGCTCTCCCAAAAGCTGTTCCATTAGCTATAGACGAACACTTGCTGCTGGGTTACATTGGAGTCATTACGATATTTTAGGACAGTCCCATAGTCTATATATATAGATCAGCGGAAGCTTATTTGTTGCTTGTGTTTTGTCGAGTTCCATGTTTTATGTTCTATTGTTCCTCTCAACCTTACAACACCTTACATGACTCCGTAAAACTCAATGTTCATGTGGGTCACCCCCAAAACTGCAACTCTTAGAGTTACCCAGGTGCCTCCTTCACCTGGGCCGTGGATTCAGTTGAGGCAGCTAAGTCATGTCAGGCCCGTTTCGTCTCAGCTGGGAGATGAGCACGCAACCACGCTTCCACGCTTCGCAGGAGCACACGGTCGCTGAGTTCATCGAGTTTCTGAGCTGAAAACACCGCCGTATGCACTTGTTACGGGCGTTCTTTTTTTTAAGGTGGGGGCGGGCTTAGAATCATTTTTTGCACAGAAGGCATGGGATGTTTCTTTCGGCCTCCTTTTGCTTCCTCCCTACTGTAATTCTTGACCAAATGGTAGGTGTTTTGGGACCCCTGCACCTGCTCGTGCGTCCGAATGTTCTTTGAAGCCCCACGAAGCCTTTTGATGGGCTGCGCTCAATCAGCCAATGACTAGATCACGTTTTCTTTCAGTTGTTCTTTCCTATAGAGAAGAAACAGATTCCAACGGGAACGTCGGATGCCCAACCATCGTCCCAACACACTCCATGGACTCCGTTGCTTGGGCGAGTCCGCGTCCCATGCCGCCCAACGTCGCGCCGCCGCGGCGCCGCAGGTTCTGCGTCAATGGCCGCAACGACAAGTCGGGCGAATGGACCTCCAAGGGCGTGGGCCACTTGGAGCAGAGTGCATGAGTGCGCGACCAAAACGGGGGTTGAAGACAGGGGCGATGGCGTGGTGGTGAAAACAGGTGGCAACTTCTGCAAGCATTCACTTCTGAACGATTCAGCCACGCGTCAAACTCAGTGATCCAGTTTAACATTGAGCTGCTTTGTTGGGGTCGTGTGTTGATACCCGGCCTGTGTGGTCCAAAAAGGAATTTCTGGCAAGACAAATTGAGGCAAGTACTTGGAGGGTGGCAAGGAGGCAGGTGGCCAATTGGTGGATCAGCGCTTTTGCCCTCGCATTGTGGAAGGCCGAAGAAATGCCTTATGCGGCGAAGCGAATTGGTGTTTGTGCTGGGGTGAAGGTGGGGGTTGGATGCAAAGGGTTGAGATCTATCTGATGCGGAGCCAAAGGGTTCACCACCAACATTGTTGGACTTGCGTGACACATCAAGAAAGGAAGTTCGGCCTTGCAGGAAGCTTCACTTCTTTTACTTTTTTTGTTCATAGAGTCTCTCCAGTTTGACGGAGAGAGAATTAGAGAACATTAGGACATCCAGAGATGCAACGCAAGATGACTATGCGCTGTGTCACTATGAGGTAGGTGCAGTGCATGGAAATTTGTTGACCGGAATTAAGCATAAGTATCACTCGCGGACGGGCGGATATCAATGGAGGAGTTTCGCCACGACATTGTACTGTACTGCTTTCTATTGGCCACTTCTTTTGCCGGGTCGTTGGGTGATTACGATTTGAGGAATTGTCGTTCTTTGTATTTTGTGAAGCCAAACAACTGTCATGCATTCATCGGCTTTGTTGATCGCCGAGCGACCATATTTGTATCTATCTTACTTACTGTAAGCTTGTTTTGCTTGGAATAATTTATATATATGTCGGTCTCAAGGATGCGACTGGGAGAATGGGGAGGCAGCACCCCAGTGGATCAGAGCAGAACTGGATGGTCTCATTCCCCATAAAACAGAGCACGTGGCCAAAGCCCTTTTCGACGTGGCGAAAGGCCGTGGGCCGCCGAACCGAGTGGTTGAGGTTGACGATGTTCCATTCACATTGACGTAGTGACGTAGTGGTTTCGGACGAGCTCTTCGACTGCCACGCTTTGTTTTGACTGCCTTCAAAGCTTCATGGTGTGAACATCCCAGCACTCACAAGGCACCAAGTTTTGTGTGTGTGTGTCCCTTGGTTCGTCCCCACGAACTGGATGACAGGCGAGCTTCGCTACAACCTCATCGGCGACTCTTTGATTGGCGTCATCCACAAGAAGCCCAAGGAGGGAGGCATCTCTGCCGTGGGAGGCGAGGAGATTTTGTCCATTCTGCGGAAGAAACGTGTGACATGACATGGCCAGGTGTATAGCAGGGAGACCCACTGACCCCTGGCTGGGTAAGCTGGTTTACCTACTGTATGTTCCAAACCTTTCCTGGGGGTCATCGCCTCTGAGGTCTTTGCTGTTTCCCGCCACGCGCGCGGGCGGTGGCCGCCGATGCGGCCGTCTCGGTGACCGGATTGGCACGCGACCGTATGTGCATAGGATGGAAGAATTGAATCTACCAGGACCCTTTAAGGGGTGTCTATGTATAACCCCTTAGCCGTTAAGGGGTGTCCATGAACCACCCCGTGAGGGTCCTGGTAGGATATCCTCCCACTATGTTTACCTCTTACCCAGAACGGACACAGGGATTTGGGGTTCTTGTGTGAGCTTTCAAGTGTCTCTTGGAATGCCACGCCAGCGGTTTGCTAAACGAGACTCTTACAATGGTATGCTTGGACACACTGGATCTTTGAAGAACAACTATCAGAGCCAATCATCGCAATGTTGTTGTTGTATGTTTTTGCTTCCCCAAATGCGTAGCGAAGGGTTCTCGTTCTCAAGATATGGGGGCGTGGGGGGTAGGATGCTTTTGGCCTCTCCGTGCCTTCTCTGAGAAGGAAACAACATCCTCGACCTGGATTTGGCAAGTCTGCCGGCGAGTGTTTTTTAATGATACGGCGACCACCGAGATCTACACCTTCTATGGCCCGGAGGAACCACTGTTCAAGAGCCTCACTGAGAACTTCTTGAAGAAGGACAGAGCTTGGAGAAGCATAATCCAGACACATGGTACAGTAGTACTAGAAAAGCTGTTGAGACTATCTGCAGGTGCACTCCACAAGCATGTCTCCTTCCAGAGTGGCTTGGAGGATTCTTTTGCTTTGCCACTTGGGGGGGCCTGTTGGTAGAGTGCGCTTCTGGTCAATTTGTGGTTGAACCACTGCCAGGTGGCAGGTGGAATGCTTCAGGTCGCAAATACATGACTGGGTTCCACCAACACCGATGGCAGGTTCATTGCTTTGTTCCTCTTCCTTTGGTGCTTTCATCATATCGTGCATGCCTCGGTTCTGCGATCTATTGAAAACCCCTCACCATCCCCGACCAAAACCGTTCGCGCCGTTTGACCCGCGGTGTCTTGGCCGTTGACCGCGGTTTCGGGGCCCGCGACACCCGTGGCGTGGGAGGACTTGCCCCATGTGATGCCTTCATTGGACTTGGCCGATGAGCCCTTGCCGCTCTGGTGGACCACCGACTTCATCAATGCCTCGCCACCGGGCACCGCTGCTGAGGAGGAGTCGCTCAAGCTAAGCATGACAAACACTGCGGGGAGCGGCGTGAAACTCAGACGGTGGACGGCTGGGAAGACAACACGGTGGCATGGGTGGTGTTGGTTCAACGTGCTTCAACTGTTGTTCAGTGCTTGTTTTATCACTGTTTCAAGCTGTGTTATGCTGTCCTTTGGGGGGGCCAAGATGTGCAAGATGTTTGTTGCTTACTTACTGATTGGGATCGTCCAGGGGAGTTTCCATGATGTAGTAGCTTAACCTTACAGCAAGAATTACCCTAGCGGCTCTAGCGTTCAAAGATATCATATACAACAGGTCAACCTGGCGTATCCTGACGTTGTAGTTTAAAACATTCTAAAACCCTTTTTGGAACAATATATACTAAACAAAACAATTGTGGCTCGAATTCCAGGGAATATGAGGTTTAGAGAAGCAAGCACGGAGGAGTTATCATAGACTTCTCACATATCACACAGATGGACCTTCTACTGTACATTCTGCCACCATTCTGGATGACGCGAGATGCGCTCGTTACGGCACATAATCTTCAGTTGTCCATCCCCGCTGCACAGGCAGATTATGTTCAATTCTGTTGGACCAAGCCGGTAGCTGCTTTACCATGCCTGGAGTGAGGCTCTACTGAAGACCACTACATGGACTTGCAAACACACTCATTGATACTACTCAATTCAATTGAGGGATTCTGTATGGCCTATGTGCTTTGTGTTTTGCTCCATGCAGACGTTTTAGACCCACAGCACGCCTGAGGAAATGGATTGTGGGCGAGTTCAACTGCTCTTGCGTCACCTGACCGCTCGTTCGTCCGGTTTTGACGGAGTCATCCCTCCCTCCAACGGAAGGACAGGACCCTCCTTGCCCCGAAAGACAGACCATGGGAACCATCATGGTTCCGCATAGAGCCAACAGGGGATGGTCCGTCCACTGAAGGGCTTTGGTTGGAGGGAAGGTACCATATGTTCAATATGAGCAACCACTTTTATTTAGGCATTACTAAATAGTAGTCTACGGCATGCTCTATTTGCTTGTCTATCATCAGTATTCGCTTGTGAACGAGATAGGGCCCCCACATAAACGAGATACTTTTGTTTGATGTCACTATATAAAGCAGTCTGAACGAGATAGTGTGATTTGCGACTAAAGTAGTTTGAGTGAGATACTGTGACATGACCTCCTGCTTAAGTAGTCTAAACGAGATAGGGCCCCCACGGCCCCCACATAAGAGATAGTGTATTTGAGCCAAGTACCAAATAAATGCCGTCGCACATATATGATCTCTTGGGTTTTGTGTGCCTGTTTTTGGATGGAAAGGGGCCTTCACAACACGTTCGTCCGTAGAAGATGCTTGCACTCCCTGGTCTTGGGTAAATCCATACATGTCGCTACGAACGGAGCAAGAAGCTACTAGGGGCGCTCCTGGCATTACTGCGATCGGAGCGATCGGACGGTAGGAACAAAGGGCATCGCAACGAACGGAGCAATCTCTCTCACCTTTTTAATCCAAAGTCTTGCCGAAGAGGTTTGCCCCGTGGTCCAGGTTGGTGTGCGGCTCGAATCGTTTGTTTGTTTCTGCAGCGTCTCGGAATCGGTCGGAATCTCTCACTCGTTGGTGCCCAGGTCGGAATCTCTCGTTGCTTGGCGGCCTATTGCAAGGACTGGCTGAGGGTGAAGAACAGTGTCCCAACTTCATTGGGATCGGGAGTGTCACAGCTGGTCTTCTTATACCCATTTTCACGCCCCGCGTGCGCCACGTCGCCACGACAGGACGATACTCCCAATGCCAGCTGGGATGACATCTCTGAGGAAGACAAGGCCGAGGCCGGGTTTTTTAAGAAAGGACTGAAGGGATAGAAGGTTGGAGACTGGATGAAGGTCAAGATGTGTTGTGGCATTTTGATTAATAACTCCACCCCATTTGCAAAGCTTCTTACAAATTACATAATATATGATCATATGTATAATATTTATGGTTGGATTATATACATCAATTATCACCAGGCCCGTAGTACAATGCTTGGATTTGCACTGTGCTTCGGGGCGTTGATGTGTCTTCCTTTCAGACGCTTGGAGTCAAGTGCGTAACATGCAAAGATGTACAGCCGTCTACGGAGATGCCATGCATGCTCCAGATTAGGATGAGGTTTGACTTTGGGTAATTCATTTGGATCCCGAAGAGCATCGTGAAGATGAACGTGTTCGGGGCTTCATATGGGTTCATTCAGATTCAGATGTGTTCCCCATCAGTGCTTGCAGCACCTGCCATGAATCCCCCCAGACCTGCGAGCGGCGATATCCGCTCGGATATCCGGTCACCTGCAGAGACCACCAGGAACCAGCTGAGACCAACTGCTGCAGACATGCCGAGGGACCACAGAAGCAAAGTAACCTGCTAAAGTCACCATCATCAGAACCCTTTTCATCCCTACTTTTGTGTCTCAGTTGACAAGGAGAGCAACGAAAGATGGTCGTGGATCTCCCGTTGCTTGGAGCTCCCCTCCAAAACAGGGGGGGCGTCAACTCCTCGAGGTTTCGAGGAGTCATCCGGCGGCCGAGGCGAAGAAGATGGGCGATTTGATGGGAGAGAAGGCCTTGGCCATCCTCGCGAAGTAGTGAGGTTGCCACGGTGCCGCGGACCGCGACGGAGCTTCCGCGATGTCCTTGTGCGTTTCATAGGATTTGGCTGGGTTTTGACTCAAGGAAACTTGGGTGTAGCACGTAGGGTCATCCTCAAGTTGGAATACTGGGGAGCAATGCACCAGGAAATACCAGGAACATTGATTTTGTAATGTGTAAATTTGCGTAGATATTTGATATCTGAATTTGCATACTGAATATGTTACACATTCTTCGGTATTCATTGCCTACTTGCGTATTCACTAGTACATGTCAAGCAGTTCAATCCTCAGGAGCTTTGCACTGAACGTTTGCATGATCATGACGGGTGTTGCATTAACAACATGCTCACCTATCCAGTGTTGATTCGACTCCAGTTTTCAGGTCATTTGAGGCATGCAATGACGGGCTTTACAATGGTGTGTATATTACAGTATGTTTATGTACAAGAAACACATAAGTATTCCGGGCATTTTGTCCGGAAGGAGATACAGTTTGAGTGCCAGCCAGATCTTGAATCAAGTGTTTCAGCATGATGTGTTTGCAGGGGCCCACCACACGCACCCCACTGGCAGTTGCTTTCTCAGAAGGGATTCTACATGGAACTTCACGGCTAGCCTCATTTGGCAGAACGTTGTGGTTCTTGAAGCCTTGGGCGTTTCATCTGGGCTTCTGGGGACGCCCTGAAGCACTGTCTCTTGATCTCTTGAATCTCCCCTTTTCCCACCTGAAGGTGTGGGGACGTCTTTTGCTCGGAGGACCAAAAGATCCTGTCTGAGCGACGAATGCACTGGTAGAAAGGTAGAAAGGGCCGCGAATTTCCGCGCGGTAGACCTTTGGAGAAATGCTGCGCGCCGTCCAAGTGTCACAAGTGAAGTTCAGCAGACACCCTCAAGCACTGGCAGTGAAACAAGATCAAACAAGCATCCATGTGCTCTCAAATCAACGAAGGCATGATCCCATATATGACATATATGACCAACATCGAAAAACAACAAATGCCTAAAAAACTGAGTCTCACAATTTCGAAATTGTTCACTTTGAGGTGCGCAGATGGAGCGTTCACCCACAGTCTTCTGGGATTTTTGTTGCACTAAAAGCTTCTTTCTATTCGGAACCTACGGTGTGCTCACATCCGAGCACCTTTCTTGAAAGCAATCCGAACCATAGCCCCATCAACTCCTCTTCCTTTATTTTGGTGACTTGTATTGACTTGTCTTTGAGGACACGTACCACGGAGCGCCCCAGAGACGTACCTTCATGGACTCTGCGTAGAACTAGGGACCACTTGATGGCTGCTTTTGCGACTTCTGAGAACGACCAACCAGGCATGGCCAGGCTATTCCAACCAAGAGAGGCTGAGTGATTGTATAGGACCCTACTAGTGTACCTATGGGCTGGTCTATAGGGTTCTTCAACCTGTGTTGGAAGTGGTTTTCTCCATCCAGAGTCATGGTGTCTCACACCGGCGTCGTCGTTTCTTCGGCGTCCGGCCTCCAAGGTATCGACATCTCCCATCCAGAGATGGCCAAGTTGGTGCCCAATGACTACGACCGCATCCGTGACGGGGCCGAGGTGGAAGTCATCAACTCCGCGTGCCTGGGGTCGACTCAGCGTTAGAAGCAGCAATTTGGGGACGAAGTTTGGGAAGCGGTGGTGCCGGGCTTCCTGAAAGTCCCCAGGGTTTGGGTGGTCAGCGTGCTTTCCAAATTTAGCTATATAAGATATTGTTATCAGGCTTATAATTACGTCCATATGCACAACAGTTTGATGACATTAAACGTGTTGCTTTAAGGAGTTGATTCATTTGTTACTGATCCTGCTATCGTAGAGATGGAAGCTTTTGCGTTGGTTGCGATACCCTGGAGATTGTGAACACATGATACAATCCCAGCATGTAAGGTTGGGCCATGATATATAAATAATCTCATGTATATAATAATTGAATCATTGAATCGTCACTTGCCACAAATCCTGACATCACCGTCCACGTCCACCTCCGAGGACTCAGCCAGATAAGACAGCCCCCTTGGGCGTAAAGCTCACATCGCCTCCCAAGGCTTGCTCCGGCGACGAACAGTCGAAGCCGGACAAACGAGTCTTTCCGTCGAAGCCGGGTTCCACTCGTCTCGTCCGACTCGACGAGTCCGACGATTGACTGGCGCCGGAAAAGCGCCCTGACTCGAGTCTTGACGTGTGGAGCTCCGTGGAGCTCCCACCGGTTGTGAGGACGACGTGTGAAATGTCAGGCCTTTTGCATCAATGCAGCGACCGTGCGCCACAGGTCAACCTTCGACTGGTAACTGACACAATAATTGGTCATGGACTTCATCCAAGGAGAAAGGACACCCTTTCAAAACATCCACAAAGTATCGCAAAGTTTTATCATGTACACTCCCGCTCACCAACATGGACATGGACACCCCCTGTTTGTAGAGGAAAACAGTCTTCCCGTGGCCTATTTTCCACTTCCATGTTAGTGGGTCAGAGTGTAATCATAAAGTCCACCTCATTCCCCATTGAGCTGGCGCATGTAGTCTCTAAAGTTACAAGTTAGAGGTATATTTCCAGCGCTTGAGATTGTAGGAGTAGAATACCAATAAAGAAAGCAGCAGCAACAACAACGACGACGACAACCGGCCAGCACCACCCAAAGGATGGCTAATCGGCTATTATATATTGCATGATATTGGATGATAAACCAATGGTAGGGGGCGTCAAGCACAGCACGTTTCCAGACCTGGAGGACTAGTTTGGAAGTTTTTTGGCTGTGATGAATGTGACACTACGGACTCTTCTAGTCTTGCCAGGTGCAAAGGCGAAGAGACTTCCTTTGAGAAAACATCAGAGATTATGGTGGGTTCAGTCGAATGTGAGCAGACACATGCTCTGAATCTTGTAGACGTGTTGTCATTGTTCATGTAGTCGAATGTAGAAGTCGGCGTCCTTCGACCATGTCCGTCATCAGACCACACTTAGGCTTCAATCTCTCATGTTTGGCCATCCAATCCGAATCCCTGTTACGTCGATGTCTTGTTCACTCGATGGAGGGAGGTCGCTGTCCGTTTCACGTCGGACGTCGCCAGGTGAATTTTGCGGAGGGCTATATCTACCGCTTAGACCGCTTGGCGAGCACCGATCAGACCCGACGGCGACCTGGCTAGACCTTTTTGGACGGTGGCAAGTGGTGGTGGAATTCGTGGCATCCAGTGGTGGCGTGGTGGAGTGGAGACCATTCTGAGGATGTGTGTGTGTTTTTTTTTTTTTTTAAGGAGCTATATATGGCTTGCGGCTTGGAAGATCCGACGTCTGAATGATCCAAAGGACCGGACCTGAACGACCTGGCGGCATTTTCTTTCAGAAGAGAAGCATGAGACACATGGAGTTTGCCGTTGGCACACGGGGCATGAATGTAGGAACCTTATAAGGATTGTTGTTCTCCTGTAGTGTCATTCATCACTGGACAGCCAATGTCCATTCATGTTGTTCTCTTATCAGCTAGCGAGGTGCCTTTGGCAGTGGATTGGCGTACTTGTGAGAACACGCACAAAACTGGAATCTCGAACTGGAAGCCCTGCTTTCCAAGACAATCAGAACACAGGTTTGCCTGGAATTGAGTGGACAGTTTTGCTTGCAAGACACTTGTTCAGTTCTGAAACGGTTCCATAGAGCCTTGGTTCTTGGAATGTCTGGACAAGGTGCCCAGCTTGGATCAGCTGCATTCATCATCACAATCACCCTGGCCCATCCCGCTCCAATGCATTTGGCAGGGTTGGCTGCCAACAAAAGTATTAAACATCTGATTTACCTAGCTGTGACTGGAAGTGGGCTGGGTCCATCTTATGTAAAGTTTGAACCCGTTTGTATTTTTTGATAGAAACACATGTTTAAATGTTTAGCTCCCGAACAGGGGTCACTCAGGTTCTAGTTATATATTAACCACAATAAATAAATATATATATATATATATATATACGTCCTTGTGTCAGACTGCTCAGCCCATGCTTGGAGCCGGCATGCCATCTCAGGATGCTTGATGCCCTGAAGGTGATTCTGAAAAATCCAGCCCCTGAGCATTCAACGGACTCTGCTCTTCAGCCTGGTCGACGAAATCCTACGCAGACGAATTTGTCCGTCTTGTATCATTGTATCAGGCAAACTTTCTGGTGAAGATGTTCATCATCCCTTTCCCGTTTTCAACCACAGGATTTTCTGCACGGTGTTCTTTTCTCAGAGAAGCCCGGGGACCTTTGACTTTCGGCTACCTCAGACGTGATGAAGCCATCGGTGTGTACAGTGCGGGGGCTGACTGTGGATTCACTCTTCATTTGTAGCTCAGACCTTGGGCTAACGGAGGGGTAGGTGACTCAGACAAAGCTATTATTTATAGTATCCAACCTGGTTGGCGGTTAGCTAGGTAAAGTGTGGGTGAATCAGTATGCGCAAACAAAGCTAAGTATCGTATAGCCACAGATGCTGCTGTGATTGGTGTCCACAGATACTGAGGTCACAAAAGCCTCCTCTGCTGGAACCATGGCAACCCTCAGTGTGTGAATCCTGAGGCCATGACACATCATCACCCTTTGAAGCCATGACACATCAACATTGGGGACTGCCAGATCATGTGGGTGATATAGCTTATACAATATATTATATATATATATATAGTTTTTAATCTTCAGATCTGGCCTTTTCGTCCAAATCCACTCGTGGCTGCCCGGGTTTCGTCCAAATCTCGTTGTTCTGTACCACCGGTCCAATGGAGAGTTGATCCAAAGGAAAGCTGCCCAGGTTTTGACCATCCCAGGTGTTTTTTTTCATATTGTTCCCAGAAGATTGTCCCAAGAGAAGATTTTGGAGGGGAACTCCATTCCAGAACAGCATGCATTGAGGTAGTAGATCCTTCTCCAATGATTCCGCATGAAGTTCTACGGCCGCTGGGATGCACAGGGGCCTTCTACAGCTCAAAGACTGAAAGGCCACACTACCTGTACTTGGAGGTTTGTAGGTTTGGATCATGTTTGCTGCCCCAATGCAAACACCACTTCACAAGTAATTTGTTCCCTGGTGACATTGTAGAGGTGTTTCTTTTGGCTTTCATTTTGTTTTTTTTTCACATGCATATTGTTGTTGTTGTTGTTGATGATGTTTATATTTTCAAACATACTGTAGATTAATGGGCTACATGCTGTTTGGCAATTAGGGACTTGTTTGGACGCTCGGCAGAACGTCGTAGAATCAGGTAGTTAGGAAAATGTGTGTAAGTTGTGTAACCATCTCAATCGCCCCAGGACTTTTGTACAAACAACATGATTGGCTTTCTACAGTGTGTATGTTGGAATGTGAATGTGAAAGCTAAAGTTGAAAGGCATTAGGGGACCAAGGAGGGGCGGACATTTGCTCCCAGGAAGTTGATTTGCAACCCCGTGGACAAAACGCTGAAGCAGGCGCTTCTCGTGAACTGCGTGCGCGATCGCCATGCCTGTTGCGCGGGATAGCTGTTGTTTTCTGTTGGGCGTGTCTGTGGGGTCGTGAGAAATCGCTTTCTGCAGTGCTTTGTAACAGAAGACCGATGGGCCCCCGATGGGCACTGCAGATGGGCGGTGGGGGCAGCCTTGGATGAAGACCAAGGGGCCCAAAGGATCGCTTTGCTCCATGGACTCCCGGAAGGAAGGCTTGTTTCGCTGTGCAAAATGCTGCATGTGTCCACATGGCAGCAGATATATTTACAATCATCAATAGCTCCACCCGCTTTGTATGATTACTATATATAATATATATTAAACACTCATGGATATATCATATTGTTGTGTCGTTCTAAGGCTGACCACAAGGGTAATGTTTGATCACTGTCACTCCGCTCGTCGAGGCGAATCTTCAACACCTGCCCTTAGAGTCCGTGGACTTCAGTGGGAGCAAACAGACACTCGTCGACCGCGGGGTATCGTCGAACGGCGGTCTGGACGCGGGAGAGCGACAGAAGTGGATGGTCTCCGTGGTCGGGTGGAAAAGATTTGATGCACTTGTTACTAGTAGCGTCCTTGATACTACTAGTAAGGCACTTGTTACTAGAAGCGATGCACTTGTTACTAGTAGCGTCCTTGTTTAGGAGGCTGTTGAGTGGAAGTGGGAGAACATGTTGGATCTACATCCAGTCTCCTTTGAGAATTTGATTTACTGGATGTAGAGATTATTTGTTCCTCGCGGGTGTTGAAATCACAAGTTCATCGATTCATCGCTCAGAGCTACAGTCCTATAGAAAAAGTCACATAAATCCGGATCATCGAGAAATCTTGTATAGATCAGTGAATTCCAATCAATCTCTTCGCAGACTGATTAAGACCCTGTTCACCTGTTTGTTCTAGATCCTATGTTTGGTCCAATATGTGCACCTTGGCCAAACAGACTGTCCAATAGACCTCCCTTGGTCCAACAACTTCCTTGGTCCGATAGACCTCCCTTTGAAGTTGTTCTCTCACCTTGGCCAGCCGTCCAGCTTGCCAAGGAAGATGGAAGGGCTGAGCGCCTTTCAGCAGGAGGCCAGAGACCTGCAAGTAGCAGCGTGGTGAGCCTGGTTAGCCTTGCATCCCAAGAACCTGCAGTGGCAGCATGTGTCCTAATCTACACAGCCTATGTTTTTGAGCATACATATATATATATATATATATTACAAAGATATATAGATCGGATGACCCTTTGGCTACTACACTGCAAGTAGAAGCGTGTTCTCAGCACGCCCCTGAATCCACAGATATGATCAATGTGGCCAAATCAGCATCCTGCAATCCAAGATATTCTTGGATAGACTATACTACCCTACTATGCTCGATTCACATTCTCCCACATTCTTCCAGAATCCAACGCTGGCTGCTTCAAGAAATGGGGCGCAGCCAGGAACGTTCCAGGTATACGCCCCATGACCAACACATCACATGGTTCTGGGATGGCATGTTTCTCTGAAAGACCATGGTTCCTCTACAAAAATCAAGTTCGGTGGGATGGCATGTATCTCACACGGTTCAGTGGGATGGCATGTTTCTCTGAAAGACCATGGTTCTTCTACAAAAAAACACATGGATGTTTGTGAGTCGGAGTGGCTGATATGCTTTTTGCCTGCCTCGGCTGGACCTCACCGGGCCGGACCAGTCGGCGGTTTCACAAGGATTCGAACCGCTGCCTGTACCAATTATAGTCGTTTAAGGGTGTGTAGATGGCACGTGGCACCCCAAGATGTCTTCTAGATAGGGGTCAAGATAAACCACAAAACTTGGGGGTTGTGCCATCTACTATGAAACCACTGAAACCACTTGAGGGTCAAGGGCTTGAAGTGAAGGGATGCTGTCCGTAGATCGTGAAACCAGCCATTCAGGAGGGCAAACGGCACGATACAATTCAACATAATTCAACTAATCCCTAACCTGATCAAGGCCTCAAAGGATTGCGAGGAAGCCCATCCTATTTATAGGCATCGGCATCGGTATGTGAATCCAAGGTGACATGCGAGGACATCTATGAAAATGGCGGGGCAATTCATGATGACATAATATACTAAGTGCTTGTGTACAATACAGTAAACGATGTCGTGTGTATGATGTTTGATGCCTGGTGATTCAGTTCAGCTTTCTCTTTCCTCTTAAGGAATGTCCCTGGCCCATGCTGTCAGTCGCGAGGCGAAACACGTCTATGCACACCTGCTCAACAAGAGTCAAATCGACTCTTTGGTGGCTTGGTGAAGTTTCATCAAAGCTTAACTCAGGTCTCGAATATTCTCACTTCGGTTTGGGTTTCCGACTTTTTGGGGGGGATCTAGGAATTCATAGGAATTTCGTGAAAGGCAATTTCAAGATGTTCTTCACTTGTTTGTGTTGTTTTTATTGGAATACCTCAGAAGTCACATAGCTTCATATCAAATGACTTGACTTAATGAGTGAGTGCAACATCTTGCACTCTGTTTGTACTTGCGAACCAGTGATTCATTCTGACTCTGAACTTATTGTTGATTGGCCACAAACAACAGGGCTACAAACAACGGGTCTGAGCCGAGCTGCTCCTTGGAGACAAGTCACTTCTGACGGGTAGAGGTGTTGGAAGGTCGAGCGAATCTGCGAATCTCAATACTATGAGTACGATGTGTTCCATTTGCACTGGAGGAAGTTGCATTTGCAATGATGCAACGAAGTCATTCAGTTGAGAATGATAAACCCATCAACTGCAGGGAAAGAACTCTGTCAAACTCCTGCGACCTCGAGAACTCGCTCATGTGCCCTGCAGATTCTGGTATTTGCATGGAGCATCGAGTCCCCATATCCCGGTGTCGTTTCCAAACTGAAAAGGACAAGCACCATGCATAGCACAAAGGATTTCAAAAAACATATCAAGACCAAGCTTTGGCATTCCAAAAGACAACACACACACCAATCTTGGAACAGATGTTCACCATCGTTCTTTTTACCAAACACCTCGTGCGGTGCGAAACAGGTGCTCTCCTCAACGCGTCGATTGACACTGATCCAAGGGCCACCCGGGACCGGTGCCGTGGTGGGAAGCAGAGTTCTGCAGTGTTTTGCTTTGTGTTTGTTCTTTTTGCTTCAAACACTGAAAACCAACACAAAGCTTCCTTTTCAGTGTCAGACACTGAAAACTGATGTTTGCTTTAAACAAAAAACAAAAAATTGAGGTTTCGGGCTATTGTTATATAGTTCGTTCGATGTGGTACTGAGGTAAGACCACGACAGCCGTTCAGATCGTCGCGGCAATGGTCCGGCCGCTGGGAATTGGGGCTGAAGGGGCCCAGGCAGGTCAGGAAGTTGGAGGGATCACTCGTACCCCCGGTATGCAAGCTACTAGGTTGGAGGCCATCAGCTTGGAGGCCACTGCTATTAGGTCGGAGGCCATCGCTATTAGCTT
>CAXAMN010014446.1:1880230-1966511 GCA_963970005.1 Durusdinium trenchii
TGGAGGCCATCACTATTAGCTTGGAGGCCACTGCTATTAGGTTGGAGACCATCGCTATTAGCTTTGAGGCCACTGCTATTAGGTTGGAGGCCATTGCTATTAGGTTGCAGGCCACTGCTATTAGGTTGGAGGCCATCGCTAAGGTTGAAGGCCACTGCTATGAGGTTGGAGGCCATCGCTATTCGCTTGGAGGCCACTGCTATTAGGTTGGAGGCTTGGAGGCCACTGCTATGAGGTTGGAGGCCATCGCTTTTAGCTTGGAGGCCACTGCTATTAGGTTGGAGGCCATCGCTACTAATAACAATTAGCCCTTCAACAAACATGGGTGTGTAGTAAACTCCCGAGACCTCCCAGGCGTTCCGACCCCGAAGAAGGAATGTAGACCAGTCTTGCCATTGGGCCAGGGGTCTCCCTATTAAAATACACACAAACATGGAAGTGGACAATACTCTGTTTGGTCTTCGGATTTCCTGATTTTCAGGGCCCATGCGTTCCGCTTCCATTTTTTCTCAATTGTTTCGGGTAGATGATGGATGGTGAGGAACACCGTCAGCACAGGCCTGAGATCTTTGGCCAACTTGAAGCTAAGGTCTTCGAATGAAGTTTTGCTAGACAGATCCATACATGTCCTTGGCTGTATTCACCAAATCTCTGACATCCAAGGGCAGGTGCCATAGTTCCCATCCAAACAAGCCGTGACTCAAATCCTAAGTCAAACACATGAGTAAAAGAGCAAAGTGGATCATGAGCAGCCGTTGTTGTAATGGCAGTTGAACAAAGTTGCCAGATGTATGGCAATGTATGGCATTTGTGTCGAGACCAAATTGAAGACTTTTAGCTTTTGGTGGAGAGACTTATCAGATAGACTCATGCGCTAGACGTTGGGCAGATCTGACCTGTTTTCCCGGCGACTCGCCCACCTCCACGGACCGAAGACTTTGAATTTGTAAAGGACAGCAGCTGGTGGTTAAGGAGCTGTGATGAACTCGCTGAGTGCTGCATGAAGGAGGGAAGGAGGATGGAGCTCCAGGCAGTTCCGAGGCCCTCGGTCGCTGCCCAGGTATGGCCTTGTGGACCTGCCAATCCTCGTTACTGCTGACAGCAATACTGCTGTGGACAACCTGGTGAAGGCGACATTGAGATGAACAGTCCTGGATCCCTCAAGCAGCAGTGGGCAGTGGTCTTGCAGCTAGTACCGTATCATATCGTCATATTTATCCTCTACATAATGGGTGGTGTTCATTGTTGGCGTGAGGAGGCTTTGGAATCTGTTTGACCGTGAGCAGCAACCCCAATCAGAGCATACAATATATGGTGGTTTCAGAATAAAATGGCACAATCCCCCAAAGGTGGTTTACTTGGATCTCCATCTAAAAGACATCTTCGGGTTTGTGCCATATATACTCTGAAACAACTGTACATTTAATATGTAGGCCTTGTGGCCTCCACCCTTTCCTCACCTTCCCTCACTCCCTACCAATGGACCAGAACGCTTTTGCTCCCGCGCATTTGATGTGCGAGCGTGAGCCAAGCCCGCCTGCAGGGCATCGGCAAGACGGGGGTGAACATCGTCCGGGTGGGACGACCGGAAGCCATCCGGGAAGATGTTAAGAGCTATGCTTTAGATGGGCGCTGGAAGGAGCAGCGCGAGCAGATGATGCTGTCAAGGGATTTTGGGTGTGGAGTCAGTTGGTCAGGGGGGTGTTGGAGGAAGAGATGTGCAGGTGGAGCCTGAAATAGATTTGGAATGTGATTGTTTGGAACTTTGGCAAGGAACCGAGAGCTAGGATACACATTGGATACACACTCGAATGCCCAGACCCTTTGTCCCCTGCAATCCATTGTTGGATGTGCGGAGGACCTCAAGAAGGCGGAGGTCGTGTGCGCCACCTGTATCGGAGCCTCTGGCACCACCCTGGACAAGGCGGGCCTTTTGATACTGCAAGCGGGCAATGAAGATGGGGAAGCCTGCGCAGGAGACCTTATCAACTTCAATTGTTGGTATGATGCAGAGCTTCAGTTAAATTGGTCACTCACTCTTAAACCAAGACAAGGGAGCCAAGGCAAGATGGTGAAGATCATCACTAGCCTTGGCTTGATCTAGGAATAGGTTGTCTATTGGTTTGTGTTGAGACTGTATCTGTGCCTTCCAAGTTGGATCCTATTGATTTTGTTGAACTAAAAAAACACAGAAAACACGCAACAGCTGCTCGAGGTATCCATGTCCTAATCAACTCAGTGGTTGAGGTGGAGTCAAGAGGATTCTTGCTCCTGACTGGGGTATGAGCCAATACGGAAACAACATCCCAAAGAATCTTGCCCTATTTAGATGTCAAAGATTTGACATGGGAATTTCAATGAATTATGCCCGGGAAGATCAACATGAAACCTGATAATTGGACGTTTGGAAGACTAGCTTCCTCCACAAACCAGTGGTTTTCAGGTTCCCTGTTAATCTTCCAGGGAGTAGAGTAGATGTTTCAGAATCCAAATGTACCGGTGGTGATGGGTTCCGTAGACAGCTTCGACCTCAGACTGCCAGGGCTTCGAAGACTGCGCCCATGTGAAAACCACCTGTCAGGATCTCCAAACAGCCTGGCCAGGAGGGTCCTGGTATATGCCCTAGGGCTCCAACTACCTCCTGAGAAGGTGGTTAGGGTGGGTTTGGGGGGATTAACCACCTGCTGAGGATATGGTTGGAGCCCTAGCAATATAGGTTGCTGCGGGTCCAACAGATACAAGCTCCCTTTTGCTTCCTTTTCGCACTAATCCCGGCGTACTCCTGGTCCAGGTGCGTTTTCCCACAGTCATCGTGGATGAGTGTACGCAGGCTGCAGAAACTGCAGCCCTGGTCACTGGGCCAGTTAGTGCGAGTTTTGGGGTCCACGGCGGTTTGGGGGACCCCCCGTTGCCAATTGGTTTGATGGGGTGGTTTCCAGGGAGTACCACCTACATGCAATGGAGAGGCGAGGACCGATCAATGGACATGCTTGGGACCGAACTGAACAGCCGTCCCATTGAAACCAAGCGAACACCATGGAGCGAACACCGCTGGCTTTCGCATCAGACCTGGAGCGAACAGACAAAACTCTCAAGGCCCACGGGCTGGACCGGTCGTGGATCGCCGCTGGGCTGCTGGGTCCGATGGGCTTCCAAGGTTCCTATTGCCCGGGGATGCCAGCAGGCGATTCTCATCGGTGACCAGTGTCAGTTGCCTCCCACTGTGTCTTGGAACAAGTTGTATTCAGAGTGTGTGCTGCACTGCCTGAAAAGGATTTGAATATTGATATAGTCAATCACAATATTCCAAAACATGCCATGTGGTTTACAAAGTTTACAACATATAGAATATGATGTTGTTTCCCTAGTTGTTGTTATTTGTTTATTCATCCTTTTTCATATGTTTTGATTGATTTATGTTTTGTACCATGGCTGGGTGTTGCTGTATGTTTTGTCAGCATTTCTTTCTGGGTAGGCAGTTGTGAAATGTTCTGGTTGAGTTGAGTGACAGCCGCGCAAGTTCAGCTCACAAGGAACCTTGATGATTCTTGTATTTTTTAGTGAATCTTGTTTGGGGTGTGCTTGATGTCAACCTGGCTATGGGATAATGATATAATGGAACTCAAATAGGTAGAATAGATACGACACAGTTTTCATCACTGTTTGAGGGTCGGTTCACATGTTTCATATCCATGGTCACCATTTCTGGAGGCCATGGATATTTTGTCAGAGGGAAGAACTGCCAAAAGAACATGTTGTTTCTTCCGGCCTTTGGCCTCTTGAGTGAACTGCCAGTGAACATGTTGTTTGGAGGGAAGAACTGCCGCTTCTTAGAATCCCTTCATCAGGCCGGTTTGAAAGAATTCTCTCCCCAGAAGTGCTTTGAAAGGAATCATCAATCATCTACAGAAAAAACAAAAAAACAGATAACACACAGCTTGTGGGGTGAGAAACCCGGAAAAAATAAACACAGCTATACACCAGCTATATGGGTGTCCTGTAGATGTTTCCCTTAAACCATGGCACCATGCCACCGACACGGTCGGCACTGCACCGAAAAAACACCGACCGGTCTTCTCAGGTGCTCTCGGATGTTGCGGAGACGGAGAACCTGGGGGAGTCTCGATGGCAAGGGCCTCCTTCTTTTGCTTGGTCCGACCCATCTTGTCGTTGTTGTTGTTGTTGTCGTCGTTGTTGTTGTTGCTGTTGGTTCTTGTTCTTGTTCTTGTTGTTGCTGTTGTTGTTGTTGTTGTTGGTGGTGGTGGTGTGTCACACCCATCTTCAGGGCCGATTCATGTGTTGCATCTTGTCGGTTGCCACTACTTTGCATTAAATATTAAAATTGTTAATATTGTTTAATATTGTGTAATTTTACGGTCATTAGTTTCATGCACCAGTCAATCAGCTGGGTGGTGCAGCGCACAGTGGAGACTGCACCCAACCAAGCTAACCCACTTGTGCTGGAAGCAGAGCCTGATCAGCTCTGTGTACCTTGGTTTCAGTCCGGGCTTCTTCTTCCTTTTCAATAAGTGAAGACAACGCTCTCCCGCTCTCGGTCCGACGCCGTGTTTTGCATTGACGGGCATCCACGCAGTGTTACAGGCGATTCACGCATCGCCGGAGATTCACTGAAAGACTCTCTTATCGAGCTTCATTTTAAGTGTGTGTGTCTTGTTTCATGTGTTTTTTATTAAATCAGACGTGAGAGAAGGAAGAAGAATGCGCTGCAATAATACGTGTTATTACGTGTTCAAATTCTTCCCAGTTTGAGTACCGTGTGCAAATAGATCCCAGTGCACCATGCCGCACCGAGGAGTCCTTGTTCACGCGTCTGGTCACACAAGGGGTTAGGCCGGGGACGGGTTTAGGGGGAAAGCCGACGACGGAGGCTGGAAGGCTGGCAGTCCAACATTGGGGACACCGCACTGAATGGTAGAACAGGTGGAAACTGGTTTTGACCATTAATGATTGTCCAGGTGAACCTGAGGGAGTCGGTGTGGCAAAGAACGGAGAGTGCGGCACCGGTGAAAACCACACTGGGGCAAAGCACTCCAAATGGAGTTGATGTCCCCTGGTGGTGTGATCGAAGAAAATGAACATCAATCATGCATCATGAAACCCCTCACCATTTGGTTTGTTTTTTTGCCCAAACTTGGGCGCTCAATCAGCATTGGGATTTGATAAGCCCATATAAGTCCCGTATACAGTTTCCATGGCTTAGCGATTTGATGAGTGCTTCACTGCTGGGAGATTCACATTTTGCCCAGTAGGGAGTGTCCCAAACGACCACCGTTTTTTTGTCGTACGTAGAACCGCATTGAGCAGTCAGAGTCTACAAAACTAACTCCCAGTGTGTGCAATATTCAGACTTGAGGTTTAACAAACGATGTATGTGTATTGATCTAGAGATACGTCAGGTATAGCATAGCAACACAATACAAAGAGACTTGGAGAGTGGTTCTGCCATGACTTGTTCATCGATGATGAGTGTAGCTGGACACACAATGGTGCCTCTACGAATGCGCCATGTTAATTTTAGTTCTATCTATTTATTGTTTCTATTAGTTTCTGGTTCCTAGTAGTACGGCCAGGAGCCCCGAACGTAGCGTCCGCCATCCCGCCCCATCCGCCAGGCCGTGCCTTTTGGACACGCAATACCGTATGCATCCCCTCGTGGCCGAATTCGCCTCGGCGCCTCGAGCACAAGGGGTCGTGGGACTGGTCGGCAGGTCGAGCGGTGGTTTGTTGGAAGGGTGGCAGGGAGACGTGTGTGTTGAACTTTGTTAAGAAGGCGGGCACGACAGGGAGGTGTTTTAGAGAAAGAGAGAGAGAGAGGGAGAGAAAGAAAGGAAGGAAAGAAAGAAAGAAATAAAGAAAGGAAACTCTAGAGCGGTCCAAGAATAGTGTATACACTGCATTGGAAAAATACATGATATATACCAGCACCTGCACTTTTTTGTTGATTTCTATATATACACGCTATATATTACATATAATTATAGGTGTTGATGCGTGTTAATGATATTCCATTTACTTGAGATGAGTACCATATGGATACTACATACTAGCATGTCTGTCTGCTCCATGTCTGTCTCCATCCCACAGTTTTGGCCTCCTTCCAGGCGGCCTTCTACAACGGTCGGCTGCAAAATGGCGTGTCTCACATCCACCGGAAGCCGCCGGAGGGTTTTCCCTGGCCACAGAGGCGCGGGGTGACTGCGGGATGACTGGGGATGACTGCGGGTGGTGGGTGGATGTTCGATGGTCATCTAATCTCTCTCTAATATACAGTGTTTGAATACGTGAGACTTTTGCGGGTCATTTCTGGCCGGGTTGCTCTCGGACAAAAAAGGAGGGAAGACCCCAAAGGAATAGCACTAGTTTAAGAGATATCAGCACATTTTGGAATAGGAATAGTTGTTTGCTACTTACCATGTACAGAACCAGCATAAACTGCAGGGTTGGGTGCTTTGATGTGTGGACCAGGCTCACTTCTCCAGGCAAACCGAGTCTTGGAAACCTACTGACCCATGCGAGCGACATGATTCGTGGGAGCCCAAACCACCATGTTGAACCCTTCCCTCAAAGGTGTTTTACCTTGTGTTTGAATGTGTTTGAGGTATTTTTTGGCTGCACTTGTGCCAACAGAACAAGTAGCAGCAACTCACATGAACAGACCAAACATCCCGGCCTGGTTTGATTCTGTTTTCCCATGTCGCTCGTGCCTTTCAGAACGACAATGCCCCAGGCATATGCCCGTGGCCTTCATTAACCTGGAGAAGTGTGAAGAGAAGCGTGAAGGACTTGGTCGGATTGGAATCCGCTTGGAATTTTCTGGTTGCTGGTTGATTCAATTTCACGGACTCTTCACGCGCATCCTTTTCAGATAGGCTTCCGTTCAGATGTTGCTGCGTCCAACGATGTAAAGCTTGGCAGGGGATGATGCTTGAAATGCAAAGGTTGCTGGTTGATGAGAAGAATGACCGCTGGATGCACAGGTGCTGAGTCTGATGCTCCCCATTCCATAGAAGAATAAGCTCAGCCACGAGGTCCCTCCGCTCCAGCTCAGCGGGCTCCACAGGACATGGCTCCTCGTACATCAATCCTGCAGAGGTCCTGGGGAACGCCGTGGGCGCGTCACCGGGAGCGTTCCGTTCGGAGAGAGCGAAAGAAGAAATCAAATTAACCAATTTGCTGTCTTCTTCTTCAGACTGCTAAGCTATTTTGTTGTCAACTTCTTTTTGTTGCGCTCTTCTTAGGGTCGTTTTGCATTCGTAAAGTTATATAAAGCCTGAGAGAAGCAACCGGAAGCAACCCATGATTCCATCATCCATGTCGACATGTGACCAGCAGGCAACCTGCTTGTTTCATCTCTAAAGCTGTGCCGATTTAAGCTTCAAGGATCTCCCAGGACCATCCTGTTTTTCATATGTCTAAACTTGCCACCTGTCCGCAAGGCTGAAAAGACCATGTGGGCTCTCTTGGAGGTCACGAAAAATGGTAAGATCGGCCCCGAGGATGTGGGTATTGTGTCTCTCGTCTGCCTGAAGGGCCCCGGAAGTCGGTCATGAAACGTTCCACGCCGTTTGCATCCTGTGGCCGACATAAGGACCAAGTCGAATGAGAGTTGTTCATTCTGCGGGAAGTCCATGATATGTCACAATAGTGTTAATACATCATACCGGAGAATGCTAGGGTTTCCTTACTAGTCTTCAGCCGCTGATGTGGGAACATGTTTGCGGCGGCGCGTTTTCTTACGCCTGCTGCGGAGACTGAGGACGCCATACAAGGGACAAGTGAGGCTATTGAAGAAGCTCATCAATGAGCGACCTGGCCTTCAGAAGCCACTTGGACTGCTCATGGGCACAGGGCAGGGAAGGAAGAAGGATACGGAAAGAATCGTGCTGGTTTTATTTTGACCTTTTTTGTGTTGCAGCACATGATTAACCAGTCTGTATAGTTATTCCGAGCACTCAGATGTGGGTCGGAACAACCCTTTGGCCTAAGGTAGGATCCCCCATGTTAAACTGTTTTTCTCTCAACAAGACACGAATGAAGCTCTTGAAAAACACCATTCTCCCCTGAAAGGTCACCAATGGCCAGATACGATGTTAATGCCCTTCATTCAGGTTTCCATCACTTGCCTGTTTTGATAGAAGGTCTTTTTCCTGTCCAATCTCAGCTGGCCTGAGCATCATGTGTAAACCCACGGGGTGTTTGGTTTACTTGTTCCAACACTTTCGGTTGCCGGCGAATCAGCCCTTCCAACACTGGCAGTGTTGCAGTCCGAACCTTGCATAGAAGTAGCTGTAGCCTTCAGAGACAGCTTTGATGCCACGAAGCGAATGGGACATGACATGAGAGTTCTTCAGAATGGACACCATGATCCTGTACATGTCATGACATGTCATAAAACACGCTCTGTCCAGACCTGCGCCACTGAGGTTCCGCAGTGGCCTTGAGGTGGAATCTGTGGACAGATTTCAGGGACAGGAGAAGGAGGCACCGAATCTGGGCGGATCTAGATGGAGGTGCACCTACGACCGTTTGTTCTACAGCTAGTATCTAGAAGAGTCTCTTCATATAATCATATATATATAGACAGATGCCATGTTTGGAAGATGGACCATCATGCACCAAAATGCTGCACCCAGCGGAACTCAAGTGCCAGTTTCCTGAAGAGACAAAGATATATATATATAATAAAATATATATACGCATGTATATGGTTATACAGTATATTTATGTATATGGAAAGTTGTCTCAAGCCTTCAGATTGAAAGTGAGCTGTTCGGAACATGGTTCACGGTCCCAGGTCCAATTTCCATGTGGTGCCGAGCTTGGAGGGGACCTGGTGTGCTCATTCACTGGAGGACTATTTAGTACACCCCTTTAGAACTCTCACAAACTTGCGGCAAGTGCAAGCAATATCATAATTAGTGAGATCAGGTGAAATAATATTAACAAAAACACAAAACAATGAATTCGGCTTTTACCAGACTTGTCAGGTCTCAATACTTGCCCATGCATTGGACCTTCATCCCGGTCTTCACTGACAGACGGTTCATGTGTTCATCGGTCAAGAGTGTATCGTACCCTGTGGTATGTTCTAACTGAAACGACCGCAACAGGATGTAGCAGTCTAATTTGCTGAAGTAACACTTCTGGTGGACACATCGTAGTGACCTTCAGGTCATGTGTTCAATGAACGAATGTGACACACGGCGTTCTAGTGGTCCTTTTTTGCCACGACTGTATTTGGATCTGAACGTGTCCTTCTACCAAATCGTCCCATGTTCGCCAACCTTGGGCGGTCATCATGTTCCCCCCTCGACCACGAAGGGAGACCGCTGGCAGGTCATCATTTTTTGCGCGGTCAGAAACAACCGCCCTTCGGCGGCACAAGGATGTGAGTTACCGGCGAGAAACGGGCGAAACGGGCGAAACGTTGCTCATTTGGAAGTGGATATACACGAGCATACTGCTTGTGCAGAGTTACTGTTCTCCTACAAACACAACTCTATATATATATATATGAACACAGGGTCTTCAGTATACATATATACAAATAGATGTTATAGTTATATGTATATATCAATATGTTCGTGCATCGTAACAGTTCTTAAGGGTGTCTCACCGGTCTTGGAAAGGTCCTTATTCACCATCATCATCCACTGTTACAGGGAGTGTGATGCAGTGACTATATTTTCCACATATATATATATATACACATGCACATACTGTATTACACCCATAATTTGCACGTTACATTGACCAATTTTTCCATCAGAATTTACCCCAAGGTACAAATTGCCGTATATCTACTGGATTTGTTGGCATCAAATTACACAATTGAAGCACATTGAGGATTGGGTCAGGGATGGTCAGGGATGGTCAGGGTGGCTCGCTTCTCAATTTGGTCTTCGTCAGTACCACGTCATCCGCCGGTCGCCCTCCGGTCGCATGGGATGGCTCCTGGTCGCCTCGGTGGCGGAGTTCCCCGGTCGCCCGGCCTCGTCCCTTGAAGTCCCCCAGGTGATTTCTGCCCTTTCCATGTCCTAAGGTCCACGTTCTCCAAGCCCCAAGCCCTTGCTGACTGTGAGTCATCCTGCATGTCACATGTGTTTGAAGGTCCAGTACTGAGTTCTTTGACAGGTTCTTCGACCTTGAGGATTGCAAAGTTCAAGAACTGGTCTGACCAGAGTAATTAGCAATTGATCAATTGCGACACAACACATCAAACTCCAACAAAACATTAATCAACCATGGTCATTTCAAGCAAACTTCATTGTTGTACAGTGGTTTCAGAGTAGATGGGATATATAATCCCCAATGTCGGTGGTAAAAATATGGACACCCATTTGTCTAAGACATGTTTGGGGGTGCCAGTGCCATCCACTCTGAACCTGTAACTATAGGCAACAGTCCAATCTGAATTGCAGAACCTCCGCCCAGGCGAAGGCAAGGTGGGCTTCTTGTGCGACTGGCGACGGTTGAACGTCATGCTCACGCGCGCGAGGATTGGCCTTATTGCTCGGAGTGCCCAGCGGAAGGACAAGACCTGAGGATGACCTTAACCTGAGGGCTAACCACTACCTGAGAGGCTGTGCAGGCTGCTTCGCTTGGCTTTGGGGATGTTTTGGAGCTACCTTTTGGATGTGAAAAAGGAGCGAGCTGTCTACATGGCTCTAAACAGGGGCCCACCTTCAGAATTCAAGCCAACCCTTAAATGGGAGTGATATATGCAAGGCACATCAACGCACACACCCCACCTCCATCTTCGTTTCTCCCCGGACCCCGTGGTGAGTCTTTCCGCCGTGGAGAGTCAGGCTGCAGTGAGTCTATCCTCGTCAGCGATGTCCACTCAGGTCATAGGTAGTCGGTCCACCTTGATGTCGGACCCCCCTGTGGCACGAGTGGTGACTTGGCACAGGTGGGTGACTTGCGGGGCCAAGGATGGTGGTCTTTGGCTGTTTGTTTTTTCTTTTGTTCAGGAGGAGATGAACTTGCTCATGGAACCGATGCGTGGTGTTGATATGTGTTCATCAAGTTGTTTGTGCAGATTCCTTCAGTTTTGAAGTTTCTCAGCGTCCTCATCACTGCTGTCCAAACCTTTTTGAAGGACCGGAGTCCTTGCCTTACCCACTCGACCCACAAACGGGACGTAGTCAACAGTCGACACATTGGTTTGCACTTTTGTGACGTGTCCAGTTTATGTAGACTTGGGATGTTTGAGGCATACCTCCCAAGCATACCCCATTGTCAAGCATACACCATAGTGCATTCCCTGTGTGTGGTCCACTTTGACATATATGTTCACGACTCACCAACAGCTCAACTTCAAATGGGTGCTTTGATTGAGCTGCTTGCATCGAGCTTATATATGTTGTATGATTTTGTCAGAAAGCTCATAAGTGGAATGTGAACCTAGGGTGAACGAGCCTAGGGTGGGGTCAGCAATGATGTGAGGTGCGTGTCTTGATGGTTTCATCCTATTTTGTCTCCTATTTGTCATGTCCCTTATTTGTTCCTTATGTTTCCCGAAGCTCCCCACAAGGGCAGGAGCTTATTTGTACCTTATGTGTTTCTTACACTCCATGGAAGATTAACATGTAACCTGAAAACCACTGGTTTGTAGAGGAAAGTAGTCTTCCAACGGTCCATTTTCAAGTTCCATGTTAACTTTCCCGGGTGTATTTGTCCCTCATTTGTCTCTCATTTGCCTTTCATTTGTCTCTTAAATGTTGGAATGCATGAAAACCCTTATTGGTCTTCTATTTGTGTCTCTTAAATGTGCTTTATTTTACACCGGGCTCGTTTTGGGTAGGCTCACTTTGCAGTTCTGAGAAGCTGGTCCTTTGCGTTGTTCAAAGCCAAAGAGTATGTTTCTACAGATCAACCGACCATAACTCCTGTAAATGTAATTGTATGTGGTTTGAAAGCATAAGAACAATCACGCTGTTCATTGAGCTATTCTCCATCCTATTCTGGTTGCTGGATCGGTTCCAACAGAGGCTGTAAGCCTGACTCGGGCCTGACTCCAGCACATGGTACATCCGCACGTCCACATCGTACAGATCTTGGTGTTCATTTTGGCCGCTACAATACCCATGGCGGTCATCCCCTATAATATGACCATGGGTATGGCTAACCATAACATGTCTACCAACATGGCGGTCATCCCCCAATGGCGGTCAATCCCCCATGGCGGTCATCCCCAACCATGATTGGGCAGGGTCATCCCTATCAAAAAAGGTTTCATGTCTCCCCTAAGCTGCAGGGGTCCTCTCAAGCGGCCAGCCGGCTGGGCTATTCCAGTGTGGATTCCCCTGCTGTTGGGCTCCATGTTTCGATGTCCTGCCGTGCGTGGCTCGAGGCTCATTTGGGCCGCGGCTCGTGGCGCCATCTGTGGGGAGAGCGCCAAGGGGAACTGGGTGCCAAGGCGACGTGTTGGCCGTTGTGGGTGAAGCACATACTGAAGACATGGCATGGCATGTCCAGGGATGTGATTGGTGTACATGCGTGCCCGCCTTCAAAGACCATTCCAAAAATATTGTGGATTTGGTATTCTACTTTGAAGTATAGTGTACATCCTCAATAAACCACTGCTTGTTCGGTAAAGACTATAGGCTATTACAGTAAATCAACGGTTAGAATCCCACAGCATCAACAGGCCAGAACTCCAGCTTTGGATCGCAGTCGTGCACATGACTCTGAGCACTGCAAAACCCCAAGAAAATGATTCCTGACAAAGCCAGCTTAACAGAGCCTTTGACAGCCCACCCCAAGCACCTCCACAAATGTCTACCAAATTCTGACAACAAATGCTCCCACTCTCACATACCATGTCACCTACCTCACAAAATCTCCAATCATCTCTACAAAATCTCACGTCCGTCCTTCTTCGCTCAGCATGCCTCCTTCCAGCCCGTGGCCGGCTGCGCCCCTGGCCGATGGCAGGTATCTCGTGGACGACCGCGATGGCATCTGGACAGTGAAGCAAGGCAGGTATATCGTGTCGACCTGTCGACCGGCGTGTCGTCTGCGAACATTCCCCGGTCATTTCCTGGTGCGGTTTGTTCACTGTTTGTTTCCAATAGGGGGAAATGAACCTCTCATCGAAGTGACTTTTAGATGCTACATATATATATATATAGTTTTCCTAGACAGAGGTTCTCATCGGGGGACTGGAAAAAGGTTGTTTTTCGATCCCTGAACACGCCGGAACACGCTCTCGATGCTTCTCGGGTATGCACGGGTTATCTACTTGAGAAATCTGGGAATCGACATCGCTTCTACAGCGATTCCAGAGTAGATGACACAGGTCGGCTCAAGATGTCCTTTAGACCGGGCTCCATATATGGTCCAATAATGCTGGAATGGTTGAAGACCGTGATGTTGAGTCCTGAAGAATGACCACCTGTCCGGGATTCATTCTTCATGCAGCTGTTGAGTCAGGTGATGACCCCGTCAGAAATGTCATCTCATAATCGAGACATCCCTTTTCTTTCCTTGGAGTTCAACGTACGGGGATCAGATCTGCCAAGATTCTGCTGTGCCAAGCAGGAAGCCATAGGAAGCCTGAGTCCCGGCAGCAAGGTTTTGCGGATTTGTTGGAAGGATGCCCAGCGCTTGCAGGCATCATTGAGGAAGTCCAAAAGGGTATCGAAAAGAAGAATCCCGCAGGCGAGGCCGCGTTCCCGTTCCAGACGGGATTGGGGTATCAGACGGTTAAATTAAATCTGTGGCTCGGTTTTGACACGGACGTGGAAGAAGACTATGTGGCTATGTGCCGTGGAAGGCAGCGTCGTATTTGTTTAATTAGCAGGGGTTGGGACATGTTTTGGGATGTTTTGGGTGGTTCACTGGTGTGTACTTAAGGGAACCTCAATGGGGATTGTTTGTATAGTCAAGTTTGTTTGCCCTGACGTCACTTAACAGAGAGGGGCCCAAAAGAACATCAGGACGCCCCAGAGCCCCTCAAGGTGCACTATGGCCAATCTAATGATATCAACGACAGGCAACACACCGATCCGCAGCCCAGATGGATTTGGATGGAGAGGACACCTGTTTTTGGTTCAAGACTTCGAAAGTTGCCCTGGGCTCGGGATGGTGTCCCAACTCCACTCGCCGATGGTTTTCTCATGTTTTGTCGATTTTTCCGCGGTTGCAGTGCTTGTCCCTGGGAACAGAGCACTGGCTTTGAGCTGATGTGGGAACATGCAAACCATATGCCAGACATGCTTCATTCCCACTGACCCGCTTCTTGCAATCACTTAGCAAACGGGGACTTCTTTGTGCAGCAGGGCGTACACCGGGACGCCCACCGGGTTTGTTTGCGCCGTGTCATCCAACGATGGCTGTGCAGGCGGCAATGATGCGCCAGCTAAAGTAGAGCAGAAGGAGGAGGATATCCTTGACAGTTGGGAGGACCCGAGTCCGATGGTGGAGAGTTGAATTCTCTTCGACAGGAGAGCTCAGTGTCATTGGTTCTCACGTACGAAGAGTGCTTGTTACGTGGAGGTTTTCCAGAGCTCTCGACTGAGCATTGCCCCTCAGTGAGCATGTTTGCAGGAGTGCACACCCTGAGCCAGCTAGGACATCCAAACATAGAGCCTGAAGATAGGTCCCTGGACTGTCCTGGAGGAAGCACTGGTTCGCAGGTGTACTTGACAGCTGTCAAGGTCTTGTCAGTCGCTGTTTTGCTTCAGTGGAAGACATCCTGAAACAAGTACTGTACACGGGATGAGGTGTTTATGCTGGAAGAGCTTTACTTCTTACATGTTGATTCACTATCACATTGTAGGCACATGTTGATTTTGTAGAACCCAGAAGTCCAAGTCATCTATGAACCACCTTCGCAGGACATGGAGAGTCCGCTCATGACACCGGCGAATGAAAGCCAGGGCGCGGGCGCTTTAGCAAAGGCCCTCGAAGAGGACGGGTTTGTTTTCTGCCTATGACATGACAAGCAAACAGGGGAGGATGACAGGACGCATGACCCTTTTGCGAGTGACATGACCTTCCATTTCGGTTTTCATGAAAAAGCACGTCGGCTTTTCTTGTATTCACCAGCCGAAGTGGCACAGAGCCTTCAAGCATGTTCAAGCAATCTCATGCCAAACCTGAACATGTCAGAAGAAGATAGTGTAATAGTGGAGAAGAACAGTGTATTTTATAGCTAGCTTCTTGTTCCTAGTAGTAACAAGTGCATCGCTAGTAGTAACAAGTGCCTTACTAGTAGTAACAAGAAGCTAGTAGAAACATAGCGTATGTTCTGAAGCTCTCCCAATCCCTCCGACCGACCGAAGCCGGTTTTCCGCGAACCGCTCCCGGAGCCAGGACCCCGCGGAGCTTCCGGAAGCCGACCCAGAGGCTGCGAAGGCGGTTCCGTGGAATGGGAGCGAGGAATCAGACACGCGTTCCAAGGGGAATGGATACTATATGGGATCATATATCTATATACACATGGGATGTTACACATGGGATACATATATATATATATATATGGGATACTATGGGATACATTAGGATACTATATATATATATGTTGTATATGGGAATACTATATGTTACTATATGGGATGTTCTTTGGGTGATTGGGATACATTGGGATACTATACCCACTTTGCTACGCGAGATTCGACAATTCGACGATTCATTCTTTCAGTGCACGAGGTTATTTAAGAATATGTTTTTCTATTGGCATGACAGGACCGCCACCCACCGGTTGCAACCGATCAGGTAGTTTCAGGGCCTTTGGGAAGACGAGTGGACGCGCCACTCACATCTTCTGAGCGGAGTTCGATCTACCATGATCTACCCATATCATATCCAATAAATGACAGACAAGGCGTGGAGAGAACGACGGCGTCCACAGATCAATTTGCATGTTGTCGCAATCATGCGGAAGACGTTGCAAAGTATTTAGGGACCTGACGCTAGCCTGGAACATGCCCATGAGTAGCATGTATCGAAGAACCAACCAAATTGCCCGAGCATGCCCGAGCAATCGTCCTGAAGAAAGAGGACTCAAGTTCAAACCAACACAAAACAGAAACAAGCTGAAACAACGACATCATCGAAACAACAAAGACAAGAGCGCATGCGGCCGCATGCGCATGTCCCACTTCTTTCCGCAACCCACCACACCCAGTAAGAATCGATTGCGGCATTCGGCGGCGTCCGGAGTCCGCTCCTTCGTTTGCCGGCCAGGCCGTGTGCTCAGTCCGCCTCAAGAAGACGCCGGTGGACTCTGAACTCCTGAGCCGGTGACGCACGGTGTGGGGCGTCTCTCCCGTGCTGGGGGAGCATTCTAAGAACAACACATGATCAACCAGATGACACTCAAAGGGGGGAGAGGTGATGGGGAGTTTTAATGGCACCCCCTGACTTGTGGTGGATGACTTTAATTATAACTGCTTATGTTGCATAATGTCATTGCAGACACTCAAAACAACACATTGTGTGCAGATTCACCCACAGCATATTGGTATTCAACGTATTGTAAAATATCAACAACATGCAATACGCATAACATACATTACATGTTGTTGTTTTGTTTGTTTCATTTTGTGTGTGTGTTTCTTTGGATATTGTATATTTTGTATTCCATGATCGTCAGCACATGTCAGCACTATTTCTGCTGGTCATGAAGCATAGTTTTTGAACGTTTCCCCAATACAATATCTTCATAGTGCAGAAGAGGTATGGGCTCCCTCCTACATACAGTAGTATACACATAGTCATAGTCGGTCAACATCGCCTAACTCTAAAAGGATCGATCTACTGAGTCTACTCACAATCCATTGCTCGGCTCGAGCCGCGAGCTATCCTTCGTGCGATCCGGCCCCGAGCACAGCTTGGAAGTGTGAAAGTGGGCCACGGGGGGTGGAGCCGTGAAGGGGTGAAACTCAAGTTTCCAATCAGATCAATTAGTCCTCAGCGTCGAAGGATGCAAACTGCGCCGCTCGTATACCGCTTGCAGAACTCATCATTTGTCCGTCATTTGAGCCATCACTCTTGTGTGAGAATTGGTTCCGTATACCAGCTTAAGTTGGTCTTGTGCGTGCGGGTGCGCTTATCCTTTTTTGCTCTTCTTATCCTCGTGATCTTCGTGTTCATGTCATTCTCCTCGATTCCGTGCTCGAAGGTGCCAACATCGTCTTCGTTTGGGGTGTCCAAACATCCGCCAAAACACCGGGTGTTTGGGGTCGAGAATCCCAGCATGTTGTTAGCCATGGTAGGATCGGTGTTTGGGTCCGTTTGCAAGGGTTTTCGGGTGTCACCACGTTCCATGCCGAGAAGAATCTAGAAAGAGCAGGAAGATCATCAGAATGACCATTGATGACCTACCTCGCTGAAAAGTCACGTGGATCCTGAAAATCACTGGTTTGTAGAGGAAAACGCTCTTTCAGGGTGTCATTCGATCCGCGTCGATGGGAATATTGGAGTGCAAGACATCGACTCGTTGCCTTGGAGACTATCTCGTCCTTTGTGCTGCTTCATATCATTTCATAGTTTTCTTTGTCCAGAATCAAACTTCATTGTTCTGTCATTTGTGTTTCTTGCTTGAAGCAGATTGTTTCACCATGTTTCACGTCACACTGTACGCAACCAAAGGGTCCTTTTCTCCTTCTTGACTTACTACCAGTATTTCTTTCGACTTGATTTCATATTTTGAGGCACTCGGAGATCCCTCCGGAGTCCAGGGAAGGCCTTGGCAGCTTTCCGCAAAATCCGAAAATGCCCGTGGCATTGCC
The DNA here is from genome assembly GCA_963970005.1 of Durusdinium trenchii. Lineage (NCBI taxonomy): Eukaryota > Dinophyceae > Suessiales > Symbiodiniaceae > Durusdinium > Durusdinium trenchii. The sequence goes on from CAXAMN010014446.1 coordinate 1,897,993, forward strand.
CAAATTTTCTCGAACAGGGCGGTCAGCTGTGCGAGGTGAGCTGGAGACAGTAAGTTGACTTCACACAAACTAGTACAAACTATATCAAACTATAAAGTTGAAGTGATCAGCCTATCCCGCAGCTTTGGGATGCTTTGAGTCATTTGGCCTCTATGTTTGCCTTTTGCTTGTTCAAAATCGGGGGTCTAGGATAGTTCACTATAGTATTGTTTTGTTTTGTTCCGACTACTTCTACAGCTGTTCACGCAACATCAATCTTCACGCTTGCGCTTCAGCACAGCTGCCGAGGTGGGTGTCATGCCGAAATGCCTCGTTGGGAGGAGCGCCTTCCCAATGGTTCCTTCTGAAAAGTGTAACAAGAGTAGAACAGCCATAGTTTAGTGGGCCAATGGGGGTTGTAGGTCATTTCTTTCGTCCGCTGCGAGGATAGGAGAAAGATACTGAGCCATTTTTACATCATTATAGGAGCAATCCTATGCAATCCTTGACCTAGAGAAATTGGTTTAACCACAAGCTCTCCTTTGGGTCGGGCATCTTTGACCCTCGGGTTATACCACACGGACTTGCAGGATGCTGCATAGGTTTTCGCCGGAGGTTGCTTTGTTGGGAGAGCTCTCCGGATGTCACTCCACGCGTGGATGGGTTGGATTTGCCAAATCTCACATCAACTCCAAAAGGCGCCTCATCTCCCAGATGAGGCCGGTTGAAACAAGCCGACCACTCCGGTGCAAAAGACGCACGACCCGCGATCAGCAAATCATTTGCGACAAAAGATGCGCGGACCGCCGGACCGCTCGGGTGTTACACTGTTAAGGAGGACAACGGTCTATGCTGAGATGGGACTGAGTTTGGTACCATATAGTTCTTTCCACACCATTTTTCAATGGCCGGAGTTGGTTGTTTTATGAGTTCTCACCAAGGTATGTGCGAGTTTGGGGTCATATGCAAACCTTAAAAGCTCTGACACATGAACCATTGTGAACTGTAGACTAGTCACTTCAGTCTGTGAATCAATTGGGTTTTCCTTTTGAACATGTATATGTCTGAGCGGCAGGCAATGGGTGGGCTGTGTATGGCTTAGCTGTTTTTTATTCAGAACGGAATGAGGCTCTCCCTTTGCATACAACGACGGCTCCGGCTTGGCTGCATATTTAAGTCCTGCAAAAGTGACATAGCTCACCACCATGGCTTTCTCGAAGCACTGAGATGTTCCATCGAACCAGTCGAAAAGCCCCATTCGCCGAAGCCCTCGACCAGAGAAAACCAGAACTTGGGCGAATGGACTCCATGAGACTAAGTGCCAACACCAGTTTGCGAAGCTACAGCCCATTGCTTCAATGTCGTTGGGAGCTCTAAAGTTTTTCAATCGTTTGTCCACTTACCGTAGAGCGGGTTGAAACACCGAAAGCCGAACGGGCCTGAGTACTCTGAGTATAAAGGACTTGGAAAGTTCAGCGAATTGCCTTTGTTTTAGATTGACCAGATGTTGGACTTGAGAAGCGCTGTCCTGTCAGAAGAACACTACTTTAATTCAATTTGACCTTGGCTGTTTTCTTATGGTTTATTAGCATTGGTCTACTTGTTTTTGCTTGCCGCTCAAGTTGGAGTTATGGACCTGGCTGGACACGCCTGTTTCGCTTTGAGATATATCCATACACTCTAAGCTTGTTTTTCCTGCAAATGACATTACTGAACAGGGTTTTCAAGTCCAAGGAAACCACTGGCTTTCCAACAAGTAAGCTATACATCAGTTCAACACCAAAGCCACCCAGAACTTCTTGAAAAACAAATAAACAAACAAACAAAACAAAACACAACAAACAAACAACAACAAAAAAACACACAAACAAAACACCAGTAAACGTCATGTTTCATGTTCTCAGCCTGGTACAGGCCTTGCTGACCAAAGCGCAGCAAACAGTGGTGGACTTGGTGCTGCAGCTTGGTCCGCATCTTCCGGCTGGGAGTTCGCCAGGTTGAACATTAAAATGGGTTTTGAGAAGTTGCCTTTTTTCCATATGGATGTGTTTCTGTCGGCATCATGAGTTTCCTTTGTTTTCCTGCCGGGTGTCGTTTCCAAGTGCTTTTTTGGGGCTCCAGCTCAGTCACAAGACTGAGATGAAGTGATGCAGGTGGTGAAGGGAGTTTGTGGCCAGGGTCTAAGACCCTGGGGCGACTGAAGAACCGCATAGGATCTTCTCCTTGGCAGGAAAATGTCCAACGAGGCAAGGCGATCTTTCCCTGCTCCACATGAAGTAGCTGCTAGCTTCGTGGTTCGTCGGAGGTGTGGGGGTTTTTGATTTGAGTCCTCCAAAGTGGTCATTGGAGAGCGAACATGTTGGAGCTGGGTGACGACCAGAACTTGTCACTTGTGATTCAGGAGCTTCCCTTCATTGAACGGCACCCCCTTTTCGAATGGGCAATGGCTTCCAACCTGGTTGAGCTATGGCCTCCAACCTAGGAGCAATGGCCTCCAACGCTGGGTTCGACCGGCTTGACGCGTAGTTGACAGGCGTGGTCACAATGTCTTCTTGACAGGCCGGTGGGTCGCGTTTTGGGCGAAAGCGACTGAAACGAACGCATTCTTCCACGGCCGAAGCAGTAAAGCGACTGCCCAGTTTGGATTTGTTCGAAGAACTTGTCTTAGGTAGTTGTCTTGGTATCTCAAGAGTTGTAGGGTGTTGCAAGGGTAATTAGCTTGTCGGATGTCACATTGATTTCGAGACGGGCATGAAGAGGTGACTGAGGAGATCCTGTGGACAAGCGGGCAATCAACCAACATATGGCTATGTTCAGTTTACGTAGTAGTTGTGTGAATTCGTCCTGCAATCAAATCACTCTGTTGAGATTCAGTGAAGCTCTATTGATTTCGGAGAAGGGATGTCCTGTAGCCCAACAAGTTGTGCCAACCCACAACTTCTGGGTTGTTCATCCCAGTCTCGTTGGTTTGTTTGGTTGTCAGTAAAGGATAAAGGCTGACGGCCAGACGCCGGCCGACAGCTCGTCCATCGGCTGTGGGCTGTCGGCAGTCGTAGCTTACGACAACTTAGAACAACGAGTCGGAGCTTTAGGAAGCAACGCCAAACTCGCTTCGAGACTCGCTCGCAAGCCAGCCGGCCGATTATTCAGATCTGAGGGTGGGTAACGGAGAATGCCGGGAACCCGTGTTGAGGGTAGCAGTGATGGGAGATTGAAGGAGATCAAGAGTTCTCTCAGGGTCCAAGATGAAATAGTTTGTGTGACGCTTAGGATATTTCAGTACCTAGTACCAAGATGTACCAAGTATCAACCATAGGATCCAGAGCACCATTAGGCCATAGGTGGTTGGTGGATGTCGGTGCTTGTGGTCCATGGCCTTCATTGCCTCCGTGAAGTCGTCGACCGTGGGTCAGGTGCTGCGGGCTCCGGGTGCAAGCGACATGTTTAATGCGTGGGGAGGTGAAGGAGGATAACACGGAGGTGAATTCCCGTGGGCACCGGGAAGGGCTTGCTGGAGAATAGCGATGCTGAGCGGGAACAATTGGAATGAAGATCATACTCCCACCCAGCAGAGGAGGATGTCGGGTTGAAAGTCAAGTGAAATCGGGAAAGCACTTGACTTTTCAATTGAGAGTCGATCACATGATGTCGGGTTCTGAGTGTTGAATCCATCGTTGAGCTGGGTTGCAGTGTTGAATCCAGCACTATACTCGATCTTGGCTGGCAACAACACACTGGACATGGGCTCATGAATAATGATTACAATACTTTCATTATGTTTCATTGCGATTCCTTATTGAGACATTTTGAGTAACAATTAATCCGGGCCTGCCCCTTTCTAATCCTCAGGAGACTGACACATGACGGTTGATGACCGGTGCCATTGAATTACCGGAGTTGGAGCGCATCCACATGATCCAGATGGAGGGGGATTGGCCAAGACAGCTGACATACTTTAAAGCACGTGGTAAGTGTGTTTTGTATGCCCCGAGTCCCTGACCAGATGGAGGGACTGTTGCTTGCATATCGTTCTCCTCAAGAAACCATAAAGTTTTCTCGGGTCCACTCGCACATTTGAGGATGGGTCCTAAAAAACTAAGGGCCTATAAGGGCCTAGTGCTTGCTAGTGCTGGTGCTGACGGACTTGGCAGTTGACTGAGGGTGGTTGGATCCAATGCACTGTATTGTTCGAATGGAAGGAACCACCTCATTCCTTGTCAGTCTCTACAGGCCATTGCAAGGGTTTACCTCCGATGATGCGATGGAGTCCTGGTGCCCACGTAGTCCTTGCTGCAGCACAGCTAGCGGTTAGTTTGCAAGAATGTGAAGTTTGGCACAGCCAGCAGGAAAAGGAAAGCACTTGTGCAAGTGCAAGCCAAGCATCAATGAATATCAATCATATATGATGATAAGTATGATGATATACATGATTATGCATATATGTATACACCATATTCAGCCACGATCAAAGTTGCCCTTGTACTGGCACATTGTGAGAAGCATGTTTGGTCGGAACTAGATGTGTGGTTAAGCTTGCATGTGTGCTGCTGGGCGCATGCCCACCATTGCCAGAGGCAGCTGAGCATAGTGTGCAGGAGACCCTACCAGATGTGGCTGCGGAGTGCACAGAGTTGAGATCCAAGCACGGATTGCCAGGAAGTCGGTCGTCCTGGAAGCAGTGAACCACCAAGCCAAGCGTCAAGTGGCACTGACCGCGGCAACTGGTGGGGCGGTCCGGATCTTAGGAAGGGAAACTTGGCAACCAATGGGTTGGCAGGATGGAAAAGACTTGCGGACCTTGCGTGGTATGAATCCCTTGTTGCCTTCATCTAGATCTGGGCTAGTTGTGCGTATTTATAGACAAAACAACGTGAACCGCATGCAGTGGCACCGTGTCATTGTTTGCATCTGGGCCGAAACTGTGTCGCGTTTGTTTTGCTGTGCACTCTTGCTGGCGTTTAATTTAAGCCAGTCGGCTGAACCAGACCGTGTATATAAAATCCGTAGAACAGTAGAAAAGCCATATACAATAATATATATGTATACAATATGTATATAGAAAAATATATATCTATTCATTGATGTCACTTGGTTTGGTGAGCCCCTTTTTGGACTTGCGCAAGCCTCCACTTGAGGCATTGCTGATTGGTGGAGAGACCACGCATGCGTGGGCAGGATTGGGGCAGGTGCCCGTTAGTTTGTGGTGTGGCTGCTTTGTTCAGAGTTTGGTCGACTAAATTGTCATGCACTGTATACACATGCTTTAACATGGCATCATGGCCCTGCATATGATGCGTTTTTATATGTCGTTCAATTCCCCAAATGCCAACATCATCCATCCTTCATTTGAAACCAACATACACACGCGTGTCCATGGTGTTTGGTCGAAACATGTTGCTTAAGGTGAGAGGAATCATGACAGCAAAACGTTCAAAGTCTGAGGGACTTTCGACCAGACCACACAAAATCGTGCACGTTTCAACTCCGAAATGCAAGCCGGAGTGGACACCAAGTCTGTCAACTCTGCATGAACAGATGACAATCCACAATCTAGAAGCAATGCGAGGAAACACACCCATGCAGCGAAGCCGGTGGTCGCTAGGTTGTGGCCCTATAACAATAAAGATCAATAAAGGATAAATTCCAGGAAGAAAGTCTATCAACAGCGCCCTTGAGTCACTTGAGCACGTTCTTTTGTTCGGTTTGGAGGTCCAGGTACTACAGTTCTTGGGCCCTCAGACATGTGTTCAGCAGGCCACAGGCTCTGCGGAGGAGCTGGTGCAGCGAGTGCGCTCGGCCCGGAGAGCCCAGAAGTGACGGACCGGGACACCGTCAGCACCCTTGCGAAAGGTTGAGAGTCGTTGTTGGAAACCAGTCATGCATTTCTGAGATGGTGAGGCCCCAATGCGAATTCCAAGCAATGTTTCAGGGCCTATGGTTTGTGATTGCAACTTTGGACTTCAGAATGTAAAGGAAACAATGTGCTGTCTTAAAAGCATAACATTTGCCGAATTGGCGCGAGGGAGGATCCCAGAGTTGTTGGCCATTTGGATGCCATTTGGACCTCCCGGTCGCGGGTGGACATGGGCTATCGCTTCTTGAGAGACGAGTAGTTCAGACGTTTTGCCAGGAATTGCAGATTCCCAGGGTTCGCCCGAAACTTCTGGTTTTTTCTGAATCAGTCACCGCAGTCACCGTCTCTCCCCCTGGAAGGCGAGGTGTTTGCGCGGTCAGATTGGACGAACATTCCCACACTCCACATGGAATATTTATTTGTCTACAGTGAAGTTTTGGACCCCCAAAGTCAATGTTTTGGATTTGAGCGAACAGACGTGATTTATTCAGAACATGATGTGTGAAAAATCCGGCGGGTCCCTGACCTCGCATGTGTTGAACCGGGCATCGGAGACCAGGCGATGTGAACATCTCGGGCGACGAATTCCTGGCGACTTGAAGACATCGGAAAGAACGAGACATGAGTGTGTAGTACAATAGGCATATCTCTCAAAGACCCCCTGGAAGAAGGAACATGGACCAACACCCATTGGTTTGGGGGTTTGACTCCCTAATTAAGTGGACATTCACACTCACATGAGACTTATAACCAGAAGCTACTAGGTTGGAGGCCATCGCTAATAGGTTGGAGGCCATGACTACTAGTAACAAAGAAGCTACGAACGCAACAAGATTCCAAAGCCTCATTTTTGTCTTACCTTTGGACCAGTGTAAACCCAACTCCGGGGGCGTCCTTGAGCCACGTCAGCGGTCTTGCCACGGTGTGGAGTTCCACAGGATGCTGCTGCCTGCCATCGCTGGACTGGGACCACGTTACTGGTCATCGATGAGGCCGCCCATGGGGGCGTCCTGAGCATTGGAGGATCACTGGGTTACACCATGGTGCACCCACGAACGGGGCAGGCCACTGTTTATTTTTTCGTTTGAGGGGGGCCGGGCAATATACGTTTGGGCGTTGAACCCTGAACCAAAACACATGGTGCATGTTCAAGGATGTTGGCTGCATGGCCATTATGGCAAACCACAATAGTTAACAGTGACACAAAAACCATACCAATTATTATACTATATACTTATTTATATTTAAATTAAGTACGTGTCGAAAACCAGCCAAAAAGCATGCCAAACAGGCCTCTGGCAATTCCTACAGGATCCTGTATATAATATGTTTAATATATATATATATCTTCCTAATAGATATAGACATTTCCCCAGAAACAATGTTCAGGACTGCACCTCACTTTGGCAGTCCATCCACCATTCAGATTATTCAAGCTGGTCCAGAGTCAGCTGAGCGTGCAAAGCCAGAAAGTGAAGATATGCTATGTGTAGAGATGTGTAGAGATGTTGGATGTATATGTCTTTATATGTGACTCCCGTAGGAGCAGCGGCCTACCCTAAACAACTCACCTAAACCTAAAAGGGCCTCGAACCCTCAACCTAAACAAAAAGGGGCCTCCCTTCCCGCGGCCGCGCTCTTTGCCGGCACCGTACGAGTCCTCTCGTCCCTTGAGCCATCGGCGTACCGATGAAGGATCATCTCGAAGGTGGAACTTCTCAGAATTCACACCGATACTATGTTCTTTTTCGAGATGATTTATTCAACAGCTTGCTTTCGAACACCTTCAACCCACCTTTCTCCGAACTTTCTATTTGCGTTTGTTTTCAAAGTGCTGGTTTCATCGAAAATTTGAAATTTGCCGATAGCTAAAACCTTTCTCAAGAAAGTGGTGTCCATGGGCTTGGTTAGGCAATCAGCTAACATGATAGCTGTAGAAATCCATCGACAAACTGCGTTGCCTTCGGCTTTGGTTCGCCATTCCTGGCAATTAGGAACTGCTAAGTTGGTCACTAGATCGAAAAGTGATTTGCAGTCTGTTACCAGTAGGGCTTTTGGTTGTTCACTCAAAGCCTTTTCCGGCTTTTGCCATTGGAAGTTCGGATCATTCACATAGCTCCATAGGCAACGAACCCATGTCAGTTTATCAAGCGAGCTTGACATGGCATACGCTTCGGCACTCAAAGTTGACCTAACAACTCTGGCAATTTGTTTTGATCCCCACGCTATTGTGTAGAGATGTTGGATGTATATGTATATATATATATATTGACATTATACATATCACTGGAGTTCTTTAGCCAGCCCTCGTGGACGTCCCCTAAACCAGCGCAGGTCTCGATGATCTCAGCGCGCTTGTTGGATATTCTGGACCTTTGTGGTCGCGCTGCACGGGGAACGGTTCAGCGTCCTTTCGGAGGCTTGCAAGTGCTTCTTTGCCGCTTGGTTTGGAGATGTTTGGAGATGCCAGAGTTGGTAGTATTGAGCAGGTCACTTAGTGTGTATTATATAATTGGTGGAGAATGGTGGAGAAGTGTTGGGCTTCTGAAACTCCTTGCAGTATCGTGATGTTCAATCTTCAGCAGTGCCCAATCATGTTATCTCCTGGCTCGAAGGATTTCAGGTCAGTTTATTGGCCCTGCTTGGTATGGTGGGGATCTTTCCCTCAGTTCTTTGCAATAAAATGTCTTTTTTGTTGGGACATTTGTAGGCAGATGTGTTCTTGCCAAGACTTGCTTTCGGCAAGTGGATTCTCCAACCTTCAGATGATAAGAATCAACTAGAATCAGAATCAGAAACTTATCTCTATGGATCATTTTTACCAAGTCTCTTGACACCAAACCATGTGCAATTCCTTGTCTTGTTGACAATTAGTAAATGCAGTATCAGTGTACTATGGCCATTTGCGCGTCATTGTAGATACGTTGCCCACAGAAATGTGCACATGGCCATTTCGCCTCCGAGGCGGAGACTTCCATCAGCTGCCGCCGGTGAGTCGGAAAGAGGGCTGGGCGTTCCAGGCCAAGGCGCGTCTGGCTTCAACGGGGCGCGTCTGGGTTCAACGCCCGGCGGTTTCGTATTTAAAGTGTGTTACAGTTTGTTTGTTTGTGTGTACATGGTATTTGTTCATGGTTCCTGGAGCTGCCATGCTTGCTATAGATGACTATCTCTTTTTGAGATAGATGCAGTAGATCATCAGCCAGAGCTTGTAGGTGGTTTGTTGAAGGACGTGTTGAGCAGTGGTTCGATATGTTCTGAGCAGTGGATCGATTTTGGAAGCAACCTTTGGGAAAGCCCAACGAATGGATATGAGATGATATGAGTGAATTTGGCGGCGGGATGCTTCCAGTTGGTTGGAAGAGTAGGATGACAGCCATAGGAGCTTGAATGGTTTGGATGTCCCCATACACGTGCTATGAAGTGAGTGGAGGGTTCTGATTATGACAACCAAATGACACGAAATCTCGAGAAGACTCCGTCCAAGTGACTGATTGTGAAATGTTCTGAAAGTTAGGCTGGAGATTGTTCGAGGCGCAGCTAAGCTGTGCCCGGCTGTGCCTTTTTACAAACATGTCCGCAGCTGAAGGGGCATTGCTTATTGTTTTTTGTTTGCATCCATGTGACGGGAGCCCCTTAAGTGATTAGTTTTTCTTTGAGACATGTCCATATTGTGTAAATCATGACCACAGATGGGCCATCATCCCATGCCGGTGCTCAATATACCACCCCATAATATACATTTCTAAGTACCCTTTGTATCTCTTGGATCTGGAGTCTCCAAAGAGTCCAATATACAGTGGAAACTGGGACGAGACTTCTAACACCTACCAAGTCAGTGGGTAGTATTTTGGATTTTTGGAATTGATTTCCCCACTAAACAAGAACACATGGAACAAGGTTAAGCTTATTTTTGTTTACATCTCAAGCAGTCAGAAAAAACATTCCATGTTTCCAAGGTCTGAAAGTATCTCGGACCAGAGTCATGAGTAATGCTAGATTCCTAATAATAAGGGGTGTCAACCGTAACCTCTCCAATTTGTGTTTTATATACATGTTTTTTTAAGGTTAGCTACAATAATAGTAACCTTTGGAGTTCATTTCCGGTCTTTCATGTTCCTTTCACTTGCTTTTGCTTTCATGTTGCTTTCATTCGGCTTTCATGTCGCTTTCATTCTGCTGTCATTCTGCTGCCTGCATGCATTATGTTTTATTTGGTCTCATTCTGCTTTCATTTGCCTACATGTTGCCTTCATTATGCTTTCATGTTACTAGTTGCTTCGATTCTGTTTTCATGTGCGTTCATTATTATGTCATTGTGCTTTCATTCTGCTTTCATGTGGTTTCATGTTACTTTCATTTGCTTTCATTCCGCTTTCATGTGTTTTCATTTGCTTTCATTACAGTATGCGTGCATTTGCTTTCATGTTGGTTTCATTTGCAAGAGAATGTTTAAAAGAGTAACCTAAAGGACAACATTGCAAAGCAAGCCAGGAGCCACAATAGGGAGAGGGCCTATATTTGTGGACCTCCTCCCTATTGTGGATTCTGGATCCTTGGCAGTTGTAAGGGGTAGGTACTCTTTGCAAGCCTGTTGAAGTGAAGCGTTCCTAGAGTTTTTACTGAAAAAAACTATGTCTTATGAAAGTTGACGTTTTTTGGTTGTCCTTTATTTTGCTTCCATGCTGCTTTTAGTTGCTTTCACGTTGGCTTCATTTGCAAGAGAATGTTTAAAAGAGACATGTAAAGGAAAGCATTGCAAAGCAAGCCAGGAGCACAATAGGGACTGTAATTGTGGACCTCCTTCCTATTGTGGAGTAAGGGTTTCTTGCTTTAAGGAGGTGAGGTGGTGACAGGCAGCCATACACATCCTTCATGAGCTGCCAGCACCCGGTATATGTAGCTATCCAGAGGCCAGCTCTTGCAGTCATAGACAACAAACTGTTTGCACCAAGGATTGTTTGGGCTTGAGGGAGAGGATAGCAGCCAAGCCCGCATCAAGCTCTCAATGTGCCGCTTCTTCTGAAGTAGGCTGTTTCCCTGTGAACTGCCAAACTCTTAAAGTCTTAGAGCGTTGCCTTTTCCTTTCTCGATTGGACATCAAAGAAGCAGCTCCAGGACAGCCTCCAGCCTCCAGCATAGTTTCATCCACCTGCACACACATTTTCTTCCTTCCAGGACACTGGGGCGGGGACATTGAGAGGCAAATTGTTGGCAAACAGTTCTTGACCTTTGGCAAGAGCTGAAGAGTGTTGCACGAGAGTCTCCCATCAGAGTGTCCCACAAGAGTATTCTACAAGGGTGTCTCCTACAAGAGTGTCCCGCTAGAGTGTTCCACAAAATGTTTCACAAGAGTGTCCCACAAGGGTGTCTCCTAATTACAAGAGTGTCTCCTGCAAGAGTGTCCCGCAAGGGTGTCCCGCAAGAGTGTGGCATCAGAGTTTTCCACAAGAGTGTCCCGCAAGAGTGTTGCAGGATAGCTTGAGCTTCGCACGAGAGTGCCCATAACAGTTTTCCACAAGTGTGTCTTACAAGAGTGTCCCACAAGAGTGCCCTACAAGAGTGTCCCACAAGAGTGTCGCACGAGAGCTTTTCACAAGAGTGTCAAACAATGGTTGTTTTCGAGTGCGTGTTTGCATTCGGGTTCATGGATTCCATCTTGTTTTAAAGCAAACCCTATGGGTTTGGAAGTTGGGAAATTTTGCCTTTCTTGTTTTGTGTTTTCATGCTGATGCTGGTTTCATTTGCCTACAACTTGCTTTTAGTTGCTTTCACGTTGCGTCCATTTGCTTACATGTTGCTTTCACTTGCAAAAGCATGCTTAAAAGAGACATGTAAAGGAAGACATAAAGCAAGCCAGGGGGCACAATAGGGAGAGGGTCTATAGGCAAAGCCCTTTTGCCCATTGCTGGAGGAGCATGTGACTCCCTGAGAGTTTCTGTGAGCATTGACACAGCAGAATCTGCAGTGATTAGTTGTGTTTAAAGTTGTTTCATGGTTGGAAACACGTTTTATGTATTTTGATATTGGCTATCATTATGTCTCCCAAACCCAGAATTTTGGGCGCAACGTAAATCACATTTGATCCGGATATTCTGAAAGCTTTGAATTTTGTAATCACGGATTACCTCCCTATTACGAATTAAACATTAGCCCTGGAGGTGTGGGCGGAGGCCATCAGCATCTCCTTGGAGCTCACGGAGGCGCAGCAGTGCGATTGATGAAGGGAGAGAAGAAGGGAAAAAAAGAAAACACATTTAATCATTAAAAAATCAAGAGCAAGATGAATGTGTGGTGTGCGTTTGTTGGCACAAGTGACTGATTTGGTGAATCCAGTTCCAACAGAACAGGGGCCAAAAAAGATGTATAGGCAGAAAGAAGGCATTCCATACATACAGGAATCCAACATACAGCTGAATTGGAATCCAACTAGGGCAATGAATCTGTATACCATGGAATCTACGCAGACAGGTCTTCTCACAGTTTGCAGAATGAATTGAAATTGATATGTATTGGACCTATATACTCGCCATACCATGGAATCTACGCAGACAGGTCTTCTCACAGTTTGCAGAATGAATATTTTGATATGTATTGGACCTATATACTCGCCACTTTCGCCTTTCCTGCCAGTAGACCACAACAACAAAAATCCCCGACACGTTGGAAACACATCCTTCGCTGCCCCTGCCGAACCGTGCCGGACCCGTCTCTTAAGGTGCTTCGAACCGATCCTGAGGAGCAGCAGCTCGCGCTGGCCTTGGAGGAGGCGCGTGGAGGTTTGGTGTTGGATCAGATCATCTTCCGGAGTGGATGTTTTTCTTTTTTCCCGAAATGAAGAAGTGACACGACCAGAGAATGAAGAGCCTGATGTTTAAGGAGCATTCTGACATGTGGTGTGAATGACATTCCAACCATGCGGGGAAAAAGAACCTTCAACCAAGAGTTCTGAATCTGGACTGGGAGACCGTTGGGTTTGCTTCAAAGTGGGAAGTTTGCAAGATGAGATGAACACATTTGATCACCAACATGTGTTGCTGATGTGCAAACCAGCCTTGTTACAAGTTGGGACTAGCGGCTAGGGTTTGAGACATTCGTGACGTCCAGGTGAGGAAGGGCCAAGTTGGGCAAAGCTCCTGGCAGTTCTTGGAGTCTTTGGCATCCAAACCCAGGTGCCTTGTGTCGGGATTGGAGGCATTTTGGTGCGGGTTTGACTGAAAGGGTCAGAGCATTGTTTGACGAATCACTCGTACAAAGAAAGATTTGATGTGCACAGAATCGAATGAGACATGTTTTTAGACATTGTTCGAGGGTCTTGAGTGTTTGTTGAGTCTCCAGTCTCCCTCTATCGGAGCAGTTTATCCGAGCGACCTGTTGGAAGTTCTTCCAAATCAAATGTTCAGGTTCCAAATGTTCGATAACGTGAGCCATTCAAATTCAGCCAAGTTTGCAAACAAAATCAGCCGAGTATTCGAGACGAGTGCGGTGTCGGGCAAGGTGCGATTTTTCGTCGTGGTCACGGTCACTTCCACAAGTCACATGGTGAAGAGGGCAGCTTCATGATCCACTGGAGTGGTGCAGCACTGATGCATGTCAAAGTGAAGGTTCCTTCTGGACAATTTGGAGTTGTGTTTTGTCAACCTTTTGCAAACAGTAGGGAAACATAGGGGAACATGGACCGATCACAGCAGGGATTCCTGAGAACATCACCAGCGAAACTGATGGGCTCCATGGATCTTTAAAGAGGTCAAATCGGAGGTCTTGGACCACATGCTTTCCTGGTCCATCCCATGTGGTCTGGTACTTCTCGGCTTACCTACCCACCAAGGACCAACGGATCCCAGATATGGATTGGTTCAAACCAATCTTCTTCGCGCTCTGTCTTGATTGCCATTGGACTTCCATCGGTCCCCTTGTCAATCCAATCCCCCGTCTCACGCCGTAAGGGTCACACCGCTGTGGGGAGACCGGCTCGGCCGCGTCCGGAGGCCGCGAGACCGTTGCCCTGTGGTGGTGGTGCCCACCAATCGCCAGGCATACGGGATCGGGATGGATGGAGAGCGTCTGAAGTGAGGTGCTAAAGGAGTCATGGAATAAAGGGGATGTATAGAGATCACTAATCAATTGTATACTTTTGGGCAATGGCCATGACAATCGGTATGCTATGGTGTGCTCACAGTCTCTTAATGTTATGTGTTACTCTGTTTACTTATCATACCTTCATTTTTCGGGATGTCGATGCAGTCTTCACTGAAACTGTTTTTGGTTTTAAGGAACATGACGAACCTAGTTAATTAAATACTTAGCTTGTGCAGAGAGGTATGCAATGGGAAGCAGCAGCGGCTCCCTGCATGCCGGAAAACAAGACTTGTATTGAAATTGAAGAATTGTATTGTGAAAACAGAGTGTGCGTCAAGGCTACGCACCAAGGTATGGTTGGTGAATATGTCCAGTGGACTCGTGGACTATCCTATGCATATTCATGGGGCGTACATGTCAGGAGGGACGCTTTTTTCGTGCAAACACACATGGCTGCATTCCATGTTACATCAGCCACAGTACTTGTTAGATCTGAAAGTTTTGTTCTGGGTTCCTCAGTGTTCGTGGTAGGCATCTAGAATCTAGAATTTGCCAAGGATTATGATATCCAAATCCAGAACGATTTCTCTTTTGAGGGTCCTGAGTCCTGAGTTTGGAGGCCTTGTGTTTATGACCCCTTGAGAGGGGATGTGACCGTCGGGAGACATTCCGTCGGAAGTTGGGAACGTGGCGCACAACACCTCCACTGCGTGAATTCATGTAGTCAACGCAACAGAAGCGTCAACTTTGATCGAACCAATGATTGCGCTGGTGCTTTGCATCCATCAAAGAATCGAACCAAAACACGAAACACCGAGGTTGCACAAAGACATACTGTATCCAATCTGTTTTAATCCACTCGCTATGTTTTGTTTGGCGCCGGACCAAGGCAGATCAGATCAACGAGGCAGCCTTGAAAGCCTTGAGCGCTCAGGCATACATGAACCGTGCTTGATGTGTTAGAAAGCAAGATAACCCCCCAGCCAATAGTAAGTCATGTCTGTCGTCCGTTCATTTGGTGGTTTTCCCACAATATGTCCATTTCCCTGAGCAGTTAATACACGCGCGGAACTCATCCAACCTGCGTGTAAAGGGGTCATCCTCTCCTACATAGAAAGGAACGTATACTGTTGGTACTCTTCTAAGCGACATAGGTAGTCTAGCTAATTTAACGCAAGTGTCAAGCACTATCCTCATCAAAGGAAGTTTAGTGTACGAAACTTCCGTGTTACGGACATTCAAGAACTGTTCATACAGCACTCATCCTACACCACTCATCAATACCCCACTCATCAATACACCACTCATCATACACCACTCATCATACTGATCATACACCACTCATCATACTGATCATACACCACTCATCATACACCACTCATCATACACCACTCATTAGACACCACTCATCATACACCACTCATCATACACCACTAATCATACACCACTCATTAGACACCACTCATCATACACCATTCATCATACACTAGACCTCCATGTGCAGATTTCGTGGCAGGGGCAGCACTTTGTGAACCTCCATGTGCAGATTTCCTGGAAGGCGCAGCACTTTGTGAACCTCCATGTGCAGATTTCGTGGCAGGCACAGCACTTTGTGAACCTCCATGTGCAGATTTCGTGGCAGGTGCAGCACTTTGTGAACCTCCATGTGCAGATTTCGTGGCAGGCACAGCACTTTGTGAGCCGCCATGTGCAGAATTCGTGGCAGGCACAGCACTGTGTGAACCTCCATGCGCAGATTTCGTGGCAGGCAGAGCACTGTGTGAACCTCCATGTGCAGATTGCGTGGCAGGCGCAGTACTTCGTGAACCTGCATGTGCAGAGTTCGTGGCAGGCGCAGCACTTTGTGAACCTCCATGCTGCTCCGAACCTCGACGGGTAAGCTCTGCGGAACGACGGTTGCGAGACGGTCTCGGATCATGCTCGGATCATTCTCGGAATCGTCCCTCCATTGTGATTAGAGTTTTCATTTGTTTCTTGAAGTGCAGATTTCGTGGCAGGCACAGCACTTTGTGAACCTCCATGTGCAGAATTCGTGGCAGGCGCAGCACTGTGTGAACCTCCATGTGCAGATTGCGTGGCAGGCGCAGTACTTCGTGAACCTCCATGTGCAGAGTTCGTGGCAGGCACAGCACTTTGTGAACCTCCATGCTGCTCCGAACCTCGACGGGGAAGCTCTGCGGAACGACGGTTGCGAGACGGTCTCGGGTCATGTCGGATCATGCTCGGATCATTCTCGGAATCGTCCCTCCATTGTGATTAGAGTTTTCATTTGTTTCTTGAAGTGCAGATTTCGTGGCAGGCACAGCACTTTGTGAACCTCCATGTGCAGATTTCGTGGCAGGCACAGCACTTTGTGAACCTCCATGTGCAGATTTCGTGGCAGGTGCAGCACTTTGTGAACCTCCATGTGCAGATTTCGTGGCAAGCACAGCACTTTGTGGACCTCGATGTGCAGATTTCGTGGCAGTCACAGCACTTTGTGAACCTCCATGTGCAGATTTTGTGGCAGGCGCAGCACTTTGTGAACCTCCATGCGCAGATTTCGTGGCAGGTGCAGCACTTTGTGAACCTCCATGTGTAGAGTTCGTGGCAGGCACAGCGCTTTGTGAACCTCCATGCGCAGATTTCGTGGCAGGCACAGCACTGTGAACCTCCATGCGCAGATTTCGTGGCAGGAACAGCACTGCGTGTACCTCGAGGTGCAGATTTCGTGGCAGCGCAGCACTTTGTGAACCTCCATGTGCAGAGTTCGTGGCAGGCGCAGCACTTTGTGAACCTCCATGTGCCGATTTTGTGGTACGCACAGCACTTTGTGAACTTCCATGTGCAGATTTCGTGGCAGGCACAGCACTTTGTGAACCTCCATGTGCAGATTTTGTGGCAGGTGCAGCACTTTGTGAACCTCCATACGCAGATTTCGTGGCAGGTGCAGCACTTTGTGAACCTCCATGTGCAGATTTCTTGGCAGCACAGCACTTTGTGAACCTCCATGTGCAGATTTCGTGGCAGGCGCAGCACTTTGTGAACCTCCATGTGCAGATTTTGTGGCAGGCACAGCACTTTGTGAACCTCGAGCAGATTTCGTGGCAGGCACAGCATCTGTGGAGCTGGAAGCTGAGAACTGGCGACTTTGTAATACAACTCTAGTACACGGAGCAATCTGTGGAGCTGAAAGCTGAGAAATGGCGACTTTGTAGTGCAACTTTAGTACGCGGAGCATCTGGCGAGCTGGAAGATGAGAACTGGCGACTTTCTAGCACAACTTTAGTACGCGGAGGAATCTGTGGAGCTGGAAGCTGAGAACTGGTGACTTGGAAGTACAACTTTAGTAGGCGGAGTAGGCTGGGGAGCTGGAGGCTGAGAACTGGCGACTTTCTAGTACAACTTTAGTACGCTGGAAGATGAGAACCGGCGACTTTCTAGTACAACTTTAGTACGCGGAGCAATCTGTGGAGCTGGAAGCTGAGAATTGGTGACTTTGTAGTACAACTTTTGTGCGCGGAGTATCTGGGGAGCTGGAAGATGAGAACTGGCGACTTTCTAGTACAACTTTAGTGCGCGGAGTATCTGGGGAGCTGGAAGATGAGCACTGGCGACTTTCTAGTACTGGAAGATGAGAACTGGCAACTAGTACAACTTTAGTACGCGGAGCAAGCTGTGGAGCTGGAAGCTGAGAACTGGTGACTTTGTACTACAACTTTAGTACGCGGAGTATCTGGGGAGCTGGAAGATGAGAACTGGCGACTTTGTAGTACAACTTTAGTACGCGGGGCAAACTGTGGAGCTGGAAGCTGAGAACTGGCGACGTTGTACTACAACTTTAGTACGCGGAGTATCTGGGGAGCTGGAAGATGTGAACTGGCGACTTTGTAGTGCAACTTTAGTACGCGGAGTAGCTGGGGAGCTGGAAGATGAGAACTGGCGACTTTGTAGTACAACTTTTGCAAAATGCATGAACAACGTTTTTTTCCTGCGAGACAGTTGACGGTGGTTGCTTCGCTTTCGCTCCATTGGTCGGTTCCAACTTGTTTTGTCAAAGAACATCGCAGCTCGGCGAATCAGCCTGCCACATGCCCATTTCCTATAGGTTTATTCTTTTGGAAAGTTCCGCCGCCGGCTTGCCCGGGAACTACTTGTATATTAGGAGCGTTGATTGTGTTGTACATATATATATAATCTCAATATCTTTATATATATATAGATATATTTGTGCAGAAATTGCAGGACAAGCTGTCGTTGGCTGCATCATCACGTGTTGCAAATCATCTCCGGCAGAACTCACTCAAAGTTGCTGTGGTTGGAAATCACAGCCTTGCTTTTGTAGTCGTAGTTTTGGTCCAAGGGATGTGGGCCAGTATTGCTTGGATCCTGTTCCTCATACCCACGCTACTGGACGCTTTGCGGGTGCAAGCCAAGCCGACGAATACTGCATGTTCATGAAGCTAGTTGAGAGCTGCTTACGGCCGCATCAGTTTGGAGTGTCATCTACAGACTGCAGGTGCAGGTGTGAAACCGTCAGCTCTGTGAGCATTGCATCACAGGCAACAAGACATCAACTGGTAGGCAACCTGACTAGTATGATCTAGTACGTTAATAAATTGGACTTGAGACATCAACCGGACTGGTAGGCAAATAGTCATTTCTATATGTGACATCGCCCGTGCCAATATAAAATCACTTCAGGGGACCCGTCACCTACCTTTTCAGCATTGCCACTGTCCGCGTGGACGTCCTGCGTTACAGCCGGCGGTCAGGCGGAGGTCCACTGCTACTCAGCGGTGTGCATGGGCCAGCGGACGAGGAAGGAGGTGAGAGGAGGGACAGGAGTGATCAGCAAAAAGCAAGAGGGACTTGGTTTCAGAGGTGCCTACCAGATGGACAAACCCCAGCTGAGGTGGAAGAGCACCTCATTTGAGCACCGCAAGAAACCATCAAGATCCATCAAGGAGGGGGACACATGTTGACATTTACTCAAGTCAACTGTGGGGTTGGCCTCGAGCCAATTGAATCCCCATCTTTGCAGCTGCGGATCCGACCAGGTGCCTCAAGAACTTTGCCTTTGCCAGGGCGCTGTAGTGGTGCTCACCGCAAGCATCAGGCAAGATTGAGTGTGAAGATGGAGTGAACGCGCTTTCAGAGGGCGCCGCCGACCTGTTCCAATAAAAGATGGAAATTGAACATGTTGTTTGGGTTTCGGTCGGTTCGCAATGGTTGGTGGTTTATTGGGATTTTGTCTACCTAGATGAAGGTTCTTTATGGGGGTTATTTTGGTATATAGGCGTGGCCTACACGTGTTTGACCTTTAGCTCACCGGAGGCATCCGGAGGCTGTCCGCTTGACCACCCGTTTATGTCGCGTCGTTTCTCGCACGTCACGCACGTCCCCTCGTCTCCCAGGGTGGGTCCTCAAGGTGACGTGAAGTGGGCCAACGGGCTTCGTTGCTCGGACGAGAGCGGACGGAGCGCGACGGGCGAACTGCGAACCAAACTGCCGAACTGCAATTCGCAAGCCAAGGGCAGCGCCCCACGCAAAAGCTTCAGCATTTGAAGTCCAAAATCTGGTCTGAAAGAACTGAGTGCCGTGGCCAATGGGTGGGTTTGTTGGCTTACTTTGGTAGACCTGGTAGACCCATGCTCATGCACCGGCCCTGTTTTAAATGTATGTATAGATAGATGCTTTTCTTAGCTTGAGATCAGCAAAGGATGCCCTCCCTCTCTCATGTTGTAGATGTGGTGCCATATGTTTCAATTGTTGGAACTGAATGTTCGGATGTGGCCGTACGAAGGCTTTAGCATATTTAAGCACAATTGTGCTCAACTTCATGAAGTGAACAGACTCTCAAGGTGACCGGCAGTTATGGGTGTGAACAGCCCAGATTCTGTCCAGGCGAAATACTGAAAACAGAGTACAACAGGAATTCCTCAAAGCACCTCGGAGTCAACACCATCATGTGCACCACCGCCACCAGGTCGTGGTCGTCGCGTGCCTGCGTGACGCTGCGTGTTTCCGCCAAGGTTGCTGTGTCACAGGCTTCGTGGAACTGCCAGGACCTGAGCAGCAGGATGGGGATCCAACATGTTTGGAGATCATTGCAGCTCACCCTGACTGCATCCTGACCCAAAACTTAGCAGTTGAAGAACAGGACCAAATGCAGGGGGCTTTCTTTTCATGCTTGGTTTCTTGCGTCAAAAGGGCTTTGGGAATTGAAGGGCACTGTTGGGGTTACTGATACAGAATTGAACACCAGTCCAACATAGTCCAACTGCTTGGGATGATTGGTTGGAAACACCAGGGCTTGAAGCATCGCCACGTGTCAAACATACCGTGGAAGCCGCGCTACTTGTAAGGACTCATCATCAAAGACAAAGGCTGCATGCATCAGTGTTTATTGCTTTCATGTTTGTGGGGATTAATCAATCCAAGCTCTTAAGCAACATGTGCCAATACATGTGATTCTTAAATGATGTATACTTTCTTCTCAGAGCCATTGAGGGACGACTTCAGGTCTTCAAGAATCATTTCTGGTACAACAAAACGTTCCTATTTCTTGCTGGGAGGCATACATGCTTAGCCTTATTGCTGATCTGCCCTACACCCCCACTGCCTGCGCTGCCTGGCCGAGGCCACGGCGGGTCCAGACCTCAGCGTGCAGCTCGGGACCCGTCCCGACGCGTCCCGACGCGTCAGGTCTTCGACCACCGGCATCCTGACTTCGATCCGGTCAGCCGCAGCCTGCGTCAGTTCCTGCTGCGACACGAGGGAAAGTTGCCAAAGCTTCAGGCGATGGGTCGAATGTTTTTGGCGAGGGTGGTTTGGCGTGGCGGGTAGTAAAGGCCCCAGGACGGGAGGGGGTTGTGGAGGATTCTTTTCAGAGAATGTACAGACATGTACAGACATTGCAAAGTTCAAAGAAAGGTAGGTCACAGGCTAGTGTTCAACCGGAAAAGGAACAGATGGAACTAGAGCCGCTGGTGTTATGGTAGCAAATTATGTTCTTCTTGTCCCCCACTTGAGGGGTGTAGCTGATAACTCATCAGGTGTTAGATTTGAAGACTTATGTGACCCCACATTTGTGGGCCTATACGATACATTATAGTACAAGCTTATTGCACATGTAAAAACATATATTTATACATTTATACACATGTGATTAAATGTTCCATTTAATTATCCCAAGTGGCCATTCAACCGAGTTGTTGTGCTGGTACCCTTCAGAACAGGATGAATATGTATGTGCGTACGCTACAATACACAACCCTGCTCAACTCCTCCGTTTAGCTCCCAACCGGATCGTGATGTACATCCGTTTGGATACCCATCCCCATCAATTAGCCAACATGCTTCCGTCAGCTGTGTTGGCAAAGGCTTTGCAAGACACTGATGTTGGAGAGCAGGTCCTCTATCCTGCCACTTGTTTTGAAATTGTGAACTGTTGGGTGGGCCAGGATTGTAATCAGAATCATGGCAAGCTCCTTTGGTATTTACAGGTTGCTTCTATATTGTTTTCTGGTGCAGAATTTGGGAAACGGAGCTCATCATAGCTATGTCAGGCAATCACTCCCAAAATGCTACGCATGCCGCACTTGGTGTTTGCGTTTTCACTCACATGGTGCGACCAAAAACTGGAGGGCTTTGTCGCCAGATCACGAGGTAGGAAGCATACTCACAAAGACAGAATGGCATGCTACACCGCGTGGTAAATCTTGATTAGCTGTTTACCCCTTCACTCTATCGTCATGGGCGATATGGGGAGACTACTTCAGGAAGACTGTTAAAAAAAAAAAACAGGTTTAAGAATTAATAAGTCCATTTTGCGTGGCCAGTGTGGGACGGCCAATTATCAACCTAATTTATAGCCATTAAACAGCTTTAGAGGGAGGAAATTCGACCATGTGAGGCGACATAAGCGTTTTGCAGGATTCTATGGGGAAAGGGTTCTCAACTTGGAACCTTCAAGAAGAAAAAATAGTGTCCTAGTGGTGTAGTGTCCAACATACAAGAAGAGACAACACTGTTCGGCAGTGGGGTGCACTTGAACCTTTCAAGCCCTGTTTCAAACCTCAAACAGTTCAACTGTTGGGGTGTCAATCCTTGAAGCTTTCAAGACGTAAAGAGAAAGGTGTCTCCGAGTCGGGAGACGACGCATCCTTTTCTGACTCACGTATGACCACGCCTTGGAAGACCACTGTCCTTTACGCAAACGGAGGCCTTCCAATTCCATGTCACTGAGTCCGAGTGTTGTCCAATGTGTCCAAATGACTCGGAGGCACCAAAAAATGCAGTGCTCAGTGCGGTAGATTGAACGCCTCCAATGGAAAGACGGAAAGACCTCCATTATCATTGTGTACAGATGGAAAGATCTTTGTTACTAGTAGCTTGTTGTTACTAGTAGCGATGCCAGGAGCTACTAGTAGCGTCCTTGCTCCTAGTTGCGATGCCCTTTGTTACGTTCACAGCGTCTTGTTCCCACCCATCTGGCTGCACAGCCCCAGATCGGCCATATGCCATATGCGTCCGTCCCGGGTGGGTCCCAGCAGCGAGGTGCACTTCGGAGAGGACACGGGCACTGAGGACGGAGGCGAGGAGGGCACGGTCGGCGTAGGGTGCAGGGGTGAATCGATTGGCCGCTGAGTGAATCGATGGGTCGAAGTCCAGGAAGGTTTGGATCATTTGCTTGAGGTATACCGGTATATGCTAGGGTATACTGTACCTCATGACTCTTGTATGCTCCTGGTTTCGATCACGTAATGTGGTCCTCTTATTTATAAACCCCCCTAGAATAATGACTGTTTTTTTCCTGCACAGATTTATAAAGGCCCCAAGAATAATGTCTTTTTGAGGGGTAGTTGTAGTGAAATACGTTTTATTGTTATAGTTTACTTTTTCCCGTTTGAGTTTGTAGAATAGTGTCTAGAGATTTCAAGCTTAAAACATATGTTGCTTTAAGTAAACTTGTATTCATTCCCTTTCTTTTCCTTTTGATTTGCTTTACTTACCTAAGCTCTTTAGTCTTTAAGCTTTCCAAAAGTTTCCAAAAGTCAGTGCGCACGTTCTTTACAAAATCCCTTATTCAAAAATATTGAAAAACAACAAAATCATTCAAGCAAAGGGGGTAGTCCAGCAAGCAGCTTTCTGACATTATTTAGGGGGGGCCCTAGAATAATGTCTAGGGATTTCAGGCTTAAAACATATTTTTCTTTAAGTAAACTTGTATTCATTCCCTTTCTTTTCCTTTTGCTTTGCTTTACTTACCTAAGCTCTTGAAAAGTTGAAGATTTCCATTGAGATTGGATGCTTTTCAAGGTCTTTGGATTGAGATTTCCATTAAAATATTGAGAATTCCATTTCCACTTTATTGATTTCCTTTTACTTTAGTATTCCCAATGTCTTCAATTTGAGATTTCATTGATTCCCTTTTATTTTTAATATTGCCAGAGAAGACCAAGAAGATTTTAATAATGATTCTTTTCATTTTGGTCCTTTGATTAGTTTTCTTATACATTATATTGGAGGCCCTGGTTGTTGAGGGGGGGGAGTTTATAAATCAAGAGACTACATTAACTAGTCAACGCAGTGCCCCCTGTGAGGTTGGGCCTTTGGAGAAACAACATGGCCCTTGGCCCTTGCGTGTTGAGGTTGCCGTGGCAGCCACTGAATCCGAAGACTGAAAACCTATAGCCAGAACATGCCAGAACGCTCGTTGTTTCCCGGAAGAGTCTGATTCCTGGAATTTGGGATCCACTGGCACTGGGACAGTTTACAGTGAGCCCAAGCAAGCTCCATCGAACAGAGCATTGTGAACCCATCAGGTCGCGACCTGATCATCGTGCAATCCAGATTTGTTCAGATCCATTGTCATGCAAAGCCATTGTGATACCTATATTATTGAATTCTGGACCTGATGAACTTAGAGTGGGCCTTCTTCTGAACTGAACTTCATGATGCCCTTTACTGAACCTCTTCTGAACCCTTGACTTGAGCCTGCAGCCACTTTGCAGTAACGCTGGTGGGTGGATGCCTCAAGACTGCGTGATGATCTGCTCAGAGTGAGCAGCGCTCGCTTCATCACATTCCTTTTCTGGCCAACATGAAAATCCTCCAGTGGTTATCACATGCTATCAGGCTATCAGTATTGCTCCATTTTGCCGTGCCTGCATGGCAGGTTAGCTGGACATCTGATCATCAGTAGTCTCTTGGAGTCTCCCAAATGTATCGAATTTCAAACCTATCCCATTTGCGTGCAGCATGTACCAGCGTGTCGCTGCGGCTGCTTTCCAGGTCTAGTGCAGTTGCCTCTCCGTTTGGGCCGGGGGACCTCTGAGGGATCGAAAGGGGACCCGGTCGTCTGAAGAAAAAGGGGCGCAGGGCGAGGGAGATCCAGATGAGATCCACATCAAACGCCACACCCCACATATGTTTTTTGGGACACATGATTGAATGCACAGCGTGCTGGTACTGAGTTCTCTTAAACCATGATCTGAAGGATTCGGATTCATTGTAAAAAGTGATATTCCGTGTCCGTCTTCCCAGTTTTCCGTCCGGAAAGTAGAATATCCTGAAAGTGACCAGTGGAAGACTATGGCTATGGGTATATATATATATTTCTCCACAATCCAATGCCGAGTCTGAGAGTTCATGCGAGTTTGTGTGTTTGTATCGTGCCAAGGAGAATAGGGGAACAAAGGCAGGCACACCCGTTGCACCCAGGCAAACAAAGCGGATTGCATATTCAACTGGACATGGGCCATTGAAATAGCTGAGGAAGGCGATAGGATAGAATGTTTGAGATAGCATGGGCTTAGGCAATCCAGGTCCTGTTCCAAACCTCCCTAGAAATAGGAAAGTTTAGCCCACCAAGCTGAACAACTCCTGCTGTCATGGAAGATTGTTGATGATGCCCAAGACATCCTCCCCAGAAGTACAGCCCTTTAATGGTGTGGGATGTTTTGAATCGATGTTCAATTACAACAAGATACACCACCCCCTTGTAAAGTAACAGTAGCATAATAAGTATAAGTAGCCTCATGAACAGATGATATACAGATGGTTTGGACCGGGACGGACCAATTCACAGATGGTCCGATCCTCCCGTGTCTTCTCGGACAAACGCCGGGTGCCTCGGGCGCCTCCCAAGGTTGGGCCTTGACCGCTCATCGCGCGCAGGGCGCCTCGCTGGAGACCGGTGCTGTGGCCATGCTGCGGGGGCTCTTCTCGCCCGGGCAGGTGACGCGGCGGAGGGGCGCGGCGGCGGGCTCTGGGGCCCAAATCCGGGCCGCGAAGTGCGGGGAGAGTTGTAGGACGGAAGTGGCTGTGGACCGGGGATCCAGGTTTTGACCCATCCAAAGTTAGGGGGATTTGAAGTCACCCCTCCAAAAAAAGGATAAGACACTTGGTTTTTTGAAAGGAAGGCGGTGGCTCAGGCATACATGGTTTGTCTTGAGTGACCAACTATGCCTTCAGACATGACCAATTTGGGATATGTTGGGATTTGTTTTGGGATGTTTAGCCCATCACATGTCCACATCACGTGTTTAGTCCGCTTGGTGTTGTTCATGTTGATCAACGAGTTTGGGCACTTGGAAGTCTTGAGCAAACTGACCTGTTACCCCACATGCTTTCGGATTGAAACACAAAGGAATTGACACGCGGAGCTGGAGCTGATCGTTGATACTCATTGAGGATCCTTAATCAACTCGTTTTGTTCCTTGTTACGTGTTCGACTCATCGCGACCTCTTATTGTACAACGAGATGAATGGAGCGATCGTCAATGGAGCGATCGGATGGTCCAATGATCCCGCTGGGGTTGTCGTTTCATGTGATGTGAGGCCAATTACTGTAGATTGACCGGTCGATGACCGGTCGGTATTTTCAGCATATTCCCTGTAGCAGGTGGTGGTTTTCCAACTTGAGCACAGTCACACAGTTTTATGCAACAAACATAAATTGCAGAAGTCAGGATGTACACGTTCCAGACTGGGTAGGGATATTGCGACTATATATCGTATATATACTATACATATACTAGACTATAAATATATATATATATGTATGTGTTTCTTTTTTAAGCAATGTAATATTGTGTGTATATATATATATGCCAATGAACCAAACAGACCACTCAAACAACCCTTGGTCGTGTGCCAACGGTGCCAAGGACCCAGTAAACCGTGCCACCAAGTCGTGCGGTGCCGGACCCACGACCGACGCACCGCCAGGCCTACGTCACCCTGTCACGGTGCCGGCGTGCGAAAGACCTGTGGATCGAAGGCCGCGGGGCATCGGTGACACTGACTTGTGCCGTGGTACGGACCTAAGGGAATGGAGAAGAGACTTTGGTATCTCTGGTATTTGTGGGGGCTGACCCGCCAAACATCGATTCGTTCAAAGGCTTCGCCGGCTTCGGCAAGTGGGGGGTCGTAGCGAACTGAAGATGGTCCGTGAGTCCGTGAGGTAATCATTGGTGTGGCGGCCAGTGGTTGCGGTAGCGAACGGTTGAGGGAGAAGTCATAGCTGGGGCCTTTCAATACTGATACTATATTTGGTACTATCTTAAATATATTAATATATTATATAGTAACATAGTAGTATAGTTTTCTGGGATGGACAGAGACTATCAACAGTTATCCTGGACCAAGAATATATCCTTCATAACAAGCTATAGTCGCCTACAAGCATAGCTATACTGTAGTTGCATGTATACGTTGTTCAATTCCTCGCCCTGTGATTCGCCTATAGGTGTTGGATTTCCTATCATTGAAAACATCCCGTCGCCAGCATTGGACATACACCAGCCGGCAGTCGGCAGTGATGGTGTTTGCTAGAGGACTCAGACCTACAGAGTGAATGCTCTGGGATGACTGAAATCTGGAAACACCGTTGGCAATATTATTTTGCTTTTAGCATACATGGAGATTTTCAGGTGGGTAAGATGGCGTATGGTGGGGTGTTTATTGCAGTACTCAACATAGGACACATTTTCAGTCCTGCTAGATAGGATCCTGATCCAGGTCCATTCTATGTTGGACTCTCATGCAAAGCTCACAAGCTCTATCATGTTTATGATTCCAAGTGAAGAACCCACTAGAATATATTTGCGCGAGAATGTCCCGGAAACAAGTTAAAACAAATCTCCTATTTCTATGCAAATTGTTTGGAACCTTAACTCATATTGCCATAGCTGTCGTTCAAAAGCAGTCGTCCCGCCTCAGAAAAACGAGCAGTAAAGTGATGCAAAAATCCAACAAGAGATACAGACAATGGTTTCATCATGTTTCATCATTTTGGTTGCGTCTACTTTGCTTTGTTCCTTGCTTTGCGTGTGTTTGTGTGTTTCCCGAGAACGAAGAGGCCTACCTGCCCGCAGCTCCGATGGGCATGTGGCGGCCTTTGCTCCAGAGCCTGAGGCGAGAGAAGCTTTGACTGAGAACATCGTCCGTGGCTCTTGGGGTGGACAGCGAGAGAGATGGGCGCCCGAATGAAGAGGTGTGACGCCCACATGGAGAATTAATTATGATTTGTTCATTTGGGAGGTTTTTTGGGGAATTTGCTCATGGGGGTGTGGTGTTTCGCCTATGAGGTTCGTTGTGGAAGGGAGATGAGTTGATTTGTGCCCAACTATGGACGGTGTTTAGGGTGGTTTGTTTGATTTAAGCTGTGGCCTAAGTTGTTCACTACCATGTAATATACTAGTCGTGCGCAAGGCAATTGTAAAGCAGCATTGTGGGTTGAAGCGACCCCATCCTTGGCCCATTTCCATGTGGCATCGCGCAGGACGAGATCACGATGAATCGTTTCGCGGCTATTTTGGAAAACACTGCTTCAGGATGGTCTCCTTGACCTACTTGTTGTGGTTAGTAACGGTCAGTCTTGAACCAACCAATGAATATCAACCTGGCGCCACGCACAACCTGCCGGACAGCCTTCAGTTCCCCAACGCTCCAGCCTTCAGGTACAGTCCTTTTATGCGGCCATGCGGGCTCCTTCGGGGTGAGGCAGACGCGTTCGCACCCGCGACCGCTCTGACCGCTTTTCGTGAAGAAGGCGACCTTTGGTGAACACAGCGTGTTCGCACCAGGCCAAGCTATGTCAAGCTCATTTCCAGGGCTTTCATCCGAGACATTGATTCAGTACTGGCCATGTAGAGTAGTAACAGGTGCCACGCTACTAGTAACAAGTGCCACGCTAGTAGTAACAGGTGCCTTACTAGTAGAAACAAAAAGCTATTTAGGGAACACAAGTTTTTTACACAAACTGACCCTCAAGGCCTCGACTCAAGGATTTGTGCTTGAGACCAAAAGGGACCAAAAACATGTTGCCCATGCTCACATGCTGCTAAAACTGTGGCAGAAACCTCCAATCAACATTTTAAGAGATGGGTTCTTTCATGTTCTTTTGTTCCATTCTTCAGCCAGAAACAGTTTGGAGGTTTCCAGTGACATTTCCGGCTGTTTGTTCTCATTTCCTGGACCGATCGCACGTTGCAACGATGGTTCTCATACAGTTACATATATATATATATATGCGATTGCTTTAGGGGCAGAACTGGCCATGTTGGTATGCTGCATCTTCGGTTAGTTTCTTGGAGGAATTTGCCCCATGACGCTGCAGCATCCATTGCGGGGAGCAATGGTCGACTGGTCCTGGGCCTAGGTGTCAGGTGGGAAACACACATAGATAGAACCCAGGTGGGACGGCACTGAATTATTTACAGTAGAAAGACATCTACAATTCAATTGGAATTCAACACTGTCAGACGCATGGAACTCATTTTTGTTACCTATTATTAGCGTTTTGTTCAACTTTGCTTTTGAAAAGTTTGTGAGTACAATGTGAGGTCATCAATATATATATATATATTTATCTTTTTTTGGTTGGATACTTTTAATTGCCTGGTTGACCAAGTACTTCTGAGTTTGTTGATCGACTGTCAACCAATGATGTCGTTTTTGCTACAAGTGACAGCATGTTTTGTACACCTTATGAATTATGGCCAGAGGGCACTTTCAACTGATTCGTAGCTTTGTTCATTATTGTTGCACTCACGAGAATCTCCTAGCTTGTTCAGTCGTCAGCCAATTCCGGTCAGATGTCCGTTCATGACGAAACAGCAAGTCAATAGATGTCACCCTGCTTGAACCATGTATTTACTCAGAGTTTGTCGTCAGCCAGTTCCCAACATCCCCAGATTCTTCTTCGGACATTCGACTCAAGCGGGATGTTCAAAGACGTTCGCCAAAAAGCATGTTCATCGGGGGGTGACCGTTTAACCCCCTTCTCCAACCCCTTCTCACCTTCGGCGCTGGAATGGAGCCACGCACCCAGGGAATGGAGCCTGAGTGAGCTAGTCTGAGCCGGGGAACTGCTGGACTCCTTGGGACAGATGGACAAAAACACCTGGACATTAGCAAGATGTAAGTGAACTGCTTGGGGTCCAAACAGTCTTTTCATGTGTTGTTGTGACTGTTGTGTTGTTTTTTTGGTCGTCAAACGGATTTTCATGTGTTGTTTTGTTGTCTATTAGTAATTATAGATTATAGATTTGCTTTGGGGGGAAGGAAGCTCAAAGTATGAGTACCGCTTGTACGTACATTTGTTTTTTGATGCAGGGTGGCTTATATAACTTATAAATCAATTTCCGTGAAGCCAGTGGCTGTGGACACGTAAAGAACCACAGCGGCAAGCTACAACAAACGAACAGCCGGAGGTGAAGATGAACGAGCGCGAGCAATGAATGTGTGTGTGTGAGACAAACGTTGGTTGCGCAGACCTGCATATATATATATTCTTAACCTATATAACCCTGGAGTAGATTCACCATATTCACGTGTTCGAGCCATTTCAGACCAAATCTTATATAAAGCACGCACTGGAAAATCCCTATATGTCATTATATTGTCAGATGTTGAACACAATAAAAAGGTGAACTAGTAGCTTCTTCTTACTAGTAGCAATGGCCTCCAACCTACTAGCTTCTTGCTACTGGTAGTAATGGCCTCCAACCTACTAGCGATGGCCTCCAACCTACTAGCTTCTTGCTACTAGTACATCCTTAAATAGCCAAAAACTGTTTTAATTTGATAGAAAACGGGCTGGAAGCACAGAAACCGTCGCACTCACCTGGCTAAACCTTGCCGACCACGTGCCTTTTCGAAGTGAAACTCTATTCGATTCATGCCGCTTATACGGGTTCATGTTTGTGTTTTGTTGATGAGGGAGTTTATGTTGAAGTCAAGGATGTTATACAGTAGCTTCATATATTAGTTGTAAGAAACCCTCATCCTTGAAGGCCTGAATCCTTAGCGACACCTGACATCTAAAATTGATAATTGGCCATCGAACTTTTGCCGCGTTCGGAGAATCAGGTGTCAGATTTTGGGACTTTCCCCGGCCAGATCAATCAATTGGCTCTCGCCCATGCATGCAGACTTGCAGACTCTCGCAGCATGTGTGCTGATTGATGCGCCAAGACTGGGTGGGAGGGAGGCTCTAAAGAGTTTGATCTCAGCACAGACTAGGAGCAAGAAGCTACTAGTAGCTTCTGGCATTATTACTAGGAACAAGAAGCTACTAGTTACTAGGAACAAAGGGCATCGCTTCTAGGAGCAAGAAGCTACTAGGCTTCATTTCGCCAAGTTTGGCGATTTTCGTGGTGCACGTCTTCCTGGTCCTATCGATCATACTTGCAGTGCAGAGCATGCTTGTCCGAATATATTTGCCACGTAGGGATTGTGTTCACAAATCCAAACATTTGGACTTGCTGGTTGGAATGTGCATTTGCACCAAATAGACAATACATTTACTGTACATGGATGAACAATTGGACCTGACTTTCACAGTTACCAAGTTTGGACAATTCTGAGAACAGTTTTGCTTTTAGAACTGACTGCGGGGAGCTGTTTCGTGGGTCTCTGACCGGGTCAGCGTCTTCACTGCAGGAGCTCATCGACGACGCCCGCGTGCCCATCCTAAGCCCGACGCCCAGCATTGAGCGGAGGAGAGGAAGATGTTGCTTGGCGTCGGGTGCTTGTACACCCAAGGACACTTCGACCGGACCACTTGGATGACTTCGACCGGACCATTTGGACTTGTTCCTTCAAGAACCATGTTCCATCTTGAATGTTGGAGACCAGTGCGTTGACTCAAAACACACAATTTACAGGGTTTTGAACCAAGACTTGAGAGCCAACGCCTGTGGATGTCCAAGCAAAACTGCTCCTCAATCGAGTTTGCCATATCTCATGTTGAAGCATTCTAAGTTTCAGGCGTCCAAAAGGCACGCGTTGTTGATGTAAGATGTTGCATTTTAATTTGGTTGTTTGAAGGGTATTGTTGTTCATCATTTTTCCGTGCATGACGGTGTCACAAATTCTGTCCCCTTTTGGTGTCCAAAAGAGTTTCAGTCCGTCCCCGATTCAAAGAGGTCGTACTTCAGGCGCTTCGCCAGGCGCTTCGCCTGCCGTCCGAGCCGATCCGAAACCGCCCAGGGGTGACCTGTGGCCCACGAGGCCGGAGAGTGGGAAACATGGGAGAGTCGAGGGAAACAGGGACCGCGGTGGAATGCGGTGGGATGAGTCTTAAGGGAGACTGTGATACTCCTCAGGTCACTTGATGCTATGGTGTTGCATCAGATTGTGTTGCCATTTATCTCCGATGTTCAACAGAACATGTCTTCCATGTTTGACAAATGACGCGGGCTACAAGCCAATGCTGTACCGGGGTTGATGAGAATGTGGGAGATCGGATTTTCTGTCGAGAAATCCGAAGAAGAGATTTCCAGCACCACCCCTTCAGTCAAAAGGAGAATAGTCTTAGAGAAGAGGGAGTGTGTGCCCTCCCGCTTCCTTGGTTTTCTCCACCCACCTTTCAATCCATCGAGACAGCCAGGTCCTTCAGCACACGGTGGACCAAACGGACGCCGTTCCCTTCCGTGGACCTTCCGCCGGAACGGAGCGTTCGGTTGCTCTGCGCAGACCACGTCGGAACCTGCACGGTGGATGTCTCTGTGGATCAAATCCGACCCTTGGATCACGTGAGATGGCAGGGGTGCTCAGGTGGCGACCAACATGCGACCTACGATGACCTACGGAACCACATACGCCGACTACAGAACCACATCATGTAGGAGACCAAACAAGTCCATGCATTGACTACCCAGGCCATTCGTCCATTCAACCTGCGTATCATGTGTGTTTTCTTCAGAAGGTGCTGGGTTTTGTGATATTTCTAGGCGAACGTGACTCCCATCCTCAAATTGACCTGGCGACATGACCCTGGGCCATTTAGTGGATTGCTTCGCCTTTCGCACGAAGTTTGTAATGTTTGTATGATGATGTCGTCACATACTCAAAAGGGATCCTAAATGGCAGGGTGGCCCGGTGATCGCCGATGGCATTTTATCCGAACTTATCTGAATTGCAAGTCGCTGGGTCACACACACAGTAACAGGTGGAGGAGGCTATGTGTGGAGTGCTGTTGTTGAGACGATTCCCAATCACGAATTCTGTCATTAAACCAAAACATACCAAAAAATGTATGCCTCTCCAACGCGCAAATCCATGGAAACAGACACATCCCATGCCCAGCGCGGTTGCCGTGAAAACTGTGAACACCATTGACACGCAACCTAAAAACCCACCATCAAATAGAAGCACTCTCCCAAGATTCAGACAAGCTCCTGATCAAACAGTTCCTCATACTAGTGTTTACAGAGACATGAGAAGCACTAGAACATAATAGAACTTCGCTTGCATTCATTTGCATTGCTTCCATTTGCTTTCGCATACATCGTTCGCTTCAGTTGGTATCACCAGCGCCTCTGGATTCCTCCGCGCCTCTGGTTCCGACCAGGTTCCAGCGCGTGGGGGCGGCTCCACGGCCCACCGAGCCGCCACCGCCGGTGGCGCCGCTGGTGACGTTGACCTTGCGCTGTGTGAAGTGGTGCCCCGTTCCGGAGGGACCGGAGGGACAGGGAGAACATGGTGGAGCTGCCGGCCGGCCGTGGCCACCAAGACTGGCCATGACATGTGTGGAAGCAACGTTGTTGGGGCAAGTGGTTCGGGTGGTGTTTGTCAGTGCTGTTGACCAGTCAGGTGCAGTCTTCGGAAGACCGCCAGGGGGTGCATTGATCCCAAGCAACAGTATAAAGTATTTGCGTAAGCATGCATAAGATATAGTAGTACCGAATCTTTCGAAGACTAGTTTTGGGGTTTCGCCTACTAGCTGGTTCAACCTACTACTTTCAAGGTGCACTCGGTGGGTATGGTATGAGTGTATACTATGCTTCTATCATAGCTTCCCATGGAGGATACCAACTTCTTGAGCGGCTAGGGTGAGTCTGACAGAGCCAGTGGACATCCAGGTGATCCAGGCCGATCCAGCTGATCCAGGTCGATGGATCTCCGAAACTACCCCACAGTCACATGGAAAAATCACATGATTCTACATGTTTAAATGCATGTTACAGGATATCGTTGTGGATTGTCCCTTGCTTGGAATTTACAATAAAGCATTCAGGGCCTTCAGCTTTTAGAATGTGTTTCAGTCTAGTCCACATGTGTTTGTATGTCAACGCCGCCCAGTTGAACCACCCAACAACAAGACAATATGCTCAACTCCACCATGTTGGCGGATTGAAAGGGATGGGTATATATAGGCATTCAACCAACGACTTCACCAAAATCACTTCACAACCTGCCGGATCTTCAAACCTTGGCCGTTGGCTGCTGCGCGTGGAGCGCAGACAGGTGGTTGAAGCAGCGACAAATCCCGCGCACCAAGGAAGGCACAGAAGCGGGTTGAGCGTGTCGCACGACACATCCCAGAGGTGCAAAGCAAATCATGCTCGTTGGTCGTCCACCAAAGATGTGTCCCCGACTTGGACTCGAAGATAGACCTAGGCTTTTCATGGGATTCATTAGTATTGTACATATAGGTGCAAACTCATGCGCATTTGTTCAACTTGACGCCATTATGTTTGCACATGGTCTGTAAGATCTGTCAGTTCTTGTTTTTTCCGGTTTGCCGAGATATCGCTGTTGCGGAACTCTTTCCTGACGGTACATGCACCTTGATGCAGCATATCGTCTAGTCGTTTCAACTCAACTGAAGATACTATACGTACAAGTCAAGTTGTTCAATATTTGGTTCATCCTCTCCTGTAAGGTTCCAACAAAGAAAATCCACATGGACGAACCAAAAACGTCGTTTCCTCTCGTCTCGCAGGTGGCTTACCCACGCTGGCCCGGCCGCCGAGGAGTATCGGAGCTGGGCGATGGGAAAACCGTGTGGTCCAACGACGGTCATGTTTTTGGCCGTGACTGTCACGTTTGCATCCTTGGAGATGGATCGAAGTAGTCTCACACGGAGACCTTGGGAGACCAGGTTAAGTGTGTTGTTCGAGACAAAGGTTTAAGGGATTCCTCTACATGTCCTCCTCTAATAGAGTTACTTGGGGGTTCTCCCTACTAGGATGAACCTTTCCTGATGGATCATGGATGCACTAGGATGCCTTGTCAATCCTTTTCACACTGATTGCTGCCCCGAAAATCCCGATGCACCGCACTAGCCTCACTAGCCACAACCAGGTCGTTTTGAAAACGCAACAGTCCCAATAGTCTTTGTTTGTAATGTCGCCAGAAAGACTGTCAGTGTCAAGTGCTCAGAGAAGAAGTACTAAAACCTCATCGACCTAAGACCAGAGTTGTAGGCACGCGGCACCTTGTACTTGAATGGAGTCCTGTGGAAGCTCAGGTTCATCTATAGTGTCATCCTTCTCTTTAGACAACAAGAACTTAATGTTTGCTGACGATCCCCCAAACCACACCAGTGGAAGTCCATGTGTTTGGAGAAATGACGTCTTCCACCTGTCTGAGAGAAAGAAGTAAACAAAAAAAAACACATTCTATTCTATACATGACATAGCGATTGAGTCCAGCGATTGAGTTATTTACGATCTCGAGATTTCTCGAGGGTTCCTTTGCAAACCAGAGGTCGTTTGGGATTCGAAACAGGCCTTTACAGTGGGCTTCCGCGCGTTGAGCGCCGCATTGAGGCCTGGCTGTTGATGGCAGTCCACGTGTGCTCCTTGAAGGAGAACCAACACGAGGTGCCTAGAACTGGTATCGAACTGCTTGTTTTGTTTTGTATTTGTTTGCCCTCCAACCTAATAGCCATAGCAATGGCCTCCCATAGAATTAGCATCGAACTGCTTTGTGCTGCTCATGTTACCAGATGTCCATATGTTTACCATCCCCAACCAGTGTGTCCATGAGGGGCGTCACTTTGTGTCCGCAAGCTCATGTTCCCATATTATCGATATTGTTATATACAATAAGTATGTATATCATATTTCCTACCCAATCAGATAAAGCTGGAAAAGATGGCCCGGGACGACTGCACGATGACTGAGCATATTATATACTCGTTGTTCTTGACACTGTGTATGTTCTTTCAGAATGCTCTCAGGTGAGTTGTTAGATGGAGAGTCACATGTCAAACAATTCTTGGTGAACTCTCTCCAAAGATGTTGCATGTGCGATTCCATGAGTCTGTGTTTTGAATCTATGAGTGGAAAGCACCATGTGGCCATATGTGACCTCCGGTCGAATTGGTATGGACATGTATGGACCCTACGGGTGTTTTTTTGGCTGTTGGCTTGGCCTCTTGGTAACAGAATCTTGGCCCCATTGCATAATTTATTCTTCCGTGTCTTAGTCTTGCCAGGATAGCGACAAGCTGGCAAGTTGGTTTGTGAGATGGAGATCCCACTGACAGAACCCCAAGGAGAGATTGTTCCTGACATTTCATATCCAATCCATGCCCGGCATGTAGCAAGACCATCCAAGATACACGAAACATGGTGAATAGATATCAATGTCCTCTTTAAACAAAATATAGAACACCGCTTTCCTTGACACCTCTCCAAAAACTAAGACTAATTCAAGCTTGGGTTGATTTGAATCGTGTTTGAATATGTTTGAAAGGCTGGAAACCTGAGGCCTCAGTGCCGCGCCCCAGTCAGTGCCACGCCTCAGTGCCGCGCAAGGTCTCTTCGACCCAGCGCCCCATGGCGCCACGCCCAGACGACGAGCCGCGGAAAAAAGCACGCGTGCTTCGCACGTGGCGAAGCACGTGGACTTCGTTCTTTTGGGGTGGATGAACATTCCTTCGGTTTGGGGTGTTTCGGAGTTTTTGTTTTTGTTTCGGATGTGTTGCCAGGGCTCAGAGCACAAACCACATCAGTTCCATGTTCCAGAGCTCGGTGGATGTTCGCACCCCGGGCGCCGAGCTTGGCACCCCCGACAGAGCGAAGACGCACGTTCGTTGGTGCTGGGCCGGACGTGATGGACCAATGGACCAACCAGTTAGCATTATGTGAGATACCACAACTGCCAGCCATGTATGTTTGAGATTAGGTCTGGTATGGTGTGATGCGTTCGGTGTTATTTGTTGCCGAACGGATCGGCACCATGTACAACTCAGAAACTTTGAGTTGGTCTCACATCCCCATTAAAAAAAAACAAACAAACATCATACACTTTCCCTTGTTGAAGAGCCAGAAGTATACCAGCACCGAATGTGAGTTACTGGATGTTCGTGTTGAACCAGAGATGCGGAAAATCGGACCATTTGTAAACTGTAAACTATGTGTTTTCTGCATACCTGTAGACCTTTTTGGAAAACCAACTGATAGAACAACACATACCAATGGTAGACCATTCATGATAGGTGTGAATATCTTTGGATTCTGAAACCTCACTTCCGCTCAGGCCGCGCTCCTCTCTTCCCTGGCAGCATTTTTCGGTGGGACGCCCTGGGCGTTCTTCTGCCAGAACGTTTGATACCCGTAGGCCAACAGTCGGTACCAAGAACGCAAGTTCTTCCAGCTTCCAACAGGCGTATCTTGTGCTTCTGCAGGACACTTGTTGTATGTGTTTTTTGGCGGGGGGCCGGGGGAACTTAAAACAACAACAGCAGCAGCAACAACAACAACAACAACAACACCAGCAGCAACAGCACCAGCAGCAACAGCAGCAACAACAATGACAATGGCACCTTTGTAGAGGGGAAATCGCTTTGAGAAGGTGTATTGGTCGAGAGAAAATGTGGAACGACCAGGTGGGTTAATGATGAAGTCTCTGTGCAGGATACCGGATACCTGCTTTTGCTTTCGAACACATCGTGAGGTCACTACCAGTCCTTGGAGTGCTTGGATGGAGCCACTTGACCTCACAGTGACTGTTTTTATTGCCAGAGGTTCCAGGAATTTGTCCGCGGACCATTCCTATGCTGGATGAATACTTTTTCACTAAGAGTAGAACCTTGGCGGGATAGCTTAATTGTTGCTTGAACTGGCAGCTTCAAGCAAACTGTTGGTGTTCATGTATTTGTACCCAAGCACATCATACTTCCATACCCAACTAGCAGCTGTTTGCAAAGTTGAGACTTTCATATATTTACTGTTCAAGTCATTCTTTTGTACCTACTGTATAATAGTAATACCATTATTCCCAACCAGTGTGAAGTCCAGCACAGAGGACATACTGTATATACGTGGTTGTTGCATGGGTTCTATGAAGTCTTTTTGGAGGGGGTACAGTATTTGCTCCAGGTTTCCCGCAGGTTCTTGGCCTCCTTTGGCATTGCACGTACGTAGCGCGAGTGGAGTACTGCTATACGAACCCAAAGCGGCGGTTGACAATACATGTACATGCGTACCAGTATCTTAGTTCTCTCTCTATATATGTATAAATACATACAAGTGTACTTACGTCCTGTGCGCTTATATATATATATATGTGTACATATTTAGATACACATGCGTTTGATTTCATAGGGATGCACCAAGTAAGGCTTAAGGGAAGCTTAGATTTGAGTTTTAGATCCAAATGATAGCTCCAGCTCATTTCTTTACGACATTCATGATTCACCAGCCGCCCTGTGCTATCGCTGCAGGTCCTTTGCTTCTCAGCGGATGGGGCTTCCTCCCACTTCAGGCAAGGGGGGATCGCGATTGACCAAGGCACTGCGCACTGCTAAATGAGTGCGTAATTTAGTAGGGGGACCACCAATGGGTTTGGGTCTATTTCCCTTCTTTGCTACAGTTCCTTGGATGGTTTTGCTCATTTCACATCATGTGATTGCTTTTCAGAGCATTGACATGTGCTTCCAAATCATTTGTCGTTCAACAGCCTTTGCTTTCATGTGTTTGGATGTTCTTTTTTAGTCAACCAGCCTCTGAGGGAGCTTGATGTTCTGCTAGTGTCAAACCACGGGAAGGAAGTCACTGGCAGTGACGAGTCACAAGAGTGGCAAGAGTTCGGAGTCACACTCCTTCAGAAAGTTCGGAGATGTTCGGAGATATCACAGGCAACATGATGACCTCGGAAGTACGATACTACCCTGTGGTGTATCAGTTGATCCATGACATAATCCCATGAGCATTTGAGGCGGTGCAGAGGAACTGCTCCATGAACAGTAATTGTGATGGCCCATGTACAAGTTTGATCCATTGAGATGTTGATTTTTCGTTATCGATCAGCAGCACACACGCGCAAACGAACTGTGGGGTTGAAACAGAGTCAAGTTTTTGTCGCCGTCCCGCAGCTCTTTTTTACAGGATCAGTGACTGGGCATGGCACTGTTGAATGAATCATTGGATCTTGGGCAAAAGGAGTGCCACAATGTGCAGATTGACGTGACAGCAGAAATATAGTCTTGTACAGTTATATATATATATATAATCATATATATATATATGTATAGTTCTTCCAGTGGCTGACCATGTGCAGATGTAAGAGATACAGGCCAGGGATACACTTTTCAAGAGCTAAAAGCTGGCACTGACCCCTCAAAAGAAAGGCCAATTGGTACCAAGAATTCGGGTCTATGAGAATGTACATGTATATATATATATATTATATATATACCGTGTATATATATATATTTGTTGCGTTTTCTCAGTAGTATACAAGCTTTCAACCAGCCAAGTCACCACAGGTTCTTGACGCTTCAAGCTTTACACGCCACTTTACGGCGCGGACCGGACGGAGACCGCCAGTGCGGCGGCACGTGGGGCACGTGGAGACTGCCAACAACGGCGTGGCGCCAGGCCTTGGAGACAGGCCGCAGCATCCGTGGGGGAGGAAATGACCTGATCCACATCCTCATGAAGGTAGTTAGACCCCTCCAAACCCACCCCAACCACCATCTCAGGAGGTAGTTGGAGCCCTAGGGTCTATAGAAATACGCACCCCTCAAGTTTAGTTTTTCCAATCTCTTTCCCAACAATGAGTTTGGGCAACGCTGAAGAATACTGAGGTCACGTTGGCGTTAGCGACCGTGTTAGTTCCTTTGTTGATTGGTGTCCAAGTGACCACATACATCCAAGTCGCAAAGTCAATTCCGGATACTTTGTAGAAAGAGTGAATGAATGCCTTAGTTAAGCCAAGGTTCATACTTCCAACTGATCAAAGAGTGGATGTCCCCGGAAAAGGTCTCGCACATCGAGTCCTATGTAATAATCTACTCCTACGTTCACTAATGAAACTTTCAGCAAGTGAACCTTCTTCAGGACTCCATGAGAAGCTAAAACGAACCTATGGTCTTCCCAAGTGGCCCAAGTGTTGCTTTGTGTTCCGGGTCATTCACGCAAGCCATTGAGAACATAAATGCTGTTTAAATCTCTTAACGTGAAGGGGTTGCCTGGGGACATTGTGTACCCCTCCTCGAATCACTCACATAGTTTATTTATATTGACTTATGTATAGATATGTATAGTACAGAAGCAGGCACAGAACCACCCACTCACCACAACCCGAAGCAACTTCCCCGAAGCAACATCATGTTGTTGGCACACACAACAAACGTCATCACTTGGCCCCCCCACCGACCCACAACAAACGGCAGCACTAGCATGACAAAACAGGAAGTGTCGGATGAGGGAGCAAAAATAAACACAATGCGCTAAAAACTCACCAACGATAACATACGATAACTACCACACAGTGCCGAAGCAAAAGTTTGTGGTTTCTACCACAAGCAACAAACCAACAAGCTGCCCTGAAGATCTCGGAATGGTTGGGAAGTGTAGATCAAGTCAGTGACAAGCCTTGTTGATTGGCTCTTGGTCATCGACCGACCAACACATCCACTGGTTTGGACCCACGTGCAGCAGCGTGTGTTTAGGGAGATCTCAACTGATCTCCATTGCCTTGCCAGTCTTGAAGCAATTGGAATTCCACGTCACTAATTAAGTGAAAGTGCAATCGAAAGAAGACCTTGGCTTAGGCTTGCGGTATTATATATAATGATTGATGCTTCAATGGCTAGTTTAGCCAAGCAGACCTGTCCTACTTAAGCAGAGCTGTTGGATTTATCAGCAAGATGTCGATTGTGGGTCAAAACAGAACAGAACAATTTGGATTGGTACTGGTAAGGTCGAGTTTGTGAATATCTAATGGATGTTGGGCACGTGTATTTGATTGTATTTGACTACGCAGACCCCGAATTAGGGTACGTAAGTAGGTTTGGCTGGGCTCTCCAAATTTATCCCCTTAGGATTTCCTCTAGGAAATGGGTAGGGTTAACCATGTTATAAGGGGCTATGTTTTAATAGATAATATTTGTCTGACATATTTGCATGAGTTTGGATGGTGTTGATGATGAGTGTGGCAGAGATCAGAAGCAAACCAAACCATTTTCTAGAGCCAGCTTTCAAGGATGAAACGCACTTGGGAGAGACCTTGGGCATATCAATGTCTAAGGGGCAGTGAACAGTCATGGATGCATTGTATAGAGCCTGCTTCTTTTGGCCTTGGACTCAAGCCATTTTCTATGAAATGGTTGTTCACAACCTTAAGTGCAGCATCGACAAAGATGAATGAAGAGCTCTCTAGAAAAATGACAAAATTTCAATTCACCCAAATTCATATATATATATATATATACACCTAGAACCTGAATGACCCCTGTTTTTGGAGGATCAACTATCCAAAATATGTGTGTTTTTCCTATCAAAAAGTATGTCAAATGGGTTCTAGGTATATAGGCCTTTCTCATCCATTTCTCGATGCAGAGACTCTTGCAGCTAGGCCCTGCAAGCGAAAGAGCGCACGTCGAAGCCCTACGCCGCGAAGCCCTACGTTTTTGGGGTGGACAGGGCCGAGGCCATCTCGAAACACTAAAGTGAGATTGGTGTTCCAACGTGATGGGAGGTTGAAGTTGAATATAGAATCTCAAACCTCTAAGTGTAAGTCGTTCAAGATTCACTTCGGCGTAGACATGCAGAGACTCTTAATGTTTGTTTTTCTCCACCAGTCCCGTATATTTGGAACCTCCTTCTGACTCCTTCTTTCTGCGATTCGGGGCCTTGTGAACACCCTGGCAATGTTTGTCGCGTTCAAGGGGAGTCAGCCGTCAGCTGCATAATCATTTTTTGATCATATACACTCCAACATAGTAGTATTCCCGCCACAATGAAGACTTGTCTACTGGTTTATGTTGTTTTCTCGGATTTGCCATGGAGGTGTATTCTAATTGATGAGAACAACTTCGACATGGAATCACAAACTAAGGGGTCACTAAGGGAGAGAGAAGGACCCAAAAAGAGTTGTATTTGACCCTTGAAGACTGCTTGAAGACCCTTGTTTGTTGGAATTTCCTAAATTCAGCCGTTCTCAGAGTCATGGATCGCGAGTGTTGGAATTTCCAGGGCCTGGGCCAAATGTGAAATCTTTGCAGATGTATACCACAAATACAGCACCTTCCCTGAGGCTAAAATGTCTGGAATACTTACGTATGCATTGACCATCATTGACCTCTGAGCTAAACCAAACGAGTTCGATGCTTTCAGAGTACATGGCACAATTCCCCAAAGGGTATTTAATGGTATCTATATGGACCCCCATCTAAAGGACATCTTGGGGTTTGTGTCTTCTACTCTGAAACCACTGTATATAAAATATGCCAGTCCTATTGGTTGCTTGGGATGTGAGACCTGTCGATTGATGTGCCACATCCGGAGCTCGTGTCGGTGCCTATGAGGTACATGTCGCAGTGCTTGGCGTGCGACCTTCTATCTGCTGCCGAACGATGCACCCCCAGTGTCTCGGTAGACATGGTTGAATAGAGTATGGAGGGGTCAGGAGTGCCTAATTGGAGATCCCCCAGCGAGCAACAGTCCAAAGAGGAATCACCATGATTTTAATGTATAGACAAGGCCTCCTAACAAGCCTCACTATCGACTTGAGTTTGTTGATCCGTCCGTGGGTGTTAGGTTCGGACATGTTGGGACCTGAATTGTCGGGAAGCTTCGTTGAGATTCAGGTGGCTTTTGAGTAGGGGGTCAAAATATGTCAAACCAATCAGCATCAATCAATGAATCAAGATGACAAGATTCCGAGGAGAAATCTGTTCAACCCCCCACCAGAGGGAGGGAATAAGAGTAATTTCAGCGCCCAAAGAATCCTGGCGAACCTTCGCACCAAAGAGATCTGAG
This sequence comes from Durusdinium trenchii, assembly GCA_963970005.1. Classification (NCBI taxonomy): domain Eukaryota; class Dinophyceae; order Suessiales; family Symbiodiniaceae; genus Durusdinium; species Durusdinium trenchii. The sequence goes on from CAXAMN010014446.1 coordinate 1,940,419, forward strand.
ATCGACCTGAAACGAAAACCCCACCTGCTTCCTGGTTTGCAGGAGCCAGCCGCAGGAGCCAGCCGTGGATTCCCAGACATGGAGACCCAGAATAGTGCTTCAGAGGACGATCTTTGTCCTCTCAGCAGTTTTCAATGGGAAGCTGCAAATAGGCTCCAGGTCACAGGTCAACCAGAGGTCCATGACAGAAACCTGATGGTCCATTTTCAGATTCTTCCGGTGAAGAGTGATTTCCTGGCCCTGCCGACCTCCGACCAACGAACACGCCCAGCACTCGGTCGACCCCTAGGTGGCCTTCCACACGGGCATTGCAGCACTCGGTCGGGCCGAGTCACTCGGTTGAAGGAAGAAACGTTTGAAAGGCTGTCGAAGGGAAGAAGCCTGGTTTTGCAATGGTTTTGCAATTGATTTCCCAACTGGATCCTTTGAGAAGGAAGATAGGGTGACCGTTTTTTGACAGAGTCCCCAGGTGGATGAAAGTCCTCCGGATTTCCAAAGCCGGCCTGGCGAAGTCACCGGCTGGAAGAGCTCATCCCTCCGTTGGCAGAAGATCCCGGGCATGTACAGCCTGGCTATAACAAAGCCTGATTCGCCCATTCTCCACTTATTTTTTGATCTAGAAATTTGAGGTATTCATAGGTCATAGGTATTCCAACGGGTCTTGGCTATAATTCGGTCAACACAAGCATTTGCTTGAGGCGATGGCTGGCTGCCCTGGCGTTGGTCGAGCATTTGCCGACCCGGCGACTTGGCGAGAAGAAACAGCGAGAAACAAACCATGACTTCCAGTGGATCTAGCTTCTTTGATGGCTTTGCCATATGACCCTAATCAGGGGATTTACTTGCCAACCACCTTACATGCTGATGGAATGCTGACCATGGCTAGGACAAGTTATGAGTGACCATTCCTGGGGAGTTTGGCTGTATGATGCTGTACGGCACTTGGGAACCAATGCCTTGGTCCACTAGACATGAAGCTGACATTGCGTTTCGGGTCACATCTGGTACTTATTTTTCAAGTTCCCCAAAACAGTCTTAGTGAAACCAATTGGTTTCACAAAGGCAGAATTCCCAGTCATTTGCTGCACGCGTTAAAAAGAATATCCACGCAACCTTGGATTGTTCTATGTTGCAGTACAAAGGCTTCTGGGTGGACAACCCAGTATATATATATATAATTCCCTTCACCGCCCCGCTGGGTATGAGGACATCAGCAGATCTTTCGTTCTTGCAATGACCAACATAACGAATGCAAACTTGACATGCCATGAAACCATGTTTGTTCGCTATCCTTTTCCTGGTTCCTTCGCCCGAGGCGTCCTTCTCCCAGTTTCAGCGCCACCACTGCACTTCCCTGGCACCATGCCTTGCAGCTCCTCCACCACTTGCGCCACCGTCGCCTGCGTGCCACCTGCAAAGCCTTCTCCGCCTGCCTCGCCTCGCGCGCCGCAGCGCGCGGCCGACCGACGCCCTGGCGCTGGGCGCTGTCGGTGTCGACGGAGCTGCCACGGCTACGGGTCCTGCTGGACCCGGCGGCCTTGGGCACCGTGGTGCCTCGCATGGGACAGCAGCACATGTGTTTGGCAGACTATATGCTACAATACTACTCAATACTGCTAGAAGATGGCTACACAGTGCTACATGTGGGAGTTTGATGGATGCAGGGAGAACTGCCATGTGGTCAGTTCGGCAGGTAGTCTAGGTTCGAGTTGTTTCTTGTTCTTTGGGCCAAACAACCAAGAGGTATACCCTTTGCATCCCTTTGCTACACAAAGGAGATTGTCAGATAGGGCTTGGGAAAAAATACTGTTTGAAGATATTTTCGTCTATCGTACGGGAGGTATGTTACAAAGCGAGTCCCTTTTGCTTTTCAGTACCTCTTAGAACTCCTCTGATTGAACACAAAAATAATGATGTGCAACAGACTTCTCATGATTCTCAGGTTGCATATGTCAATGTCCCGAATTCTTGTTGCAGATTCTCAGCTAGCACATGTCCATGTGTCTAAGAAAACGAGAAACACACACATTATGCAACAAGCCTGGACTTCTCGTCGGACATTCCCGAGGTCCAGAGCCTTGCGACCTTCTCCCAGTGGCGCAAAGCCCAGATGCTGCTGAACTGCTGCTGGAGGTTGGTCAACGTGGTGCCTTGGAAGAGGTGTTTCGGTTGTGTTGTGTTCTATGTTCAACAAAGTTGGGGTACACTCCCACCTCCTATGACTCCGAGGCACAAGAGGTCGAGCAAACCACTAGCACCTCTCAATGGCTGACATTGACATCTCGCTAAAGTCAAGAACATCCAGCTCCTTCTGACGCCGATCCCTGGAATTGGTAGTTGCTGGATATGCTTGGAGTCTAACATGACAAAAATGCTCGAACAAAGTTTTAAAGCACAATCAGAAGTTGAAAACTAAACAAATCACAAAGCAAAGATAAGAAGCCTTCGTAACTACCGGAAGTGAAGACTCTTCCTAGGCCACCCTGAACGCGGCGGTCAGTGCCTGCGAGAGGGTCGCTGCCTGGCCGCAGGCGGCCCGGCATACTCCAAGTGTCCAGGGTGGCGAACGGTTTTTTGTCGGCCCGGCAAAGAAGCCATATGAAAGTGGTGTGCGCGTGATTCCAGCTGTTGCAGATGTGGGTTTTGCAAGGTGTCCATCAACATGCAGTGTATCTCAAACATGTGCTTCTATTGGGTGGCCATTTGCCAATTGTCGCAGATGTTGAGATTCTACACGATTCTATACTCTTCAGTGACCCAGACATTGCATCCCTGTGCTGCGACATGAAGTCGTTACATTCCGTTCAGTCAGTGGACGGTCAGAGTGGAATGTCAAGTGCCATTGGCATAGAACGAATGCAACTGTCAAGTGCATTGCCATTGGCATCGAACGCACCGTCACTCACGTCAGCCCACCGTCACTCTCAGCCACCGCTGACCCAGCGGTCGTCGACCCACCAAGGCCCTGTGCTACGCCGACCCATCCGGCCTTGTGTGGCCTGGAGCAAGTCGACCGAGGTGGTGCAGCTGCCCAAAGGAAGACCGGGTGGTTGGTACTGTTGCCACCGAGGTGGTTCAAGACATTTATATATGGGAAAACGGCTTTCTATGTTTTGCCAGGACTTTTTGATCTCTTTTTGTTTGGTCCATTGCCAGATGTGACGTGGACTTACCCCGTTCCAAGGTTATGGCGGAGGTGTGGCAAGAACCCCAAGGCTGTGGGTTGGTTTCAAAGGCAGTCGCAGATAGTCACAGCCTTTGCAAGCAGGTATTCATTATCATCAGATGTGGATGATGACAAATGCCAGGAAATTGAGAGGATTGCAATCACCATCGAAAGATTGAGGTTGCGGGCAGCTGAAGCTCATGTTTTGTGCCATGCTGCTCGCAAGTTGTTGTTTGAATGGAGTGTTATTCTTTTTCAGAGCAAAAAATACATATCCTGTGGAAAGCACTGGAAATCTCAATAATGCCAATAATTCTTGGAATTAGCTAGTGGATATATTGTTGTTTAGGATCGTGCAGTGTTTTGAAAGAGCAAATGCACAAAGTGTCATAGGCACACAAGAGTTCAAATCATGGGAACGGCGGAGCGAGCTGGTCAATCTTGCATCACCATGTGCTGTTGCTGCTGCTGCTGCTGCTGCTGCTGCTGCTCTTGTTGTTGTTGTTGTTGTTGTTGTTGTTGCTGTTGTCGTTCTTGAGTTTAGCCCAGCCACATTATTTTGCTGCCATGGGCTGTCGCTTGCTCAAAATAAATGACACGGAAGGTTCTGTAAACCGGTCCAGGAGAAAGAAAAAAACAGACCACAGATGTTGGCCCATGTGGCCAACAGATGGTCATGTTCTTTTCCCATGTGCTTGATTTTTCACAAGGCTCCCTGACATCATCACCTACAATACTGCACTCAGCGCTTGTGGGAATGGCGGCAAGCTTCAGCAGGCTGGGATTTCTTGCAGGTTGCTTCATTTTGCTTCAGTAGCCCCCATTTGCTTCACGGAGATTGGCGTTTACAGATAGCTCAAGATAGCTCAAGCTCGTCAAGGCAGTTTGGAATTGGTTTTGGTTCAGCAGGATTCGGGAGTCTCAGTGTTTGAGACGGTGTGCATGTCCATATGTTGTCGAACACATTTGTGTGGACATTCCTTCACCGTGGTCTTTCCAAGCCACTTGGATTGTTCGACCTGCTCGAAGGGGGAATGAGTCTTCATAATATGGAAGAATAACATGACTCGTATGACTCATATGAAACTATATATATATACTATGTGTATGTGTATATATATAAATATGAAACTCATTCATATGGAAACGTGTCCAAAACTTCCATTTCTGTTTGCTTGGGACGTTTGGCATGCTTTGCACACTCATGGGTATTGGCATTGGGCGGACTTTTAGGCAAACAATTGCTTTGATTATTATTTCACTGGCCGAAGTTCGGAACATGGGTTTGCAAGGTCCGGGCGTTTCTACATGCAGGTTTAGTTCATATTCGTTCAGGTTCCAAGCATGTGGGGGTCAATCTGGAACCCTCTTATACTGAATAGTTATAGATGAGTGAATCCCCTCTACCCATGTTTGAAACAATGATATGAGTGGACTCCTTCATAGACTCAGCATGGATTGTATCACAAGAATCTCAGAAAAATGCATGCTCTATTGCTGCCAATTGAGGAATTCTCCCAGTCACCAATTCTATCTCATCCATATGAGTTCACTTCTGGATGACGACTGCTAGATCAAGTGAAACCATTTGCGAGATCACTGACTTGCTTAGAGCATGACTTGCGAGATCACTGCCGATGGAAAAATCGATGACTTGTCACAACCCGCATCACTCCTTCCTTCCTCCCATGTATTCCCATGCAGGTGGTGAATCTGATGGCGAAGATGCGTCGCGTGGTCCGCTTGGATGCCCGGTTTGTTCGGTTCGTTCCGGAGGTCGATAGGAGGTCGAGAGGTCGAGGCGGGACGGGCGGGACGTGAACGCTGGATGAGAGGTGTTTCAGGACTAATGAGGGTCCATGGTACTGGACATGGGGACAGGACACCTAAGCAAATTTGTGAGTTCTGGCTTGGGGCTTGGATCATAGAATCTCAGGGATCTGAATGATTTTTTGGACCTCAAGAGTCATTGGCCCATCAGCATCCATCAGCCTTAATTAATTATTGAATCTATGGCTTTTGGATGCTTTTGGCAGTGTTTGGCTTTGACTCTCAAGTGCTTGCTGTGGGACCTTTGGCTTGTGTGCCCTGTCTTCACACTGATGTTTCTTCTTTCCTTGTCTCCTTCAACTTCTCAAGGTCCGACCAGGTCTGCAGCCAACTGAGTGCAGACCAGGTCCCGCCGACGGCCGCCGACCTCGCGAAAGCCCTTAGGATGCGATCACCTACACGGCTGCGATCAGCACGTGTGACGTGGCAGCGCGAAATGGCCATGCGTCTTTGAACCTCGGGCCTTTCTGAAATACCATCTCACTTATATAATTTCTTTTGAGAGCCGGTGCAGAGGACACATCTCGAACTTGCCTTTGCTGGTTTGACTTTTGCTTAGGGTCCCAGGGTTGTGATGCACCTTGGACTTTGGACAAGAATCCACAGGCGATGTTCACTAGGAATCATAATGATCATGAGCAATGGTTGCTTAGTCTGTTTGGTGCTCGCATTGTTTTGTCAGATATCAAGGCGCGCAGACACTTGCTCAACAAGAGTGGATTGAGAGTAGATGGCGCAATTGCTGAAAGGTGGTTCAGATGGACCCCCACCAACTTGGAGTTTGCGAGCCAGGTGGGATTTGGGAGTTGTTGACCGCTGAGGTAGATGGTTCCCTGATAGTACCTGAGTTCAACGGCACGTATATACAGTGTCAGTGAATGGTAGAGGTTCCAATGAACTTGAACCTGCAACGACTGGTCATTTGGCAGCTCAAGCAAAGCCTTCATTAGGATGGTCCCAATCGGTCTTGGAAACCGGCTTGGTGCATTTGTCCAAAGTCCAGGATGGTGGATTACACCACATGCGGAGCACTTTCTATGCTCGAGCACGTGTGCCTTTTCCGGTGCTGGGAATGCGACATGTCCGTTTGAGCCTTTTGATGCACCTGAAGTGTTTGCCTCACATCAGCGCAGAGGTGAGAAGCGGCTTCATTGGCAAGGGTCGGTGGGCTTCTTGGATGAGCGTCTCGGAGCGAGGGGCCCTCGGGTCGGGGTGTTCCAAAGAGGCACCCTGTGGGAATCCTTAGAATAGATCATAATAGATCCAACAATCTAAGTCACAGTAATGACGCAGGATATATTTTTCAGACATATTCTGCAAGGCATTGATGGTATTCTGGGTATATAAGGCACCCACCATACTTTGATGTTGGGCTTCCGATGCTTCTGACCTTTGCGGTCCCGGTTCTGGAGGGGTCGAAGAAGACGAGGGATGAATCCCACGGCCCAAAGGTTGGGGGATTCCTCCGAAATCGCAAACCAGTGGCCCTCAAGACCATGAAAAAAATACAGTTCTTCACATACGAAAACCATGTTTTTTTCTTTTTTTTTGCTAGGGAAAAACAGGTTTTTGATGGTTTGTGGGGCGCCTGGAAGATTGGTGAAAGAACCTCGGTGTAAAGGATCGGTGTTGGGTGAGTTCTGGGGGGAAGATGTAGCTTGCAGCTCCGCCACACTGCCTGCCCTTTGGTTGCTGGTTCCAGGAGCTTTTGCCGGAGACTTTACCCCTAGAATCATCTAGAATCTATAAGTTTGATCTGGCAGCAATTATGTCAAGTTCTTGGCTTACGGCGACTGGACAGTATTTCATCACAGTTCACATTCGCAGATAGTGATTCCTGAGCAAGGTGCAAATGCCATTCTCAAGAATGCTTCGCAATATTGTCCTGTTGGCGTGTCATTACTTTGAATACATGTAAATCATTGTAAATCACATATGTCGGCAGGATGTCTCTTGAAAGCTCCCTCGCAGTAAATCACCTCTGAGGATGCGAGATGCTCATCTTCGAGCAAATGTGATCACGATGCTTGGCCGGATGTTGACATCTTCTGCGAACTCAAAGACTTGGATTCGGCATGTAATAGACCCCTCTATATATACAGGACCCCGGACCCCCTATATCTTCCGTGTCCATTGAATTCCTCTGGATTCCTTGGGCAAATTTTGGCATCAGTAGCGTCCTTGCTCCTAGTAACGATGCCCCTTTGTTACTAGTAGCTTCTTGCTCCTAGTAGTAAGGCCAGGAGCTACGTTCGTAGCGTCCTTGGGCATGTTTGGGTTTTAAATCTTCATGGAGACCATTTCAGCTGTAGCGCCTTCGCGGGAGGACGGAGGCCAAGAGACTATTTGCTGACCTAACGGGAACTGCAGCAGATTTGGGCCACCCTGTTTTGGGGCGACTCATGTGACCATATGAGCCATGAAATGCATGCTGCATGAGGATAAACATGGGAATGAAACACAAATATGGATTGCATGTTAAGACCTGGTTGTCTCAATTGGTGAGTGTCAAGCCCTGAGACAGTGGAGTGACGGAAATACCGTAGCTGAGTTTGAGATTGCCTTGGTGATCGATTTCTTCGAGCCGAGACAACCTCTTACTGAACCAACTACGTTCGGGGCTCCTGGCATCGCTACTAGGAGCAAGAAGCTACGAACGGGGCACCTGAGGTTCTTCTCCCACATCCCGGGGTGGGTGCGGAGGTTCGAGAAGACCCACACCCCGGCGGTTCGAGCACCTCACTTGGCATTGCACGCCTCGCGCCGCTTCACGGCTCCGCGGGAAATGGCCAAGTGCCGCAAGGTACAACGCGGTGATGGCCACCTGTGGACCGGCTTGGGAGGCTTCCTTGGTCGTGTTGAGGCCCGTTTTCTACGCGTTTAATAGGTTTAAAAACAATGTGGGATGATGTGGGGGTCCAGGCCATCGGCTTTTCAAACAACTTCGGGAACTGCTCATGAATTCATGGATCAATGGTTTTAGGCGGCGTGCAGCTTCATTCCCTTTGAACAGGATGTTAATTGGGACCAGCTTTTTTCACCAATCTTAGCCTGACTCAAATCTGACAATCACATAACAATGACTACAACTTCGACTTCGACCATCAATTGAACAGTGGTTCTTACTTGACGTTTCTGCTGTCGCCCTTTCTTCAGCTCCAACCGTGGGCGATGTATGACACCAACCTTGGGAATGCTGGGTGGGTGCTTTCGGACTGGATCTTGACCTCGTTTTTTTTTTTTTGCGTCTCAGGTTCCGCTGGTCCGATGGGCGTTCTGGCAGAGGGTCGGCACATGATTCCTCATGGTCAGACGCGAGTGGTCGGTTTCAACGACGGGTTCTGACCAACTTCGGAAAGGATCACCCTCTTCCAGGGGCCCCACAAACCATCAAAAACCTGGTTTTCCCTAGCATAAACCATGGTTTTTGTATGTGAAAACCGTTCTTTTTCATGGTTTTGAGGGCCCCTGGTTATTTGGAAATAGAGTATTCCTGCACTCTAGTTTGGGCGCCCTGCAAGTTGTGTTCGGCTATACTTCCATAGCCTGCAAGTCGTGTCGAACTTGGCTCTATGATGTTCCATGTGTAGCTTGGCCTTCTTTTCAATCTGCACTGGTTGCACTTGACCAAGAACTCTGGAAGGCTAAAAAGCTGGAGTGTCAGTGTCCGAGGCACTTTCGGATGGCTAAACATTTAATGAGTTTTGTTTATTTCCTTGCGACACAGAACAGCGACCTTAGCAACTTGATCCTTGGGCCTGTGCAAATGCGAACTCGTTTGCTGACCAAGTTGAAGATCACTGGACGCGACGCTCGGCTCAACCAGGCTCGGCTCGTTCGCATCGCCATAGGCAGTCTCCAAGCAAAGATCTCGTGTCCTACAACACGGCTTTGAGCTCTTGTGAGCCTCGGGCTGTGACGCAAAGTGGGGAGCGCGAGCGCCTGCTTTTCGGGGGCCCATCGGACGCGGGATGTGGAGTAGCAAGATCCAAATCAACCAATCAAATAGCCCCCCTCGAGACTGAACCTCTTCTGGTGGACTATTCCATTCACCCGTTTGGGGATTGGACCTGCAGAGAGGTGCTCAGATGTGAGTCTTGCGTGGTCAGTCACCGATGGATGCCAAAAAAAAGCGTAGCCTGGAAAGTGGAGCCTTTGGGAAGGCTAGATATACCTGGATCTTCCAACTGTTGTAGCATCTTGTAGCCGAAAGGCAGAAAGTTTGCACAGTTGGAACGTCTAAGTATAGCAAGTTCCTCTGGAGTGCACATTTTTAGGGCTTTTGAGCACCTTCGTCCACAGCAATGGGCCGCAACTACAAAAAACAAATGTTACGGAGGTTGGTAAACACATCCAAACGCGGCACCTCGCGAATCTTGTTCTCAGATAGTGTATGCTAGTTCAAAAGCACCAAAAAAGAAACGGTTCCCGTAAACCATCGCACTATGTAGCACTCAATCAGACTCAATCCAGCTAGGATCCACTCCTTGGCCAAGGAAAAGGGTGAGCAATGGCTGCGGGCCTTCAGTCTCTTCAGCACTGTGGCGCCCAGCGTGGCTTGGCGCCGTTGAGGCAGTCGCTTGTTGCTCTCCCTTCTTAACGATCCGTTTTTTCGCAGGAATTGACCACTCTTTTTTTATCCACGCCTTTTTCTTCTCCGTTGACGGGTTTTGACTAGTTTTGACCCCGTGAAAGGTCATCACCTACAATGGTTGCTTGAGTGCCACAGCCAAAGTGCAGTTGTGGCGCGCTGCTCTCGACCTGCCGCTGGGCACTTCTCATTAAGCGAGGGGGGCACGTTTCAGAGATGCGCGGAAAGGTGAAGGGCGGGCATGGTGTTGGAATGTCATGGGACTCAAATTTGCTGGAAAGCAGCTTTTGGGTGAGCTCAACAGTTCAATTCGAGTGTCTTCAGACGAGCAGCCTTGGGCCGTTGGAGGCTCCTGAAACGCCTGAAAGGCCTTGGGCGGTTGAGATTGTTGAACGAATCTTTCAAAGATCCAAGGCTCCAGCTCAATCCTCGGCCCAGCCTCATCAGCTTTAACACTGTGATGAGTGCCACCGAGAGAGGAGGGGGAACGTTTTTTGTTGAGGTTAAGGGGTAAACTGTTGGTAGTCCACGTTCTTTGGGTGGTGGTACCATGTGTTTGTGATTGAGAACTGATTGAATGCACCTTTGGTTTGGTGGCAATCATTGAAGCTGTCTCGGTCTGTTGGTTGAAAGGCCTTTGCGGACTCATCCTAAAACCATAATCACACGGACATCAAGATGGATACTAATACCGCTACCTACAAGAACTACCTACTACAGGTCTTTTGCAGGAAAGATATGTAATGATATTTACGTTCATGTGGTAGCGGCGGCAGTGTTGAGAATCTCACAAACAGTAGAAAGATATAGAAAGATTATGAAATATTATGTCGTGAGGTTTGAAGAAAAGTCCTAGTGCCTTTTCATTTGTGCCTCGATTCGCCAATTGTTTCTTTGTAGAGCTTCACCTTTGCTTTTTGTGCGCGGGAGTGACATCTCCAGGACGGCAGTGGCACATGGTCGCTGACCTGTACATGCAGTTACCTCGACTGGGGAGAAGCGGATTGATTGACGGCAGTGTTCTCACCTCCAGCCACTCTAGTCTTATACTTATATTCAGAAGGGGAGGCATTCTATAATTATATCAAATATAATATTTAATATACATGCGTATACATTATATAACATTCATTTACAACAGATTGTGATGAAGGCAAAAAAAGACGCACACCTTCTGTTTAAAGCGGGGAAATGTTGAGTTGTCCGCATGTGTCGTTTGAACGAATGGAGAGGCTTCCTCATGTTGTCCCACTTGTTGTTAGCATTGACTTTTCTTGGAGGCATGCACCTTGGCCGAATGACTGATCTCCAGCTCGCCATGGCTGACACCGGACACCATGGCTCAAGGACGCACTGGCTGCGTACTGGCTAGTGACCATGTGCTGGAGATTGCAAGAAGGTGTTTGCTTCTACTGTAGTTCTTTCTCTTTGTGCCAAAAAGAAAGGTGCAGTGCAACAATGGAGTGAATAATGCATACTGGATGCTGGATAGCATTGGATAGCAATGGTATCAGAGACACAGTAACTTATAGGATGTTGTTGCTGTTTGCATTGACATGGCATTCGACTAGTTCAATGCAACTGTCGAATCATGACTCCCCTATGTAGGTTTGAAGTATTTCTTGCAGTTCCAAGAATTGACAGCGGCCTCCAGCCAGAATCAGCTTATGAGCATCAACAGCCTAATAAGTGTGATTTCGCATCCATGCAACGCCACCACTGACCTCGCCGACGTCTCGGGACCTGACCCGGCTGAAAACCCCCGTCCGGTCCAACCGGGCGGCCGCACAGCGGCACAGCGCCGCACCACGGAGATCGCAATGCCGGTGCCCGAGCACTTTGACGCGTGGAGCCGTGCCAGGTGTGCTTGGCACCGTTCCCGGGCAGACCGATGAAACCACCGGACGTAAGCGGGTAGACCGGCGAAAAGGCTTTTTGGGATGGTAGATGATTTTGACCAAACCACTCAACCGCACTCATATTATCCCATAGCACAGATTCAGATGTTCTGACATTGGGGACGGGACAAGAGGTTGTCACGACAAGAGCTTCAAGAGAATCAGATTGCGGGCCGAAGCGAATGCAGGATAATGCCAACATATAGTTTGATTTCCGTCAAGGAACATCAAGGAATATAAAAAGGATATATAGCCATCAATTTAACATGGTTTGGTTTGCAGTACAAGCTACACTACACAGTCGGTGTGTTTCTTTGTTTGTCGGCAACACAAAGTAATTACTACATGGAATTCGATGTGAGATCCAAGCCCCAAAATGTGAACAGAAAACAAATGACATCAAGAAGCAAGTTCATACATGTACAAGTTGCTACGGTCAGAAATTACACCATTTCGTTCAAACTCTAAGTTGGGTGCTGGAAACACGGAAAGTCGTAGGATACCAATATAAACTAGTGACCAACAGCTCCTTTTGCTTGCACTTGTTTAGAACAGTACTGCTGGCTATTGCTACACCCCTGGCCTCCCGAACTGACATGGTCAAAGACTCTGTCCATGAATTCTGAACCACCGATCCAGTCGGCCATCGGCCCGATGCGATGGCCGGCACCGCTCCAAACCCCGCCAGGCGAGGCGTGAGTGAGCCCTTCCAGGCGATCATCGATCAGCTGGTCCAACAGTGGCCTGTTCAAACGAGAAGGGCTTGGGTCACCAAATCTGTGTGTAAAAGAAGAGAACAGCCCGGCACGGTTCCGTGCCTTTCGAAGTTCGGTGGCGCCGGCTGGGGAGCGCCCAAATTGTTGGGTTAGAAAGATATGGACAGGTTGGAAGTTGGTTGGTGTCCATGTGTCCGAGCTTGAATGAAAGGCCATGGGTCTCTCTAGTTTGTCATGTTGATTCAAACCAACTCGTGAGAACAAATTAATCATATGTACTTCATCCGACAGATCAGTGAGACACATTTTCCCCCAGGTTTGTGTGCGCTTGGATCACGAGGAACCCCCATATATGTGGGAGCCACTCTTGGGAGTTCGATAGAACCCATGTTTTGGTTCGAGGAAAGCGTGTTTTGTGAACAAGCTCAGTAAACTCGAACACACTAGATGTTGTGTTCCAAGCAGCACATCATGCACTCCTTTGCACGCCTCATGAGGAAGATTGGAGTCGGAAAATGCAACTCTGAGGCATCTCACAGAGATCGGAGTGGTGGATAGGCCTGAGGTGCGCCGAAAAAAAAGCAGTTTCTTCATTTGTTTCACCACCCAAGCCCAGCGGTTTGCTTGGTTGCTTGGTTGCTCCGGGAGAACCACCGTGGCCGTTGGCGTTTGTCATTCATGTTGTTGCTTGTTCGTGCTGTTCCAGTGTCCTTGCAGGTCACATCATGCAACTCACACCCAAATGGCACCGAAACGGCTGAGTTGAACAAGACAACTTAGACATCGGATTGGCGATGTGAAGGAACAGTTTTTCACTTGGTGCTTTTCTCCGGACCCTTGGCCCTTGGAAGAGGAGCGTTCCTCCACAAAAACGGCGATTTGTGTTGCAGGTTTTTGTTGCAGATCGGGTTCTCGGAGATGTCTAACCACTGCAAAAACACGTTTACATCGATTCTTAAGAAATTATGTGTCCAGAATCATTTGTTCCCTATATAGGGATCCAAGTACCTTCTCATAAGGTGATTGGAGAAGACTATTTATGTAGGCTTGGAGGGTCCAAGTGCCTTTTGAGAAGATACTTGGATTCCTAGGGGGTTGACCTATTCTTCGACCTTGTGAGTAGTATGTGGGGGTTGCCGTGTTTGGAAAAAATGGGTTCTATTGAGGTGTGTGTGGAACGAACATATCCATATATGGGTTCCTGTGTCATGAGCATTGGGGGGACCAAACGGATCACATCCTGATTTGGAGTGTGGAGAGAGAACCAAATTCAGGCGGTTTGGAGTTTGGTTCGTTCATTTCAATCACGTGGGAGGGGTGAGACCACGAAAGGGCCTACATCAGCCTACCACTTGTGAAGTCACGTCAACTGTTTCGTTGGGAAATGGATGTGTATTCTACTAGGGAGACCCCAACCACTGGGGTCTTCTTCCATTTTACTTCTTCCAACGGTCGAACTGGGAGGGTTCCCTAATACACACCAAACAAAAGAGCGCGGCTTCCCTGGACGACGTATAGACAGAGATGGCCAGAATCGAAAAACGTTTTTCTGGACCACAGGCCAGATTGGGTGCACAATTTATAAAAATAGATTCGCATGCGCCCTGTGTTTCCTTTTGAGTGATTTGGACATGCCGTGCGTTTCTTGCAAAACTTTTTTTTTGCTATTTGCTAAGTCACGAAAGGTAGCCTGGTAAGGACTACCTTGAGTTTGCTTTGCGAAGCAAAGGGACTGGCTTGAGAGCTTGCTCGGGACTAAAGATTGGTAGATCAATGTCTAACACCCCCCCCCCCCCCCCCCCCTGGGATGAATGATAGAAAAATTAATTAGTTCCCCCCCCCCCCCCCTCCACTCCCCTCCCCGTCCCCTCCCCTCGTCGCCAGCACTACTAAATTCTGGACATAAGGTGAAGTCATGCGCTTAACAGTCACAGCAGTACGACGCTGGCCATGAGGTTGCGCAATACAGCACGAACCCTGCGCAATGAGGTCGCGCAATGCAGCTTCGATGCCGCGCGTGCGCACCCGGCAGCCTGACACAGCGCGTACTGCATTCACAGACCATATTGCTCGACACCAACGAGCATCGATGCAACACAGCCTCTCTGCAAAGCCCTGTGGAGAAACCCCTCGCGTCGCGGAACACCATTCGACTCAGCCTTATACTCTAGCGTGGCGAAATCTTACCGCATCGTGGAGCACACCCACCATAGCGTGACGTCCATCCCTGGCAGTACCGGCCGCACCCCTCCAGCACTATCCTTACAAGGGGGTTGGTCACTGAGTCACTGCGGCTTCGACGCAACGCGTGCAGGCCTGTAATCCTGACACAGTGCGTGCAGCTGTGGGACCATAGCTGGTACACATGCGAGCGTTTACGCATTGCGACTTTTACGCACGCCTGTTTTCACACACCTAGGCACAAACGAGCGTCGACGCAACGCAGCCTCTCTGCAGAGCCGTGTGGCGCAATCTGACCGCAACGGAGTTCCTCTTGAGCCTTCTTATGCCTTCTTGTGCTCTCTGGCTTTGTTGGTTTCATCCATGATTGACCAAGGGGCACGTTCCTGAAACACCGGAGACAGTCCCTCACCAGAACAGGTCCCGACAGCTACTCGGTCCGTCTCTACCTTTCATGTTTCCCCGCTCAAAAGTGGGTGTAGCTCTCCACAGAGGTAACTAGCACAAGAAACCATCCGCATAGAATTGTAGGACCACGCCTGTGGCAAGCAGATATGGTCAGTGTACAGGATTTTGGCAAAACTAGCTTGGTAACCTACCCCACCTGGTCAACCTTGGTCTGGAGGTCTAGAGGCTAGCTATTTCACCAGTTGCCAGCAGCTATGGTCTCCAGCTTTGACCACCTCATTGGGTCACCGACCCATCAATGCAGACATCATACCGCCCGTGTGGTCAGGTGCATGAAGCCTCCTTTGCCTCTCCCTTCGGGTCTCCCGTGGAGAAGGTGGGAAGAGATACAGAGCTCTGGATCGAACGTGGAGATACCGCACACCTAGAACCTGAACGACCCCTACTTTTTGGAGGATCAACTATCCAAAATATGTGTTTGTTCTCTATATCAAGAAAGGAGGTCAAATGGGTTCTAGGTGTAGATGAAGACTTCACTTTACCAGCTATGTCGTGACTATACACATGGGATCGCATGGGTAAGTATGGCAGATCGAGCAAGGCACAGATGTGGTTTTATTTACATTGCGTAGAAAGGGCCATTTGTTGATGTGCAGCTGTACCAAATCACATTGAGGTGCGCCGGGTGGTGCAGCAAATGGAATTTGGGAATAGATGTCGAGGCAACGGCAACAACGGTCATTTAGCAAACTGTATGCACCATGGTGCACTCACCGTTATCATGTCCACCACCTATACCGCTACAACTTTTGTTTTTGTTGTGCCTCAGTTCCCTAAGCGATTCTTGCAGTGAGGGTAAGGCGTGTTCTTTTGTGCGCTCGCCAATGCGTGTTCTCTCATTAGTGTGCCCTCGTATTTGTGCTGCTCTCGTCATATGTGTGTGTGTGTGCTCTCATATAAGTGCCCTGTGTGGTTCATGTGCTATCATGTATGTGCTTTGATCATTTTTGATACGGTATTAATCGTAATTACATTTACTTTGTTGTTTGCCGGGGATTCCCTTGCCGTGTTTACTCAAACCATGGACCATCATCAACCTCCAGCAGCTCCAGCCGTTCGTAAACCTCCAGGTGGGTACCATGACCTCGGTCGAGAGTGTGCTGGGCAACCGCACCAATTGGACCAATGCAGAGCGCTATCGCATGGAAGGCCAGACCGACGAGAGATGCCGCTACAACGCGATGCGTAGCGCGATGCGGTACGCGCAACGCGTAGCGCGACGTGTGAGAAGCCAACCACTAAACCCGCGGCCTTTGACGCTGTCTGGTGGTGAAACGATGGCAGCTGCATACACTGATTGGTGGACATTGGTTCTTTCACGAGGAAGAACATGACCGACGGGGGAGGCAACATTCACACGGCAAGAGACACAAGACACAAGAAATGCACGAAAGGTGGCCTCGGGCAACCCAAGTTTAATTTGCTTTAGCTTGGGAGGGGACAATCCGAGACCTTTTGAAGTGTGCTGCGTCTGACATCATGCCATGATATGAAAGGCAAGGAGCTTAAGGCCTTGAACGACTTTAGAAAGCAAACTTGTCAGGAATTCTCGAAAGACGATTTATCCAACTGGCAAAAGAAGTTGTCCAAGCTTTGATTGAGTATCAGGTTGACACAAACCAAAGTGCACCTTATCATAATGAATGTCCAATGCGATACAATACTGCTAGTCCTCTCTTGGACATATCACAATACGCAGAAGTAGACGTTCAAACCAGATGTAGTCTCAAGTGGAAAGTACAAGTTTTCTGTAGACAAAAGAAACCTCTCACAGCCTTAGCAGGCCCTTTAGTTTTACACCATGTCAACTTGCTTCAGCAAATATCGGACTGGACACAACTCGTGCTACTTACATATAGCACCTCCTCCATGCCCTGTCGACCACTGTGTAATCCAAAACGCTTTGATTGGGGACATCCGCTGTCGAAAAACCGATGCCGTCGAGCGCCACCGACCGCCGTCCTTCGCTGGTCGTGACGGTCGTGTCGTGTCACTGTCCCCGGTCGTCATCTGGTGTCGTAGGTCAAGAGGTTCTCTCCGGTTCTCTTGCGCAGGTTCTTCCACTCGCCATGCGAACAAATCGATGTGTCAAGGGCGGTTTGTTGGACTCAACTGCATGGAGGAAGCCTCCCACTTGGATTGGTTCCAAGTCTTTTGGAGCTGGTCACTGAGCAAAGCAATTTTTGCAGTTTACTTGATCCCCAAATTCCAGCACAAAGAGGTGCTCAAAACCTTCAAGCATGTCGCCATGCATGGCGCCATGCACGCTCAGCTCCATGTCGCCCAGAGAGGGTTAGTGAGCTCCCACCCGTCTCGAACTCCGATGATCCGATGAACTCCGGCCAGCCTCAAAGTCTGGAAGTATGGCCAGCTTGCAGAGCAGCCACTCCATGGCAAAGAAGTTCCGCACTCACTGTATGGAAGCCCGACGACCCTTGGAGGAAACCAGCGACCGTTGATGTGTTGAGCTTTTCAAGTGTTTATTTGAGATCGTTCGACTGAGACTGAGCGGCGGTACTGAGCGGGGCTGGTCGGTGTTGTGTTTTTGTTTTGCATCCGAAGAATTGGACAAAGTGAACAATTTAGTACTCGAACTTATTGGCCAAACAGTTCAAGCCATTGCATTCCTGGTGTTTTCCGAGACGACAAGGAAATGAAATCGGACAACTGGTATGAACTTAAGGTGTTTGTCCTCCACAGTTGTTCTTCCAGTCGGAAGTCCCCAGCACGAACCAAAGCGGAGACTCAATCCACCAGACTCCCGCTGCCCGATTCAAACTTCCACCAAAGCAAAAGAGGGATATTGCTTATGGCAGTCAGTTTATCGCTTTCTGAGGAGCACGGCATTCAGTGGGTGCGCAGCAAATCTTAGAAGCGATGACCTTCCAGGAGGTGACGCCTGAGGAATACTTCGAACGAGCCACTTGGCCAATGAGCCAGCGGCCTGGGCTTGTTGGGGCTTGTTGGGGGCCATCAGCGGTTCGGTAAGGGTTCAATGATTGGGGCTTGCTTGGCTGTAATTGATGGATGCAATGCGTTGGTGAGCCGGTGATTGCGCCTTGGATCATCCTGTTTGCTAGTGTGAGTTCAGGAGGGGGATGTAGATGAGCGACCACCGCACCATCATTTCATGACTCGCGCAGGCCTAGCATATGATGTGCAGTGGTTGGACAGATATTGGCAGCGTAGGAGGGTGGATGGCTGTCGCTCATGTTGAAAGAACATGGACCACAAGATACCACGATCTCAAGATCTCAAGTATCGTTTGATCGTTGGTTCGGGTAAGTTGGGCAGGGATAGGAATGGACCTGGAGGTTTCAACACTCACTACAAGAGTATCACTGCTAAATCACTACAACTATTTATTATATATAATGTTCTTTCCCATATCGTCCCAAATATCTAACAAAATAATTTGATAAGATTTTTACACCTACACTCCGCGTTTGCCAATGTCTCAGGACAGTTCTGAAATTGATGATGACCTGCAACTTGGCGGGTTGACCGACAGCATCCACTCACTGACCACCATTCTGCACCACCAGACGTACTGGTACTTGACGCGTGAGTGTATGTTTATAATACTGTATATAGTGTTCCCATGGTTTTTGGTCCTTGCTCTGTTCAACAAGTACAGTCATGGACCTTGAACACTCCATGAAACCGAAATGATATGTTGAGACCCCTGAACGCACTTTCAGCAGTGCACGCTGCAATCGTTCACCCTAACCCTAATTGGAACATCCAAGAGTGCTTGGGTACGGTACTCAAGCGAAGTACAATAGCCATATTATCATATAGATGATGCCTGAGCTTTTGAGAGGAAAGCTCCAAGGCTGCACACTCCCTAGCAGGGTACGTAGTTTTTCTGTTTGTGTGGTTGTCACCTTTTGTGGCCCATTCTTTGCGGCAGAGAAGCACATGTACTGCTTATTTGATCTGATGTGTTTTCCCCCAGATTGGTCGAGTTGTTTTGCGTATATATAGATTTAGTATGGTTTAGTTTAAAACCGGAGAGAGGGGAACTCAGAAGTACCCTTTGGCCATGGCGGTTTGCATCGATGATTGGTCCAACAAGAGGTTGTTTGGACACGCTCAAGTGGAGTGACTGCATCTCAAGCAATCTACCCTAGGGCTCCAACACCTCCTCAGAAGATAGTTAGACCCTCCTAATCCACCCCAACCACCTTCTCAGGAGGCAGTTGGAGTCCTAGGGCTACATAATCTACACCAAGCCAAGCCAACTAACTTAGCACAGCAAACACGGGGATCCCAGCACGGGGCCAAATGAAAACCGCTGGAGCCAAAGAAGTGACCATTTGTTTAGCATTTCAAAGACATTTCCTTGTAGTGAGATGCCCCCAAAGCGACCTCCCCCATTCGAAGGTCGGGCTCCCTATAAACACGGATTGCTGCGAGACGGGGCCACGGCAGAGACCGCCTGATCACGCGGACGCGCGATGCAGGCAGCGTGATCCTTCGACTCAGGCCGGATCGCTTCAAGAAGCGCGTGACCTTCGACTCCGAGTTCATGAGGCCCGAATTGCGAGCGCGACTCCGTGTTCAGGAGAGGAGGGTGCCAGGACGACGTGATTGGCCCCCCAAAAGACCAGCAATGTGGTCCAATGACGATGATTTGTTCAATTGTTGTTTATATAATCATACGTTCTTGCTTCCGAGTGGGATCTGAGATCTCATGGAGTCTCCCTATTCCACTACACACCAGGTCACAGGTACCCCATTCGTGCCGCCCTTGCCTGCCAGATCAGTGGCGTGTGTAGTGGAGACCTGAAAATGACTCCTGTGACCTGGTCATTTGGGAAACATAGCTCTAGTAACAGGTCCATCGCTAGTAGTAACAAGGGCATCGCTAGTAGTAGCTTCTTGCTACTATAGTAGCGATTCACCTTGTTACTAGTAGCGATGCACCTTCTTAATATGAGGGAGGTCCACATTTGGAAGCCTAGTGAGAAACCATGTATGGGTTCTTCAACTTCATTCTGGAATCCCTCGTCAAGCAAAGTCAACATAGCTGTGTTATGTTGTGTTGTATATATGTTTGTGTTATTTTTGGTGTATAGTTTTATGTTTGTTGAATTGTTTTGTTGAATTTGACTTGTGTTTGTGTTTTGTTTGCCTTTTGTTGCTTGGGCCCTTGAAACATGGAATGTTCTCTAGGCACGTCCGAGCACGATGGAGCACGCATCGACAGGTTGCCAGTGTGGGATCGCTTGCACATTTGGCTTCAATCGCATCGCTTTGTCCCTTGAGTCGATGGTAGGGCTGGGACCACATGGGTGGCCCCTATTGGAGACCATGCCTATGGATCCCTGTCAAGGTATGCCTATGGAGCCCTATGGTATGCCTATGGTATGCCTTTGGTATGCCTATGGGTCCACATAAGATCTTCTGAGAAGGTGATTGGATGTTCACTGTTATGCAGGCACCAGGAGGCTCCAAGTCCCTTTTTGAGAAGGTGTGTGGATCCTTAGGGTGGCCAAAAGGGGGCGGAGCCTCGGCTGTACACGCGGAATTTCCCTCGATTGTACACGCGGAGAATTGATCTCGGTTGGATGTGCACGTGGCTTCCTCGGCTGTACACGCGGCTTGCACGGCTGAAAAAATGAATGAATGAATGAATGAATGAGTGGATGAATGAGGGACTGAAGGAATGTGTGAAAATGAATGAATGAAGAAATGCACAAATGACGCGTGTCTTGCCTCTGTGTGACGTGGTACTGTGGAAGCAATGAGCAAAAAGAGATCATCATGCAGATGAATGTCCAGAGGGACGTTATTAACACCCCCCCATCCCAACCCAACATCATCAATCAAACGCAGAGCATCTGTGTGACGTGAACCTGTGGAAGCAATGAGCAAAAAGAGATCATCATGTAGATGAATGTCCAGAGGGACGTTATTAACACATCATCAATCAAACGAAGCAATGAGCAAAAAGAGATCATCATGACTCAATTTGTGTGTGCGCAGGTGAGGCGAATCATGTGTGCGCATTTGAGTTTGGGGTAACATGGGCTGTTTAAAGAGGAATGTACTCGATGTGTGCGCAGGTGAGACGAATCATGTGTGCGCATTTGAGTTTTAATATATAAAAAAGTCTGTGTGCGGACTTGAGGGGAATTATGTGTGCGCAAGTGAGGCGCCATCCCCCAAAAAAAGGTGTGTGATCTGTGTGACACACCGACTCAGTCACGATGCGTCGATGTGTTGACGATTCGTTGATAGCGATGCTTCGGGACACTTGATGGCCCTACTACACACTGGGATCCCTTCACCATCCTTTTCAATATGGCTGTGGGTCAAAACCAGGATACATTGGTGGACTCGTTGGGAGGTCCTTTGCATACATGGACGGTCTCGGCTCCAGGTGGGTCACGGCCGGGATGAGGCGTGAACATGCGAGAACCCTTCGGATTTTCCCGCACAGGAGATCGTTTGTTTTCGCACCAGGGGGTGATACCACGCTTGAGACCGTAACTTGAGCTAGCTGAGTCAGTGATTCTGTTGCAAGTCCACAGTGCACGGATCCATGAGTTTCACCCGCTTGAACAACGCCGCCTAAACCGTTGTACGTACGACACTCTAGGAGCCTTGGGGTGCGAAAACTCGAACTTCCCGTGAAAAACGCCATGCCACGGCTTCTCCCTACACCGACCCGTCGTACCTCCGAAAGTATGTGGACCCTCCTGGCACCCACCCCAGTCCCACCTTCTGAGAAGGTACGACTGGAGGCCTAGGGTCTTAGATTGCTCTCGTGGTTGCCACCGTGGACGGACTGAGGATATGCTGATCACCATGCTGCTGTGCCTCAATGTGCCTACGGCAAACCCGGGACGACTGGGGGGTCGCAGATCATGCGAAGTCGTGGTGAACTAAACAAAACAGGGGCAACGTTCAAGTTCCAGTTCCTGGACCCTTGACAAACCTGCCAAACTCTGGAAGACTCCTTGACCAACTGCTTGGTTTCCGCGGCGAAGTCCGTTGCCCGAAAGATGTGGCTGCCGGCACGGTCCGAACTTGGTTGGACCTTGAGGTCCAAACCCCCAAGTCTTCGACGTGTCGAGACCAAAAAGAAGAACACCGCAGCAGCTCTGGAGAGTCGGTACCAAGCAGCGGTGAATTTGGGAGGATTGGTGTTTGAAGCAGTAGGCTACAAAGCAGCAGGTTTTGCATGGCAGGGTGTTGGCCACGACTCACCAGGATGGGATCACCAGCCAAGTTCATGGAACTCCGATGAAGGATGCATGAATGTGTCCCAGACACTCCATGTATGCCATGTATGCCGATCAGTTGGGGTGGTTTGGGGCGTCAATGTAGGCATATATGCCATACGTGGAGTGTTTGGGTGCAAAAGGGGAAAGCATGGCAGTTGGCATACCAACAGCCTGTATTCGCAGAGAAAAATCCCACCATGCATGGCATATGGCCCAGTTTCTGATGCCAACGAGTAACTTTCTAGTTCCCCTAGGGATCCAGGTATCTTCTGAGAAGGTGATTGGAGACACTGTTATGTAGCTTGGGAGGGTCCAGGTACGTTCTGAGAAGGTACTTGGATCCATATTAGGCTTGTTGTCCATACCCAGACCCCGTCCGTCTCATTCTGCAGGTCTTTTGGATGGGCTTCGAACTCCAATTCTCGGGCTCCAAGACTGGAGTTGATTTGGGCGTTTTCCAGGCCGGGAAGCGGAGAGTGGAAGCCGGGAAGCGGTGTGCATGGAGTGAACGTAGTACCGGGGGTCCATGGAGTGAACCGTAGGTTCTCTCTGAGTGGACCACGGTGTTTCTGATGCATCAAGGTTCATTCAAGTGCCAGAAGGGCTTTTTTGGGGGTTCAATCTGGTGGAACAAGAACACATGAAACTAGCAGCCGGACTCAATCAGCTCTAGTTCAAGCAAAGTGGTGTTCTGAATGTCTTTTATAAGCACAATTGACCATATCAAAATACATCAACAAGTTGGGTCGTGGTGCTGGCAGCAGCCATGCCACTTATGGGCCGACGAATGTTCGGTGGGCCATTCTTTTCGGCAGCAAACTCCAGGGTCTGGTGGGCCAGTCCATACGTTGCACACCCGTGCACACCGAGCCAGTCAGGTACAAACCACAAGAAAAAGCACGTCTGACGCGACAGGATCCAGTTGCCTAGATTAGTGGCCGATCCCCAAAGCAGATCCCAATGGTGTCACACTTGCAGGGATTCACTGGGTCCCAGGATCGGACCTTCCTAAACCGCTTCAATGGAAGAATGCCGGGTACTTCCAATGCTCCAACGCTTCTCCCTTCCTCCCCGCCCGCCCTCGTCCACGTTGGGCGCCCCCCCGCGCGTTTGCAGGAGACGCTCATCCCACTGGAGTGGTGGTCCACCTTTCAGGGAATCTTCGCAGCGGGAGACATTTGCTTCACCGTCACCCGGCCTGTTTCATCCCTGTGAACGTTTTTGGGAACGGACGTGCGAGACTGGTGTGGAAAAAATGCACGCGGCCAAAAGACTCCGTGTATAAGATTGACCCTGAAGCCACCCCAATGTTGGTAATTATATCCATATCATTAAATCTATATCATAAATCATAAGTCTATATATTTATATATCAATCATGGATTGTTGCAGGACATGCACATGTTGGGGGTTCTTGCGTATTTCAAGGAGACCTCCTCCGTCACCCAAACGGGCTGAGCCAGCGGAAGCAGGTGCAAATTAAGCAAGGATGAAGGGCTCCACAAAGTAAAAGGTATTTGTTTGGTTTGGATCGCCTCAGTCAGATCCATTTAATTTGCTTTCTATTTGCGTCTTCAAAGGGACCTTTTCATAATCCTGGTTGGAGGTCACAAACAGGCCTGTTTTGAAGGTGACTGGACACCAAAATGGTCACAAACTGAAGAAGCTGGTTCATGATCAAGGATAGATACATGTTTTTTGGATCTGTGATGTCCGGTCGATGACGTTGATCAAATCAAAGGCTTTTCTATGTAGGCCTTTCCGATAAAGCATTGTTCCGTTCATCGGCAGGCGCCTTTCTCCAAACCGGTTGATCGAACGTTCCGAACTGTGGAACAAGGTGATTTTCTCGATTGATGTGATCGTGCGCATCGTTGTGTTGAGACTGAGCTTTGGCGGAACATTTCGACCGATTGCGAAAACAAATACCATGGTCGCAGACTATGTGTGACGTTTGATTGTCAGTGTGGATGGCATGTTCTGCTGAGTTGCCTATAATGAATGCACGTTTGAGTCGCCAGCAAATCCCTTTTTGGCGCATTTAAGAGAGAGAGAGAGGGAGAGAGGAGGTGGCATGTATTGTCAAGCTGTTTACCCTTACTTAGTAAATGTCCACAATACATCATCAATCATCACTGTACTAATCCATGGTAAGCACATGTGCAACCTTGCTTGGCAATTGAGACCTCGAAAAAAGGGTCCAATGATAAAAAGCCTGCGGCCTACGGGCCCAACAGGATCTGGACTTGCTTCTCAATTGGTGAACATACCATATACCCCAACACTTGAATTGACAACAAATCATTCGATTGGGTGAATTCTCTTTTTTTGGCTGCGGATCTTCCCTGTTTGCAGCGGACCTTCCCTTCTTTTGCACAGCACATGTGGTTAGCAAGAAGCAATTCAGGAGAAAACCTCTGGCACTTTTCAAACCCCCGCAGGCTTTTCCCGGAAATTCCCCAGGTGATTGGAAGGTGGTTGTTGGCGGCTACGGAAATTGTCCCTTTGACGCGGACTATTCACTCCCCAAATCCTTATTTTTGGCGGAGGCATGCCTACGCCCCAATGTTAAATGAGATTGTCCATCAAATATTTGGAACATGAAAGACGTGTTAATCGAAGTAATGCATAGGTACGGTATGGTAAACAGCAGCTGAGCAGTATCTGACTAATGTGTAGCATAATGTAGCATATCTGTATCATATTATATAGCTATATGTATTGTCCTCCATGCCCTGAAGCAACTATGTATTATGACGATCTGTATAGACCATAACATACCAGAACTATATAACATACATTAACATACTAACTTTAGAGGACAGAGACGACTTGAAGTCAGGAAGAAGCACAGTCGCAGGCACAGGCAACCGCTAGTGCAGCTAGCAGCGGCACGGGCAACGGGCTGAAATAGCGTTGAGTAAGCTGCAGGGTTCACTTACTTGCCGCACTCCAAGGGTTTTCACCTTCACCTGGATCTCGAACACCTTCGGCACAGCCCCTTCGAACACCCTCTTTGCCCAGGAAGTTTTGGCGCTCGTGCATGAACTACATTGATGTCATCGTCACTTGACAGGGATTTTTGCAGATCATCGCGAGAGGATGTTTGGTGAAAGGACCCCTCCACAAAAAATGAAAGGTGGGAGGATCGGGGCAGTGGACCTCGGTCGAACGAAGGACGCCTTTGGACGCCTTTGGATGCCTTTGGGTCCCATTCTTCCAGTGCCAAGCTTGGACGTCGCAGGCTGCATCTGCTGTTTTTTCTCGCCCGAATCCCAACGATTCCCCAGAGCCCGAAGAAGGGCTCCCAAACAGTTCAACCCTCGCCACGAACAAAAGTGCCGTGCCGCCAGCACTTGATGACATGTCATGATGGGCCTTTCTTGATCACATTGCTATACGACTTGGCCCCCCCCGAGGTGACTTTAGCCTCTTTGCTGGAGATGGTGATCAGCAATTGGACGGCGGTGAATCCGGCGCCGCGGTGAGGAACCGGTTTTCCGGCGGTTTCGGACGGGTCGGTCACGTGGGTGGGAACCATCGTAGGGCGGGCTTAGGCGACCAGTGGGTGCCTTCATCAAAAGGTTGGTGGTTTTTCTTTTGTGTGTTGCGACGTGAGTGTTTTCATAGCTGTTGATGGACGAAGTCCTGCACCACCTCACCACTGAACACCCTCCTTCCAGGGTCGCAGAGCAACCCCCGAGCAGGTTTTCACACAAGTGGAGCTAAGATGTATAGAGGCACCTCTTTTCAAGATCTTGCTGATTTGTGCAGTCTGTGATACTCCAAATCCAATTGCGTGAGTGGACTGTGTGCAGAAACCGGATCCCAACAAGTGTTGCGATGTTTTGTGGGGAGATCAGGGTGCAACATGTCATGTTTCTTGGCTCTGTCAGGAGTCAGGTCGGATGGAGGACCCATCAAAGAACAATCAAACATAGCCGGCCCCAAATTGATCAAGGGAGATTGTATGGGTTGGTGAACTCCTGACTCCTGAAGGAAGGAACT
>CAXAMN010014446.1:2005305-2040632 GCA_963970005.1 Durusdinium trenchii
CTACTACTACTACTGTCTACTACTACTATCTACTACTACTATCTACTTCTACTATCTACTACTACTACTACCACTATCTACTACTACTATCTACTACTACTACTACTACTCCTACTACTACTAACTACTACTACTACTACGACGACGACGACGACGACGACGACGACTACTACTACTACTAACTACTACTACTAACTAGTACTACTAACTACTACTACTACTACTACTACCACTACTACTACTACTACCACTACGACTACTACTACTACCAGGACTACTACGACGACTTTGACTACGACTTCTACTACGACTACGACGACGACGACTACTACTACTGTTGCTGCTGCTGCAGCTACTACTACTACTACTACCACTACTACTACTACCACCACTACTACTGCTACTACTACTATATTCTACTATTTACTGCTATATACCAGTATATACTACTATATACTACTACTATTTACTACTACTATATACTACTACTATCTACTACTACTATCTACTACTACTACTATCTACTACTACTATCTACTACTACTATCTACTTCTACTATCTACTACTATCTACTACTACTAACTACTACTACTACTACTCCTACTACTACCTACTACTACTACTACGACGACGACGACGACTACTACTACTAACCTACTACTACGAACTAGTACTACTAACTACTACTACTACTACCACTACTACCACTACTACTACTACTACTACTACAACTACTACTACTACTACTACTACTACTACTACTACTACTACTGACTACTACTAACTACTACTACTACTACCACTACTACTACTACCACTACTACTACTACTACCACTACTACTACTACTACCACTACTACTACTACTACCACTACTACTATGACTACTACTACTATATACTACTACTACTATATACTACTGTTATCTACTACCACTATCTACTACTACTACTACTGCTACTACTACTACTATATACTACTATTTACTACTATTTACTACTATATACTACTACTATTTACTACTACTACCTACTACTACTAACTAGTACTACTAACTACTACTACTACTACTACTACTACTACTACTACTACTACTACTACTACTACTACTACTACTACTATATACTACTATATACTACTATTTACTACTATATACTACTACTATTTACTACTACTATCTACTACTACCACTATATTGTACTACTGTCTACTACTACTATATACTACTTCTTTTTACTACTACTACTATCTACTATCTACTACTACTACTACTACTACTACCACTTCTACTTCTACTTCTACTTCTACGACTACTACTACTACTATTCCTGCTCCTGCTTTGGGGGTAACTTTGCCACAAAACTCTACCCCGCAAAAGGCGAAAGTTTGGCGAAAGTTCAGCTCAAGATTGGCGAAAGCTCACCCTGCCACAACTGACCCCCAACCCATTATAAGTAAGTCTGAGTGACCGGCTACTACAGTGGTTCTTGCAATTTTGATTCTTGCTGACACCCAGGAGAAACAAAAGAGACGTACAGGGTGTCAACAGTTAAGTAGAAGACACATGCTGACAAACAGTGAAGTTTTTATTTTGTATTTGCCAGTAAAGAAGAAACCATTGACGTGAACAACATTTATATCCATCAAACAACATACATGGCACACATACATACAACATACTTCGGCGAAAGATTTAAAAAAACGCAGGAAGGCGCAAGTTTGGCTAAAGTATTTGTTTGGCTAAGATGACGAGTCCCGGATAAAGGAATCTAGATCAACACCATACATATATATATATACACACATAATGTCTACATTTGATTAATCAATAGGTGAGGTTTTTCCTCTAGTATAGCAGAAAGGTATCTGAAGATAGGAATCTATAGAGGAAAGGAATCGATTAGAAGAAAGGAATCCATCAATTGAGCACCCATTGAATCAGCTCAGCAGGAATCCCCATTCTGGAGTTAAGACAAAAGACAATTAGTATTGTGGATATTTTTCTGCCAGCGAACAACGTTGGCTGTATTTAGGGTCAGCCATTTTTTTGTACCTGGGCCATTCATGAAGGTATCCTTGCTGAACTGTTTTCATAGGCTTCCTCAAAGCTTTTTCATAAGGGATTAAACAAAAAAGGCAAGGTTACTTTACTTCGATTGATCCCCACCATGACATTTCAAAACAGCCACGTTGACATCACCCTCATTGTGTATTTCAGCCCATAGCACAAGTCCTTCAGTGCCAAGTACTGCGGTGGTAGTAGCAATAGTAGTGCACAGTTCGGGGCCCGACCTTCGGGGCCCGAACCTTGGAAACGTCCGGGGCACTGGTAGTAGTAGTAGTAGTAGTAGTCGTAGTGGTAGTGGTAGTGGTAGTGGTATGGTAGTAGTGGTAGTGGTAGTGGTAGTGGTAGTGGTAGTAGTAGTAGTAGTAGTAGTAGTAGTACAAGAAGTAGGAGTAGTAGTAGTAGTAGTTGTTGTTGTGGTAGTGGTAGTGGTAGTGGTAGTAGTAGTTGCTGTTGGACACAGTTCGGGGCCCGAGCTTCGGGGCCCGAACCTGGGAAACTTCCGGGGCCCGAGCAGTAGTAGTAGAGTAGGAGTAGGAGTAGTAGTTGGTAGTGGTAGTGGTAGTGTTTGCAGCAGTAGTAGCAGCAGCAGTCGTAGTAGTGGTAGTAGTAGTAGTAGTGGTGGTAGTGGTGGTGGTAGTGGTAGCAGCAGCAATGGCATCAGCAGCAGCAGCAGCAGGAGGAGTAGTAGTAGTAGTAGTGGTAGTAGTAGTGGTAGTGGTAGTGGTAGTAGTAGTTGCTGTTGGACACAGTTCGGGGCCCGAGTTTCGGCCCCGTTTCGGGGCCCGAGCAGTATTTGTAGGAGCAGCAGCAGCAGCAGCAGTAGTAGTAGTAGTGGTAGTAGTAGTAGGAGTAGTAGTGGTAGTGGTAGTGGTAGTGGTAGTGGTAGTGGTAGTGGTGGTGGTAGCAGCAGCAGCAGCAGCAGTAGTAGTAGTGGTGGGAGTAGTAGTAGTAGTGGTGGTAGTAGCAGCAGCAGTAGTAGTAGTAGTAGTGGTAGTGGTAGTAGTTTTGTGGTTCTCGATTTTGCTTGGGTCCTCCGGTTGTGCGTTGTGGTTGTGTGGTGTGATTGTGTTGTGGTTGTGTGTTGTGGTTGTGTGTTGTGGTTGTGTGTGTTGCGGTTGTGTGTTTGTGTTTGTGGCTGTGTTTGTGGTTGTGTGTTTGTGGTTGTGTGTTTGTGGTTGTGTTTGTGGTTGTGGTTGTGTTTGCGGTTGTGTTTGTGGTTGTGTGTTTGTTGTGTTTGTGGGTCTTTTTTGTGTTTGTGGTTGTGCTTGTGGTTGCGTTTGTGATTGTGTTTGTGGTTGTGTGGTTGTGGTTGTGTTTGTGTTGTGTGTTTGTGGCTGTGTTTGTGGTTGTGTGTTTGTGGTTGGGTACTCCTCAGCAACCGTTTTGTAGCACTATAAAATCGAATCACTCAGGTTCCTCGATTCTAAAAGGAGACCACGGGATACCACGGGGAAATTTCCGACAAGGGTGCAATTTGACCTAGTTGACCTGGGGGTTGTGATTCTAAAGTGATAGAACCCTGAGATATATGTTTCCGTGAGCTTTGTACTGGTGACATGGGGACTTTGATCCTTTAGTGACAGACATGTTGATGGTCATTGAGTGATCATGATTCTATAGAGGAACAGTGCTATGATAATCTATTGATATTCCTGTTTGGTGACCTTGACTGTATAGAGGGAATTTTGCAGAAAACATTCATCGAAAACACATTGGAAAATACTATATATAGAATCAGAGTCTTTTGAGCATACAGTATTATAAGGTTTGGGGGCATGATTTTATAGAGACCCCCACATGGGGGGCGTCGATTTATAGTATGAATAATTTGGCTACCCAAGTACCCATATGAATGTCAAAGGGGATATAAAATCTAACAACCCTCACCTGACAGGTGGGGAACAACATTTTAAATTGTTTTGGAATTTTAGGGGATCAGCTAGTTGAGAAGAAAAATTCATCAATGGGAAGAAGGGTTTGCTTTCTCTCGAGGCAGACGTTTTTCTCAAAACGTTTGTTTAAAGGCTGGAATTGGGACATCTAGGACCAGGGGTGTATTTATAAGTATGTTTTGGGTATTGCTTAGCTTTATGCAGGGTATAATTACCAATCATATTATGATGTCGACATTATGTTCCAAGTGCATATGAAGCAATATTTTGTGATGATAATATCGTGTATGTTGTTGCTGGCTGATTGTAGCTATCATTTTTGCAGAACAGATTGAGGCTGCTGTGCCTAGACAAGAGTCAGCTACAGGTGCCAAACAAATTGTTTGCAAAGGTCTTTAAACTTGACCTCCTTTGCTCTTGGGATCCTGTTTGGACACCCGCCAGGCAACGAATGGTTGCGATGTTGCATCGACCATTTCGACCAGTCGTCGACGTCGCGTGCTCGTCTCTAACCGGATGCCGGAAACAGACTTCAACCCGACGCGGAGTGTTCTCCGCGGCAGGACAGCGTGGGAATCGTTCAGACCGCCTTCAATCGGTCCTACTATCAGCACATCCATTCCATTGCAAAGGATCTGTGGGAACTGTGTTTTTTCTTGCACTTTTTGGGGCGGGGTTGGATCAGAAGCTGGTATGTCTCAACATCCAGGTATGTTTCAAAGATAGTCGTGTAGTACTGTAGTGATTCCCGGATTACATAGACTGAAACGTGGAAGAGGGATGAAGAGGGAACATTCATTTATCCGTCATTTGTTCCATCCGTTGCCTCCACATCCCTGCATAAGTTGACGGATCTCCAATGGTTGAGAGGAGTACATTCCAAGTAAACTAGGAGGGATATAGAGATCCCCCTATACATATATATGTATAGGGGCATATTCTTCAGCACACAGGTGTTTCGAGTCCGGACTTGACAGCACCAAAGATGAGTTTGTGAATTTGTCATCTATTTTTGGTGGTTTTGTCATTCCCTTGAGTTTGGACACTTTCCAAGCATATACTGTAAGAGATATGATATGAATTGAATGTAACATTGAATCACAAGAGGGAATCTCGAGAGTTCCACAAGATAAAGCACAAGCTTCATGTCATTTGGATAGACTATACTGCTTCGCCAAGAACCTTTACGATCAAAAAGACCCTTTGTATCCCTTCTACGATCATCTGCAAAGCAAGTATTGGCCGCGTGACCTCTGGATATTGATCAATGGCCGAAACATCCAGCAGCGTTGGATGGCTTCAACCTCCGCAGCGAATGGCTCCATGGCCAGGAGGGCAGGGTATCCATCTCGCGGAAGTCCAAGGATCCCGATCAGGAGCGCAACGGGAAGTGGTGGAATGGCAAACAGCGTGATGACAGAGTCTTTGAGAATGAAACCAAAAACACGAACACACCAACACAAACAACCATTTCTGATGAGGCATGACGACATGTATAGATTTCTAAATGGAGAATGCTCGCTGTTTCGGTGTGCACTGCATGGCAAATGGTCGGACATTTGCGGACCAGACCAGACCTCAGACACTCTCCACGCGTTTTGTCCTGGCCAAACGACGCCCCGACGCCCCGAGAGACTTTGGGGGACAGGCTGTGCCTACTCACAGCAGAGCAGATTTTGACAAAAATTTTGGTTTTAAATTGTCAATTGTGTTTGTCATATGAAAATCAAAAAATAATATCAGTACAGTTATATGAAATATGTGTAAAAATGCGTTGAACTGTAAGAGCAGAGCTGCCTAGTACAGTTTGGTGTACTTTTTGCAGATATAGGTTTTTCATGTGGTAAGTCGACAACTGTAGGGAGTGTTGGCTCCAGCCAGGGGTTCTTCGTGCACACGAAACCCAGAATGCAATGATGAGGTCCACCCCAACACTGACAAACCGATGAGCTGATGTACCTTTCACCTTGCTGGAACATGAAGTGAAAGGTACATCACCTCACCTGACCTCCTCCTGTCACCTTCACCTCCTCCTGTCACTTCCACTGACCTCCTTTCACCTTGTTTCCACTGACCTGTCTTTGGAATCTTCGTCTTTGCCGCTTTGGGGTGGCTGGGGTCCCTTGCATTCGCTTCTCGGAATGGCCGGCCGATGTTCGGCTTCCGAGCCTGGACTTGGGACAGCATCGGGAATTCATGTTCGTCTTGGTGACAAGCAATTGGTCTTTTTCAAAAAAGACTCCGTTTTTTTTAAGCAGCCAGTTGTAGAAGTTCTACGATATCCCGCAGCTCGAAATTCGCTCGCATCTCTTTGGGCTGGGCATTGGGCATGACGTGACGTCGCGGGCGTCGCGGAAAGGTTTCCCAACGTCACGTCATGTGTTTGGCTGGGGTCTATATATAGAGCTCATAAGATGACTTGATTATTGGTGTTAGTGTTGACTTTGTTTGGATTTGTTTGACAAAATACGACTTCTGAAGCACACCCAATGGTGATTGCAGGGGGAATGGCTGGTTGGCTTGAATCAGGAGGGAGACGAGGATGCGGACAAAGCCATGGTATGAGAGATGATGAGACGAAGCGGCAGGAATAATCCGTTTTCGCCGTTGAGAGGAAGCGGCTCAATTTGAAAGGAGGTCTCGACAGATTGGAGTCTCCTTCATGCCAAATCAATGACTGGAGCCCCATCCGAATCCAAGTAACTCATGATTTCCAAACAGGAAGAATAGGAGTGAGTTAACTAACAAATGTATGGGCTCCCAAGTCTGCATTTGAAGAGTGTGTTGCCCTGACACGGCGTGTTGCCCACGGCCGAACCGAGAATAGCCAGCGACACCCTGGCTCCACTGATACCGTGGTTCCAGAGAACTGGGCACACAACTCGTAAAACGACATGTGTGCCGTTTGGACCGATCTCACCTGTATTTTTTGAGTCAGCGGAGTCAACTTGGGAACCTGGAAGACCACTTCGTTTCTGTGAAGACCACTAACATTTGGACGAACGAAGCTTTTAAGCAACGAAGCTTCCAGCCGTTGGAGCGAACGGAGGCTCCTGAGATCACCAATCTGATCATCATCCCCTTCTCATGTTCAACTCCTTGGGTTTGCAGAAGACCCACCAGTTTGGGACTAATCTTGTGCTTGTGCATGTGTTTTTGCGATCTAGATCTTTCTCTGCGAGTTTTGCTGGGCGTAAATGACCCGCAGAGCAGCCTGTTGACCAAGTTGACTCATGTGTACTCTCATTTGGCATCAGTCTGAGTGAACCTGCGTTTCGGAAAGGCTGCGTGCTCGCTGCGCCGCTCCCCTTTACTGGTTGGGCTGCAATTGACGAGCAAATCCTCTCCGTGCACTTCGATCATCTATGATTTACAATGATAGACCCTTTGACAACAGCACCAAAACCATCCAAAACCCACAAAACCCCAAAAAACACGGTGCTCGTCCATGTTAGAGTCTCATGTTTTGAGGCTTTCGCAGCAGCAGCTCCAGCCCGATGCCTTCGCTCACGCAGCCTTTGCAGCGCACACGCCCTGGCGCCGGGCGCTGGCGGCGCTGGCGCGGGCAGCGCTGGGACAGCACCGACAACAGCTGGGAGCCCCAGAGGTGGGGACTCCAGGAGCGGCACGGAAGATGAGGGAAGAGGACTGAAGCTGACTTCTTGTTCCCAGTAGGTGGCCATGGCCTCCACCCTAGTAGCGATGCCTCCAACCTAATAGCGAAGGCCTCCACTGAAGTTTCATCTATTTTTGACTGTTGGGAGTACGGCTGGGCCATCATGTTTTGGAAAGGTACAATTCCACGATTCCACATCAAACGACTGAGTATGTCCTCGCCTCCTCGGTGAACCCGGACAGGTACAAACTTGGTCTGGGGGGGGCCTTTGTAGAAGGAGGCCAAGCGGATTCCCACGACGTGCTGACGTATGGACGATCTTGGACGATCCCCGTTGGGCGGTGTTTGATTTTGGCTGTCTGAAAATCACGAGCACACTCTTTAGTATTTTTTGTTTTTTTTTGGTCGCACAGATTGTATTGAGAAACTTAACCCTTCATCCTCCTGGTTTACCCATGCACACCGACTCATTTCTGTACCCCATGACCTCCACTACGTCTCTAAGTCCGAACTCTCAGGTCTTTAGTCGCCTTCCTGGAGCTCGTTCAGAGCTGTGAGCAATCCACCTCATCTTCGTACATCTTCCCAGCGCTCATGGCAGAGCTAAGCCGGTTGGCCCTGCGGCACAGCCGGAGGTCTCCGCCTCTCACTGAGACCACCGGCTGAGACGGCAGAGGATCTGATCGGCATGGTGGGGCGTCATGGCTGAGACGACTTAGGACTCCACAACACCCCTGGACATCATCATCTCTCTGTTTTTGTGATGCAAACATGGTTTGAAAGTGGCCCTAGAGGTTGTTCTCTTTCACGGTGACCCCTTGTTGTCACAGAGAGTCTCTTGGGACAGCGCCGGACTTTACGGTGCTTTCTCAGATGGAGAAAAGGCAGCAGTCGGAGTGTGATGTTTTGTTTTTTTTTTTTTTCTGATGGCAGAGCCAAAGGGAGCATGTTGGAGAGGGAAACGTTTTGGCCATGTGGAAGTAAAGTTAAAGTGTGCCTTCCTCAGATTGGAAGATGTGCGCATGTTCCTTCTTAGTCTGAGTTGGCTGGCTCGTCCAACTTGCGCATGTGCCTGCATACACGACCAACTGCGTCACATTTCACCGACAGCCTTGACACATGCTTTCTCGGATGTAAATCTGACCTCCTCCAAAGCATTCCATTGTGATTTCAGCGGGTTGCCACTTCAATTCACAATTTTTCATTGTTTGACAGACAGGTGATTGATTATCATGGGTTACAAGTTGCAAGTGCTTTCTTCTACATTGGTTTGTGCATGATGTCTCAGTGGACATCTCCTTCTCCCGGCCTAAAACCCTTCGCAGAGGCGCCGCGAGCCACAGAGAGGTGCCACGGAGACCAGGGGCAGACATGGGATGACCGCACAAATAGTCCCCAGATTTCCCCAGATTGGGTCTGTCCTTTTACCTGCAACAGTGAGTAAACAATAGTTATCACTATTTTTGAACAAGGCCCTGCCATACTAACAATACTTAACCATCATCATCCACTCTTACTGCTAATAGGATAGACCCAACCCCCAGAGTTTAAATACCCAAAGCAGATGGTGCATTGAGCCGGAGAGATAGAGGCCTTCCTGGCGACATTGGAAGACGATCATGAACTGGCTTGAGGTATCCATGTGATAACACTTTCTAAGGTGCAGAAAGCCACTCCAAGTCATAGCCCTCAATTCAGCAATTCTGGTAGTTGCGACCTTGTTCAACTCCCAAGTAAGGCCTTCTGCGGACCTTTGGTCAATGTTTTTTCGATCCTTCATTGAGGGGAATCCGGCCGGTGAAGGATGGGGTCGATCGGGACGAGAGGATTTGGTCCTTGTTCACGGTCAAATTTTCCAAAAATGGTGGCCTTTGACGGAGCTGGGAAGGCTGTTTGACGTCGCTTGATGCTGTTTGCCACATTTAATGGTCACTGTTCATTCACCCTTCGTGTTGCTTTTCTCGTCGGGACGTCGTGAGTCACACACCCAAGGCCTCACGTCGTTCTCGTCCCCAATCCTCCCACCGAGGCGAATCCTCTTGGGCGGAGCTCTCCGTTTGGGCGTGGGCACACGGATTGTATGCGTGGATGAGATATAGACATGTCTACCAAACACGGTTTGGACCGTTGGTAGAGGAACCCGCATTTCATGGAACGCAATACAATTTATGATTCTCCAAATATGTGTTACCTCCCAAAAGTGGTGGTGGGTTGAATGGGGGGCCCTGGCTTAGGTTCTTGAGGGGAGGTTGTATAATGTTATGCATAC
This sequence comes from Durusdinium trenchii, assembly GCA_963970005.1. Lineage (NCBI taxonomy): Eukaryota > Dinophyceae > Suessiales > Symbiodiniaceae > Durusdinium > Durusdinium trenchii. The sequence goes on from CAXAMN010014446.1 coordinate 2,015,151, forward strand.
ACACTTTCCATTTCCAACACTCATGGTAGTTATAGTGGAGTTCACCTCCGTTTTTGTGGAGTTGGTCATCCTCCTGTCGAGGCGAATTGACTTCAAACGTTTGAAATAGGGCCTTAGGGTCAGATCTTAGAAAGTCAAGCTTTTCAATTTCGTTGGTGGCTGGCTTGGCTGACACACACGCAAGGGATGTTCATTGGTGGCTGGGGAGGCAAGTCCAGAATTCGAGCCAGATGTTCTGAATTTTAGTTTTACATGGTTTTACCGAGCAACTCATACGTTTACTCGTATACGACTATAACTTATATATATAGCTATAGATATAGTAGACGACACGACCACACCGGGTGAACCGACCTCTTTCGTCTCGTATACACGACCCCACAGCCCGCTTATCCTCCGCGGCTTCACGAGGATCCCACCCGTCAGGGAACGGCCGGGAGACCCAGTCGTGGCCGGGGTGGTACGAGGGAGCGCGTACGTAGAGGGGAGCTGTGACTTGGGAGCCAAGTGGTTGGAAGGACCTGGGAAAGATCGTGGCAGGTCGTATACGGGAGGTTACAAGAGCTGGAGCTAGCGGGAAAAGGGGCAAGCAAAGGAATACAAGAACAATTTACTTATCTTTGGTCTGTATTGTGGGAGTCACGGAGTCACTTCCCATGCACTTGGTTTTCTGCAGCGACTTTCTTGGATGGCTGACGTACAGAGCCAGCCACTTCCGTCCTGATGATTCGCCAGCTGTGGCCGCTTCCGCTTTGCCCAAAGCGGCGAGGAGACTTTGAACCTGGTGCCGCGCTTATCCCCGGCCACACAGTGCGCCTGCCGGTCGACCTTGCCGCTTTTGGGGTGCGGTCTAGTCGTGTGTTGGTGTACTGGGTCCTGGTGAGGTCAAAGCCAGACAAGAGCCAGATTTTTCTAGGTCCCAGCTGCCAGCTCCTTTGCTTATGTTTTAGAAACATAATTGGATCCATGCAGTACATACCAGGACCATCCAATGGGTGTTCCATGGACTACCCTACACTACGTAGGGATCTCCATTGAACACCCATTGGATGGTCCAGGTACATGTACCAAGCATGTCGACCACGCGCAGACGCCGGTATCCGCCGGTCCTCCAGGCTGCTCCTGGGCCACGAGCTGCAGCGTGCCCATCGACGCATCTCCGAGGAAGGGATGGGAAAGATGGGGCCCAGCTTGGGCCTGGGATGGGAGCTGGGCTAGAAGTGTTGGGATGAAGAGAAGTCCCAACTTGAGTGGAGTTTGTTCCTGGAGGGAGCACTCTGAGCGTGTCTTGTCCAAAGAACATGTTTTAAGAACATGTTTTAGATATTATGTTGGAAGATCACTCGTGCTTGGTTACATGGACTTGAAGCATTTCTTTCTAAAGTGTTCTAAAGTCAATGCTTCGGTTCGAAGTCTGTATGAATTATGTGAGATCTTCCAGTGACGCCGGTCACAAGCTTCATGTTACAACACAGTCAGGTCTTCGAACAGCCGCACTGGTCAGTCTCTCCTGATCTCCGTATGTTGAGTCGAGTCCAATTTTGGGGAATACAATCCAATTGTTGGTTTGGATTGAGCCAATCCACTATATTGTTTCTTCCCGCTCAATACTATATTAATATTTTGTTGGGGGGGCTCCCTGTTGGATGGAGCCCAATTTGGGGGGAATCAACACCTTTGTACGATCGAAGGTTGCGAGATCCTGGCATCCTCGCAGGTTGGTTGTTATATGATTCGAATGAGGATTTCGTTCTCCCTGAGGTGTGCGAGTGGCGACTCAAGAATCCTCAGGAAAAAACACATGCCAGAAACGAGATGTTGTGAGGAAGAATTCCCAAAACCTCCTCTATGCTAGACGCGTATGTCGTGTGGCACGACATATTTGCCTACAATTGGAGTGGTTTTAGAGGTTTCTATTCCAGATTGTTTGGATGTGTTTGGCACTCGTATAGTATTGGCAATGCCTGGAATGACCCACATTGGCCACAACTTCCGGTGATTTCGGTTTCAGGTTGCGCAGGATTTCTGGCCTAGGTCGGATGTGTCCATCCGGAATCCCACTTCCTGAACACGGCTGTCAGGGCGATTCTCGTGAGACGCTGGAAGATGCCTTAAGCCCTTTGCCTGAGGTGCTTTTCGCCGCAGTAACGGGCGATATGCAGGGACGGACAGAGCAGGACGGTCTTTCGAAGCAGGGGCTACGCCTGCTGATTGAAGGAGCTTCCACTCTTTAAAACTCCACTATTTTGTGTGTTTTTACTGTATTGTTTGGTCATATGAGTTGAACACAAAAAAACGGTAATATGTATTAAGTAAGGAAGGTGTCCCTGCTCTTGAAGCTGCCCTGTTGGCTCGGGAATGTCAGTGAGTCGTGCGTATACGGTGAACAGGAAACAAACGCACACGCGGGAATACACAAGCCACAAGCCATATCCCTGCAGAGTCACTTGACAGTTCTTATCCTTCTGTGCTATCGGAATCCATGGTTGATTCTGCCAAAGAACGAGCCGTCCTGTGATCCCTGATCCGGTCATGCGCCAGGGCATCAACGCATTGCCATCCTTCATCCAGGAGCTTGCCAAGTTGGCCCACTACTGCATTTTGTCTTGCATATATGGGCCAACATACACGCAACATCTTGCACCACCTAAAACTCGCCTGAAGCCCGTAAGGCCCTAAGGAACCCTTATCCAGTTCAGATACCCATGGCTATGGGGATCTTTGATGATTGGCGCCGGTAGTTGCCAATGCCGGAAATCGATGTGCCTGGTGAAACTGTTTTGCTTCAGCTGGGGTTGTGTTTCATGGTTCATTTGCTTTCAGGACACCCAGTGCCAAGGCCCCCAGCAGTTCCACAGAGCTACTTGGGCTGCTTTCCTGCAACCCTTTCTGGGTCTTTTGATCTTTTTTGCAGGCGATTCTTGGAGGATTTACGGAGTCCCACTAAATTCGCAGAACCGCAAGAGCAGTAGGGGGAGTTGCTTTTTCGCATACCGGTTGGATCCAGCAGTTTGCCTTGAGCTCTACAGTTGTTGGTACATCGGCTTGAAGCCCTGACCGCCAATTTTGGTAGTGCAAGCAGCCTTAGCACCACTTGCGATGAGCGTACACTACATCTCCCATCAGAGAGGCTCTTGCGGGTCTAAGCCGTGAATTCTGTCAGAGATATCTCCACTGCCCTTGGTCAATTTGTCCGCTTCGCTTCCTCTTTGGCAGCGCCCGTTTTGTTGCCCAGGAGCCTTTGTACGCCCTGGTGGCTTATGGCGAAGTGTTTCCAGGTGAACAAGGGGTGCCGAAATCCTTTGTGCTGATAAGACACTCATGTGGACTGGACCACTCGGTACACTTCACGCAGTTAGTAGATGTTCCCAGATTCTTCACCATGTTTCTGTGATAGCACAAGTGGACCTGCATGTTGATTTGGGTGAACATTTTGGGTGAGCCCAGCTTTCTATCTCACTTGATGATTAAGAGACTGTTAGATGACCTGATCATGCTGTTGCTGGTGTTGTGACGCTGAAAGACGATGAAGTGACGCTTGGAGCCCATACCGTGCTTTGTTGGATGCTAAAGCCAAAGCCACCGTGTGCATGTAACGTAACCACGGCTGTAACAACAGAATTCCATAGAATTCCAGTGAAATTATATTAGTATAGTCAATATTGTTTTATTATACTATATATATATATTACTATATATGTATATATTGCTTATTATTGCCTAAAATGCATCCCTCCTCGTAGCGAGAAGGATTCAGACATGCGCGCATCATGCTACTTTCTCTCACCGAGATGTTTTCCTATAAACTCTGTCAAGGCATGCAATAGAAACTCAAAAACAATCAACGACCTCAACGACCTCAGCTGTTCAGCAGCCAGGCACTGGAATTCAGCAAGTGGAGTTGGCCATGATCGACAGTGCTGGGCCCTGAGTCCGTCGTCAACCACGGGCGAACACGGTCGTCATCCACGCGGTGAATTGTGAGGTGAGACCCGGGAGGCAACTTGTTCTACAGTGGTTTCAGAATAGATGGCACAATCCCCAAAAGGTGGTTTACATGGACCCCCATCTAAAAATCCTCTTGGGGGTTGTGGGGCTGTGCCTTTCTTGAAACTATTGTAAAAAACTTTCTCGGCCCACGCTGGTTCCCCCGCTCTTGTTGCCATCCTTTGGCTGTTAGACCACGTACTGTGCACAGATGTGTATACTGCATATGTGGTTGATTTTTCCACATATAGATCTATGGAGAAGCTCGTGAATTTGATGAATTATGGCACACTGAGTGCGTTCTACATCAGAACGATGTGTGAGTAGTGACATCTTCCACATTCCCCTGGTGTTCGGGACAGCCTGATCGTTGCGGGTCACAGACACGGGGCTCACGTCCAGACCGTACAGAGCAGGTGACTTCTCGCCCTGGTTGGACGGCGTTTGGGGCTGAGGATCAAACGGATCAAAGCCGAGGGTGCGGGGTAACAGATGGGTCACATGGCTCGGAAAAAGGCTACACGCCATGGCCAAGCGGTTGTTTTGTTTCCATGGACCGGTTGGACCGGCATGGAATTGGTGGAGTTTCCCAAACCTCTTCTTAAAGGGGAAGAACTCTTGGATGATGAAGGTACACCGGAGATCAGGCACTGTGCGTCAGGTGACGCCGGAGATCAGGTAGGTGAAAATCCGCCAGTATAGTATCCTGCTACTGGTGATTTTGATCCGCAGGAACATAGATAAATAGATCAGATACCAGGACCCTCCAAGGGGTGTCCAATGGACTACCCCACACTACCTATAGGCTTTCATTGGGCACCCCTTAGAGGGTCCAGGTAGTTTCAAGACTTTGTTTCCAAGGTGCTCCGAACTTGATCAAAGATCCCAGGTTGACAGTAAACCACATGCAAATCACCACTGGCAATATCGCCAAGCTTGTAACGCCCGTATTTTTCTGACGGCAGCTAGAACCTGAACATGGGAAGGGACTTCTGAAAACCCACCTCCTCAAAGGTGTCAAAGGGATCTTGGAGGGAAACTAGGCCAGACGCTGCTCTCGAAGTGGAAGGAGCTTCTCCAAGCGTAAAAAGAATACACTGATGATATGCATAGGGATCAAAACTCACCAAACACTTTGGGCAGTCCAAAACGAGGGACGAACTGGAAGTCCCTTCTCTCCAAATGGTTCGACTCGCTGCTGGGATGTTCGACTCGCTGCTGGATGTTGCGAGAAGTCTGCCGTCGAACCACACGAGTCCCTTCCACCGAGGCCGTTCTTGCTGCGCAGCGACGAGCGCAGTGAGGCACAAATCCGTACAAATCTGTAGACAAGAAAGGGTGAAGTAGTTTACCATGCAGTAATTCCGGAGACTACAGAGCTAGAGGGCCCAGGGGCAGTTGGGACCGGAAAGAGAACATACTTTGCTGTGTTGAAACCCTGAAACCATGCTACATGAATTTGCCTTGGGACTCTAAGTACTATCAGAGTCACATGAACTTCATGAACATATTGCATATTTGTAATTATCTATAAGAAGTGGGGGGTACCGGACATTATATATATACACAGCACAGGAACTCAGTGTATAATGTGCCATACAGAATGGCAACTCAATGCCCCCCAAAGATCATAACTGGGGCAGCACGGGAATTCCTATGCTATGGTTAGATTGCAGTGGCTAGTTAGGCATCAGCCCTGTCCAGGGAGTTGTTTATGTTCTTGATCAGTCCTGTCTCAGCTCTCCTTTAGCGTAAAGGCCAAAGCAGAATTCGGGCATTGACTGACTGAGACCTCAACTGCAGTGGGGGAGATGTGCTCCAATTGATCAAAACGTGATGCACCCATCGTGGTGCAATCCTTTGTTGTTTTGGTCAGAGGACCCCTCATGTGCTCGTGTCAACGAAAATCAGCTGAATGTGCTCGTGAAGTATTCCAGATGCTATCAGTTGCGACACAACTCGTATCAACACACCCAAAGGATTATGACAAACATACAATCTCCAGAATGTCCTAGACGCGGCGATTGATTTGTATCCTTTTTTCTTTATATTGATCCTTTTCCAGCGGGAAAATCCATCAGTTGAGACGTGGGAGCGATCGGACACCCGCCACGCCGTATGGCCATACGGCAGATGCAAGTGCACTTGATGGACGTGGAGGTGGGCACGATAGACGCCCACCGGGGCTGATCATGTTCGAGAAGGGCTGAAATAGATAGAATCTAGACATTAATATGAAACATAGACAATATGTTGGATTGCAATGGATAGATCTATACTTGATGCTTCTACTATTTTTCGTACTTCTTGGACAGTGACCGTTTGCAGCTCATGAAGTTGGTACTGTAGAAACATTGTCATGGCGTCCTACACCTCATGTGGCAAGAGTGAGACAGTCCAAACATTCTACAAGTGTTCTCAGTTCATTGTGAGGCCATGTGAGGCCGTTGTCATATTGACCATACGCGACGATGGTGGATGCCAGCAAATTGTTAAACAATACCCTCAATGGCACCCTGTAGATTGTGCTGCTGATTGGGAAACGATTGGGAACTCCCCATGTAGAATTGTTCTAGATAGCCAAATGATGCCAAATGACAAGGAAGTTCTTGCTGCGGCTCATGTCAGCACCTTGCCAGGGATTCCTTACTCATGTGCGGATTACGCCCCTATGGAATCCAACCGTTCCAGCTGAATCGGAATCCGTTCTTTGGGATGTGTCCGTTCTTCTGAGACCGGACGTTGGATGGGACTGACGTCAGGATCCAGGGTCAACAGGTGTAAACCCCTGCAGATCATACCTCAAAACCCCCAAAGTTCCTATGGGTCGGGTGGTTTCGAGAAGGTTCCATGGTTTTTGTGGCACCGATTTCTCAGGGTCCACAGGATCGGGTGCGAAAACACTCGTACCTTCGGGGGTGTACACGCAAGACGAACACGTCACATGGAAGTGGATGGCACCCACTTACAAACAGTGGAGGAAAGTCGTCTTCCAAGAGGCAATTGTCCACTTCCATGTGACGTGAGTCATGTGAGTCAGAGTCCAACACTTCTTCTGTTATTCCATGGGCGGTCTGAGGGACGATGGGGAACGAAGTCACGCGACTATGAGGAACTGAAGCTATCGCTTCGCTATGCTCGGCAGAGCTTCGCTTCGCTTCGCTTCGCCCTTCGAACCGAACGGCAGACCTTCTGGTGACCCGCAAATCGTTTCGCCTGGGCGATGAGCATCGTCCGTAAGATCCATGAGTTGATCTGCCCCTGGTGTAACCGGTGTGGCACTGCAAGGTTTTGACACGTTCTCCAGGTTCATCTTCCTTCTGCCTGCCTTATCTGGCCTGTTGTGGCCTGTTGAACCTTTTGAACTTCCTCCTTTGGTGGTTTGTGCTGTTGCCCCCTTATGAACGTCTCATTACACCACACCATTTTGCCTTGTTCACAGGGCGTGTCCCCAATTGTGTAAGATGTGCAAAGCTGTGCCCAGTTGCTGCGCAGCCAGAGTTGCTGCTCTCACGGAGATGTTGTCTAGATGAAAGAGAGTCAATAAGTGTGCCTTTGCGTCTTGTTCGGTGAGCCTCTCCCGGAGGTCGAGTCGTATCTCGTTGATTCATGTCGTCCCTTTTCACCGCTTCCCAAGGGTTCCTTCTCCGCCGCAGGAGCGCAGTGGCCGCTGTGCCTTCCGCCGCGGTGTGGGGCCGGTGTCGCTGTGCAGGGAGGCACAGACGGTCGAGGCTGGTTGGCACGGAAGGCACATCCAGGATAATGACCATGGTTTTGCAAAGCCGGGTCATGTGTGACTTTCCAAGCTGGGCGAATCCCCTGGCATGACTACTGGCAACAGATCCATGCGATCCATGGCGGCCGGTGGAGAGTGGGCTCTTCTGATTGCCTACTTCCACTTTTTTCGAGTTTGGGAAGATGTCAAATGTCAGGGCCACAGGTTTCTCTCAGTGTACTAATAGTGTATATATATATATGTTTTTACTATATTTATTTATTATGTGTATTTTGTATTTGGTCTTGACTAAAGTTGTCTACGGCATGCTCTATGTGTTCTTAGGGCCCCCGTATTCACGAGATACTGTGATTTGCTACTAAAGTTGTTTGAATGAGATACAGTGACATGACCTCCTACTAAAGTAGTCTAAACAAGATAAGCCCCCTATAGATAGATTGGCTTTTTGAGTTTAGTAACACGTAAATGCCGCTGTGCATATATTTCCTGATCTCTACTGTGGTGTGTGGTTTCCTGATTAATGTATAAGTGTAGCACAGTCGAAGGGATTTGGCCCCAGGCTATGGCAAGCAAGACTCCTGTCATTGCACATTTGATTGCCTAGTTTGTCCACCTGATCAACCGTTCAACCTTCCATCCGTTTGTTTGTCCGTCCATCCATCCAAACACCCCCTGCATCCTAGGGCCCGCTAGCCGGGTGCACCATGTTCACCCAGAGCTATATCCCAAGGCGTTGCTCCACAGACAACAGTTTCATTCAGTCCTCACTCCCTCCAAAGCTTTCAGGCTCTCCCCGCCAAAGATGGCTGCATGAATTGTGTGTGGTCCTCCAAAAACCACCTTCCAAACACCAAGCGAAGTCGGATCCGCTGAGAAGCGATGCCGATCCCGAGGCCCTGCCAACTTTGTGTGCCAAGTTTTTTTATGCGCCACGAACCTGTGGACGCCCGGAATGAGTGTTCGCCGATGTGCAGTTTGGGCGGGAGTTTGGGCCGAGGTCGCAATGAGGATGTATTTGGATGTACTTGTAGACACCGAATGGGTTTGTTGCTTAGCCAACCACGAGTACCACCAATGGTGATTTGAGTACGACAAACGTGACAAACACGGATTCGTTTGGAGGTGGGTCCAATTCAAACCATGTTTGACGGATATTTCTCCCATTAGCCATTGACCAGAGTACCATATACTATATAACTTTAACATCATATAACAAAATGGGCAGATGGCTACACTTGCATCATTGTATATAGGTTCGCTTGATATAAAATATAGGTTCGCCAGCCCACTGGTCGTAACCCAGCCAGCCCATTCTTGCGTCAACCCTTCATGCCCAGCCCATTGGTGGTGCTATTTGGATAAAAAATAACATGAACGGCTGCCTCCACTACAGCCCAGCCAGCTGCAAGCTCAAGCCCTTACTTGGAATGTGTGGGGGACACAGGTTGGTGATGCAAGTGATGGAGATTAAGGCCTTATTAAGTTATTAAGGCCTTATTAAGGCCTTATTGGATAAGCCTTGAATAAGGCCTTAAGAAGGGATGCAATTGCCAAAACACTGCTATTTACAGGGTTTTGGACACCTCCAGGGCCAAACCACCCTTCATGTTGACTGCACCACCAATGTGCATTTGGGGGGGGCTGTTCATGTTATTTTCTTATCCAGACCTTATCATTTAAGCTAGAAATGGTAACCACACCTTAAGTGATAAGCTCAACAGCCCCTGTGAACAAAGGACAATAACTCAGCAATAATGCCGGCATATGAAGGTCAGGTATAGCATTTGTCCAAGTAGAACCTTTTATTATAGGTATTTCTCAGGTGTTGAAAATGCCGAACTAAAGACGACCACAACACATGTCTCGCCTCCTGACGCTCGGCCGGCTCTTTCTCGGCCGTCCCTGGAGTGGTCAGGATCGATGCGGAGGGCTTAGTGCGCTTCCAATCCATGCGGCGGCGTGGAACCTCAGTCGACTTGGACCTCGGGTTTCAGCATCGTGTGTTTGCGGGTTGTTACTTATTTTGGGAGGAGCCGCTAGTTCACAAGCACCCACCCAGGAAACGAGTGGATTTTGTTCTATACATACTTCACCAGGCCGCGTAAAAGGCAAAGCACAATCCAGGCGCAGCATTTTGATGAGACCCTTTCACCAAAACAACCCAGATGCAATGAACATATGATTCAAAGGTAAGTCTTGAACAGTTTTAACAGAACAACTATGAATGAATTAGACCTATGAAACAAAGCAGCCCGGAAGAAGCGTTTCGACACTCACTTCCCCCAACGGGCCCCTTCCAAACCGCGGCCAACCGCGGCCGCGCCTCGTCGTCCGTTGGAGCTGGATCGGATGGTCACAGGATCATCGTGGAGCTCTTGGAGCGTCGCCAACGACTGGGTCAGGCGCGTCGCCGGCGTTTGAGTCGCTCGCGCTCGGACCCGTCGCGAAACCCGCGGAGGTCGGTGGACCGGGAACGCGAGGCGACGGCTTTTTTCTTTCTTCGCATTCATGGCGAGTGGACGTGCTTTTTGGTCCTGGAAAGACGATTCTCGGAAGACCAAACAAGGGGGGTTGTCCACTTCAGTGTTTGTGGCAGGGAGGGTAGTAGGCGATGGATTTGAACTTAAGCCTTAATCCTACGTACCCTGACTCACACCAGTCAATTAAAACAATGTGTTCTTTGGGCAAGAGTGTGATTCAAAGCATGAAACATCCATGTGAAGGCTCCTCAACCAAATGGGTTGATGATTGTATCTTCTATATATGCTGCCCTTTCCCAGCTCAGGATCTTTGAGGTATCGCCCCTTCTCTCATGCTTCCAAATGCCTTATTCCTTTTTAACCTCACACTGCCGACATTAGAAGGAATCCGCCGTTGGCATTCCAGAAGTTTTGTTGACCTTACCCAGCAGTGGGGTCATATCCTGCATGTCTTGTGGTTTTCAACTCTCGGAATCACTTGGCGGAGCTTGGCTATACCTTTTCCATGACATGGCAGGGTAATATGCAAGTTAGCCCTCCCGCAAAAGTTGCTTATATAATATTTTGTAATTAATATATCATGTTCAAAGAGGATCTCAAGTGCAACTTTTGGAGATGTCGGTACTGTAGAGTCTTTTGAAAGCCTCATAATGATAGAAAGATCCTCCAAGCAAAACTCGGCCAAGTTTCCTCCATGCCCACAGGTGAAGGAAATGGAGTCGATGGAGACCACTTCCGCACTCCAAAACGTGCCCCGGCGAACTGGAGCGACGTGGAGAGCACGAGTTCCACGTGCTGAAGCGAAGTTGTGGATGCCAATGGGCCAATGGATTATATGTTCGTGATCATTGCGAAAAGAGGAGGGTGTTCTTGCTGCCATGGCCATGGGTGCATGATGTGGATGCATACATTTTCCGAGTGAAGGTAGAAGTGTTGGCAGTTGAAGAGACCCTTTTGAGCACCAGGAGCTTTGATATGACATGAGGCGTTTGTGATTGAGGGCCCACCAAGTGTAGATTCCCAGAGTGTTTTGCCCATCTAAGAAAAGCTCTCCAAGGGGCCGAACAGGTTGAAAGGATAAGTTACACTGCGCAACAATTAGCATATATATATATATACACACTATTACTATTCCAAGATATAGTTATGAACCATGAACCTCCACTGCTGTGTGACCATTCACCTCCACCACCTCAGCACAAAAGTGCAACTGACGACGAAGTCGGCAGCCGAGGTCACGAACTTGCCAGTGAGGCCGCTTGAACATGCGCGACACGTTCGGTGACAGTGACGTCGGACGGAAAAAAGTTGCAAGACTCGACTATAGAGTCACTAGTCTATAGCGCGTACTTATTGAAATACTCTGAATTCGTTTCTTAAGCAGATCAACACAGAATACCACGATGTGTTCGTGGATGTTCGTGGGTTTAAATGTTTGGGCTTGTGGTGTGCAAAATACCCGCATAAGCAGGCAAAAGAACCGCAAGAACTACAGAGATCTCTATACATCCTCCCACATGAGATCGATGAAGACTATGAATCCCAAGCGGATGGGCCAAAACTAATCGTATGCCATAAACAATCATGGCTCCTTTCACATAATGTATGGCATTCAATTAGTTTTGGTCCATCCGCTTGGGATTTATAGAAACATAGCTCCTCCCTGCATGTTTCTTTTGGTCCCTCCAAAAAGAAAAAGCGTCCACCTGGCCAGGCTCAGCTCCAAGTGAGCGTCAAACGCCGCGCGGACCGTCCAAGGATCGATTCTTGGGAGGTGCCAAGTCCTTTTTTGGGGGGGGGGACTGTATGGATGATCTCCACATGGGGAACCGGGATCAGGGAGTTCTTTCAAGGTCCTTCGCAAAAACTGAGAATGAATGATTTGTTCAGGTCAGATATGGTCAGATATCTCACACTCACTTGATCGTTTGAATAGCGCGTTCGCCAATTCATTGAAACTCTTTGGTCGCGACCAAAAAAGGGTTTTCCAGGCCGAAACTGCAACGTCCGTTGTTGCGGGACCTGGAGATCGAGGAGTGGCTGCAAATCTGGAGCCCAGCTGTGCAGGTGCTGTGCAGCTGTGCGGCCAGTCCGATGGACATCCAACCCGAGAAGCTGAAATGTCTTTGGATTAGCACCCCTTTATGTAGAGTGCGGGAAGAAGCAAACAATCATTGGGAGCAGCAATGTTGCCATGTATCTTGGTCAATGGCATGGGCTGAAAATCAACCAGTTCCAAAAGAAGCCGTTTGCCTTGGTTCAAAGTAAGCATAAGTCAGCTAAGCAACTACTCCTCAGGCTCACTCATCTATAGATATATATATATTATAAACATAATGCATAATAAAAGTGTAATGAACGTATGCTTACTTTGACCAAGTGTTTTCTTGAAGTTCTTGAAGACATCAAGGCGGTGTGGCTCTATATATATATATATACATAGTCAAGGCTCCATCCACCTTGAGATGGTTGCTGTATATTCTACAGCCAACATACTGTACTGAATCCTACGTGACATGCAAACCTTTGAAACTCCTCAGCAGATGTGGTCTCCTTTGGATGTTGGACATGCAGCATGTCAAGGTTGCAGCATGTCATTCTTCTCATCCATCCACAGTCATCGCTATGCCGGAACATCCAGATGGACACTCCCTTCCCTTATTGATTCAATTCAATCAGTGCAATGCACTGCTGCACGGTGTCATCCGGTGCGGGGATCGAAGATCATCGAAGCAAGCTTGGTCGGCCAGGCGTGCGGGTCAATGTTGAAGCTATGTGTTTTGGGTTGGGGGTGGTGTTTGACCCCCCTGCTGCAAAAGAAGCTAGAGAAAAAAAGGAGAGTTCTTCTTTCACCAGCAGAACGGGACACCATGAGGACTGCATGAATAGCAGTGGTTTGGCCAACTATCCGGTGGTCGTTGGGACACCCGTGGTTTCCGAAGCTTTTGTTGGTGGCTTGTGGAGGGTTTTTTCTGGACATCGCCTGGTGACTGGACATCGCTTTGGCAGGTCACAGGGCGTTGTTTGGTGGATTGGCTTGGTCGATAGGTACCGCACCGCACCGACTCCGCCAAACCCACCGGCGGGTCGCCTGCTGGGTTTGGCATTCATCTTCATTGGTCGGCTCATCATATCCGCGGTCGGCTCAGGTGTTCTTGGACACTGCGGACCTATACCCTTCTGAACAAGATTTCTGGCCAGTCAGGGTCGAGAAGATGCACTTCCCCCAGCACATGGGTAGTTCCGAGTCTTGTTTTACTGTAGGGTCTGTCAAAGTGCGAACTGATGTGATGGGCCAGACAAGGAAAAGGCTATAACTTTGCTTGGTGTTGCTTGCTTCTCCAAAAAAGAACAGCAGGTCATCCATCCGCAAGAAGTCTCACAAGAAAGACACATCATTCAACATCCTCATGGGTTGTGACCCTGGTTAGTTCTTGTCTGAGCAAGTCTTCGTTCGATCCCTGGCTGCTTGGTACCGATTTAGACGCCAAGAGCCACTGATCCAGATGGCATCCATGAATCTTGGAGGAGATCCAGCTTCAAAGAAATGTGGATTGGGATCAAACAAGTTTTTAGATGGGACCCTTGGATATGGTGAGGCTTCCAGTTAGATGTGTCCTGATGTGTTTGAACATGGGTGGGTTCTTGCCCATTGGTCCATTTCTCGAGAGTGGGAGATGTGAGACTTTTTCTCAGTGCTGGGCTTTGGACCAAGAAGAATGATGCAACCAATCCATTGAGTTACTTTGGATGCAGTTGCTTTTGGTGTCGCATGAACTGGGGGGTTGATGTCAGTGATGGATCTTTAAGGTCCGTCAGGACGCGTCGCGTTTGGGTGACGAGGTGCGAACGGACACCGCCGGGATGCTGCGGTTGGTCCGCAGGTGCGAGGAACGTCATCCGAGGAACGTCACGTGTGGATCAACCAATGTCAGGGCGTCAGATGTGTTCATGCATGTTGATGCTACATTGTTCAACCTGAGCAGTGAAGGAGAATCACATCCTATCAATGTGACACTTGCCGTATGTAGGAGACGGGCTATGAATGCTGCCAGTGGTCGTTGCACAGAGTCATAGCGGGTAGGACTAGGACATCATCCATGTGAAAGAACGATGGCTCCGGATGGACGTCAACAATGTAAGACACCAATAACATTAATATAGATATAATCATATTACAGTATTACATATATATATATAACTATATATATACACTCAAGTAAGACACACCTGTTTCTCACACCGAAACAGACACCTGACACCTCAAAGAGCGTTCATTGGCTTGCACCGACAGGTTGCTTGATGTGGACCCAAGCGAACTTGGACCATCTTGGACCCAAAAAGGATCGTGGACCGGAGGGCGTGTGCCATTTGGAAAGGACGCCGTTTTCCGTGACCCTTCGAAGGGCTAGCTACAGTCGTTCATGTGAGGTCAAGATGGCAAGGTTTAGCTGACTGGTTCTTGGTAGGAAGTGAATGAGGGTGGCTGCACCCTGAGGGCGATATTTTAGGATCCATTCCCTTATTACTGACCTATACGGCTATACGCATGAGTCAGAGGCTTGAAGATCCAGACGGCCCTTGCAGGCTTGCCGTTCGGCTTGCATTTTGGGGAGACTTTCACAGATTCAGTAGATGGGGCCCAACGATGGTTGGGTTTACCTTCCTCGTCGCTCAATACACAGGTGACGTGACGAGGAGTGGTTGAGTTCTACGGCTGTTTTGTGATGCTTTGTGTGCGTGTGGTGTTGTTTCTTCGCAGATATATGTGGCTCATGGAGTGCAAGAATACATTAATGTAGCTGAAGTGGAGCTATATAGGATATATTGATTCACGGATGCACGGAGATGGCTATGGCGCGTTCACTTTTGTCATCAATGATAACGGAATATCACCACTATATATTGTACTTACTTTTTCTTACATTTGCAATATCCTAATTCTGATCAGCTATATAACTACAACTTACAACACAAACTGAAATACAATCTGTAACAAGGCGTGTATATTAATCTATAGGTCATTTTCAACTGTCCTCTTGGCGACAAATGTTCTCACTCAGTCTCCCAGCAAAACAACCCGAGCTTCCACCGGTTTTCCCGTTGGCTCGTGGCCGGGTGCACCGCCCATTTGGCGGAACACCCCAATGGGGTCCGCGGCCTCTTTGAGAGAGGTGCGGCGCGTACCCGCAACGCGGATCCGCGCTCGCACCGCGGCGCTGGGTTTTTGGGTCGAGGGGCATTGGAAGTGAATGTATTTGTCTTTGTCGGTATTTTGTTTATGTAAATTGTGAAACGTGCTTCACCATGTGTGTTTTGTCATTTGTGGATCACCGCGGACAAATTTGATGATATCCTGTTTCGGAAAATTTGTTTGGTGTCATTCATTTCTACATCACTCTCAGACTTGTACCATGAGTGTACCAGAGAAAGGCATCCTGTAAGGCCTCAAGAGTTCAGTGTGGCCATGTTCGGTCGGTTTCTTCCGTCGTGTTTGAGCGCCGATTACATGTTTGCAGGAACATGTGGCATTTATATGATGTGAATGCTCGTGTCAGGGTGATAGTTACCCTTTTTCAATACTCAAATCAACCAGCCTGCAATGATTCTATGATACTGATACTTGTTCTGGTGTCAGGATGCCTCATTGGTGACTTTGTTTCAAGGTTGATTTGACCAATAACCTCGGTTGATTGTGCATTTGCAAGAACGCAATTCACACAGAACGATGTTAAGACTATCTACGTCCCAACCGGCCGACGTCCCAACCGGCTCTCAGGATGAACCCGTGCTGCTTTCCGTCAAAGATGTGGAAGACGCGCGGCTTCAGGAGATGTCGGTTTCGCGGCTTCGTAGCGATCAGGGCGGCGTGGTTTTGCAAAGGGATGGGTGCAGGGTCAGGGTCATGGTTTTTGTTGGGACTGATGAGTCCGACAATGATCGCTCAGACCAGACAGAAGCTCGAGGTGGTTGTGAGGTGGGGCAGGTCCATATCGGGATAGATGTTATCTGAATTTTTGATATTTGATGTAAATATCCACTTGGATTTCCTTCAGCCCACTGAAATCACACTTGCAGATGGTGCACACATGACATGTGCCCACTGCCTTTTTTGGAGGTGCGACTTTGCCAGAATTACCAGGACCAGTAATTACCAGTAATTCTACTGTTGTCCTGGATAGATGGAGCTTATACTTGTTGGCACGACATTGCCCAGAGGGTCACATCTCCGACGTCTCATGCTTCGTCAATGCTTCGGAAAAGACCGGGCAACGCATCGAAGCAGTTCGGTCCAGCTGCTTCAGGACCATTTTCAAAAGCAGTTCGGCAGCCCAAGTTCGTAAGAGGCTTCAAGCTTCATGAGTTGCTGCTTGCTGTCACATGCTACACTCTGACTCACTAACATGGAAGTGCAAAACCATGCAAAACCTCCTGTTCGTAAAGGACAGTAGTCTTCCAAGGGACCATTTTCCACTTCCATGTTGGTGAGTCAGAGGGCAGATCTATTTGGAATTCATGTTGCCCGGCGTTTGAAGACCGCAGCTCGCTGCGCGGCAACGTCTCAACACGTCTCGGCACCTTGTGCAGTTGTCAATGGGGATGGGTCAAAACCAGGAGCCCGACCAGTCCACCATGTAGCGAATGGCCGACACCAGGTAGGTCAAACAAGGTACATCTTGGTTTTTGACCCAGAGCCATGTACCACATGTCCTTCAATTCTTGTGTCCCCATGCAGTGTCCCTGTGTTTTTGTTGGTTTTCATTGTAACGTTTTTGCGGGGGCACTGTACTTGTGGGAGGCATCACTCAGATTTGAGGGGAAGCTGCACTGAAATTGAAAGGAGTCATTGCTGGCAGGTACAATTTCCGTCAGCTCTTCTTGATCCATTTTTGTTGCACATAGGAATTGCAAATTTAGGATCATGTAGGGAAGTCTTGACGCAAAGGAGCGCCCTCTTGGTTTATGACATAGAGATCTCAGTTTTTGTTGGGTGATTGTAGTAGTGACTCTTTTTTAATTCAGAGCTCCATGTCATTCCATGTCACCATCCATTTTTTTTTCGGAAGACATCAGATCAGCGTTGCGAGCGCTCACATCTTCCCAGCCCGTGAAATCGCTGGCCATTGCGAGCGCGCCTGCCAGACATGCGCCAGACATCCACGGTGCTGTCCAGCACGGTGCTGTCCATGGAAGTTCCGGGTCAGAGAAGTTCCGGGTCAGAAAGTCATCGAACCCGGATTCAGGCCAGGTATTTGGATTGGGTTGTCTCCTATGAGTCAAATCTCCCTTGGGCCCATCAGAGTGGGGAGCTTTGGCCCATGAAACACAAGGTGTCCAAGTTATTTCAGGAAACCCAGTTCTCCAATACTGATCCTTCATTTAATGCTTGCCCTGGCTGACTAAGGTTGAAGCGAAATCAGGCGCGAGTGGCTGAAAGCAAACCCTGTGGCACGGTTTTGGATTTGGGTTTGAAGGTTTAATTTAGAATGCACGTGAGTTCTTTGCGAAGCTGAGCCGTGTCATGGATTCTTGGTCACAAGATGTCACAAGTCACCACATGTGTGCCTTTTTCGTAGTGTCTCCAGACCAAGAGTAACATGTAGATACTGCGTAGGGCAAGCCTACGGTCCACTTGAGGATCCCATTTTTAAGCATCAATCCATTGCCTTTCGATCATAAAAATTGATCTGTGAAAAAAAAAAAATATATATATATACCTAGAACATCCTAGAACCTAATTATCTCCTCTTTTACATGTGTTTGATCCCATGAAAACCACGGTCAAATGGGTTCAAACAAGGTACAACATAGACACCTCCCAGAAAGCACTGGTGTGACTCGTGCATTCGTACTTGGTGTCCGGTGTCCCTGAGAAACACGTGCAGAGTTGGATCATGGATGGGCCGCCTTTTGGATGAAAACCAGTGGTGCTAGGTCAACCCAACTTTTGGTCAAACCAACTTCTCCAACTGAGTTGTTCACATATTGGGAATGTTCATGAATGTTCATGAATGTTCATGGCGGATCATCATGGTGCTTTGGAACCTGATCGCGTGCGCTCGCGCGCGCCACCACAGGAGCTACTACATCGAGCCACCACACAGAGTGACATCATCGGATACCAGGCCCTCCATGGGGCGGCCCGGGTGGGGGCTGAGGGGTGGCTGATGGGGGGTGGGTAGCTATGGTTCTGGATGGTTCCGGTCATTTGTGCGACTTTTGGAATGGGGCTTCACATACATGGATTCACAGTCAAGATGACGGATCTAATGATCTAATACTAATAGGATCTTGCTAAATGGATCTAATAGTATATTACAAAATAACTAAGTGTTTCCTTTCAGTTGTTTCCACGTGGTTCTTTTCCTATAAGAGCCATATCATTTTGACTTGTCCAGGCACCCCAGCAGTACTTTCTAGGGTTGGAATGGAATTTTAGAATATTGAATTCAATTGTGGTTTTGAGGTGAAAAGGATTTGAATTCACATGCTCTCCCTACTGGAGAATCCTCAGGCAAATCAGACTCTAATCAGACATCGCAGCACTCTTGAACATTGGTCCAAACCACCCCCTGTTTGTGCAGCTAGGTCCGCACTCAATGTCGTAAGCACTGGCGGTTTTGGGATGGTTTTAGGTTCGATGTGCAGCATTTCCATGTGTGTTTTAGAATTGAAGTTGCGGCCAAGGTGTGAAGTGGCGGCCATGTCTTGCATCAAGATGAGTAGATGAGTCATTCCTAGCAGTGATATATAGTTTTTTTGTTTGCACTACGTCAAGAATACTCGCAAGTTCAACACTTCCAGGCTGACCAACATCCATTCCAAGCCTCCAACTTGATATTCACGTTTATATAGAATGGATTCAATAAAGGCCACTGCCCCAGGGCCTTTTCGTTCAACCTGTTCCACAGCTGGTCCCGATCGCTTCGTTCGCTTCGGTCCCGACCGTGTACAACCGCAGGCCCAGGCGCCGTTCGCACAACCCATCATGCAGGACGGAGATGGATGCGGTGGAACCCTGCGGTCATGAGTACTGTAGTCATGGAAGATGAAGGAGATGTGGATGGAGTAGATGGAGGACCCCTTTTTCCGAGTCGACTCAGTCGACCATGTCTTTGTTCACCCTCAATGAATTGTTGGCAGTGAAGCGTTGGAAGAAGTAGACACTCGTAGTGAAGTTGTTACATATATATATATATGTATCTTCCATCACAGTGCACTTGCAACATTGGGCAGTGAGAGGGTACTCGAAAAGGCCTGCCTGCGAACTCCAAGACTTTCCGGCTCACCTGAGGACCAATACAACTCCCAGCGAAGCACATCTACCAGTCGGATAGGAAGCCTCCTGTTTCCCGGTCCTCCTTGTTCTTCAGGGTTTGGACGCTTGCCTTTCGCAGAATCCAGGCCAAACTGGATGGACTGCAATGCTTGGGAGATGCGAATGCCTCTTTCTGCCACTTTGCTAAAACACCGGCGCCTCTGTGACACTGTGAGATCCCATAGTTAGCCATCATTGAAGTTCCAAAACCTTATACATTTCACCAATCTAAAACACAGAAGAACCAAGAATTAACTATCCTCTTTGTTCGTTTATACCTTTACAGTGTTTGCAAGTCATGTATGCGTCTTTCTGTGGCAGATGTTGCCAGTAACAGAATTTAGAAACAACCATAAAGTGCTTTGCCAGTGTTATGCTCATTTATACTTGAGGACTTTAAGTCACACCCAAACATGCCACTGATCACATCCTTTGTATCCGAGGCGGCGACCAGCGTCGGTGTGTGGGGCATAGCGAGGCGGGAGCGAAAGAGAGCCGGTCTCCAGCGGTGCGGATGGTGACGACCTCCCAATGAAAACGAGGCTAAGACCGGTCGTCACCACAAGAACAGGCTTTGGTCCGGCAACATCTAATGCACAGGAAACTAGATCCTTCACATGCAGTTGTTTCAACCTAGGCAAATGAAAGGCTTTCAAGTTATGAAAGCACCATCCTGTACACCAGCAATCAAACGCATCAACGAGAAAAGCAAAACAAGCACCTCTGAGTTTCATGGTTGAACTGGGTGAACTCGTTGATTCAATCTGAAAACATCAGACTCAACAACTGATTCCCACCATCAGTTCTTCAGTTCAGCAAACATCAAAATGATTCACGCACCTCTGCGGGGCGGAAGCTTATCCAGACCGAGTGAGTGACATCAAGCGCATCAAGGCACACACCGCAGACCCCCGCACGGACTCCAAGGACATAGGGTAGGAGTAGGACGAAGCGGGATTTGTATCCTGTAAATAAGTAAAATAAATTAATAGCTTCTTGTTACTACTAGTAAGGCACCTGTTACTAGTAGCGATGCACTTGTTTCTACTAGCTTCTTGTTAGTTCTTTGCAATGATCCAGAACTGGGAAGGATCACTGTATGCAAGGACCAAAAGTGCAGGAACAGGCAACAAGTGTTGAAGATGTCAAAGGAAGGTCCAGGACAACCAAATTGATCAGTATTTTCTTGACAAGGTTGAACCATTCATTTGTGGGATGATCCTTCTTGATTGGCTATCTAACCTGTGCCATAAATATCCATGAGCCATGATCCTTTTTGCACTTGAATTTCTCCTTGACAAGATGCAGATGACGTCATATCAACCCCCGCCCAGTCTACTTGATTCATCAATTGCCGCAGGTCTACTTGGAACAACTGGCCGTGGGCGGAAACATCACCGCTTTGACCGCGCTCCTGGGAGGAAAGATCGAGAGCCTCTCGTGGGTGACAAGACTGGCTGCCTCTCGTGGGTTCTCTCCGGTCCTTCCCCCAGTCCCTCCGAACTGCCAGTTCTCTTGGTCGACAGGTCGACAGGTCGACATGAAAACACGAGCGGAACATATACTGGTGGAGACTGGTGGAGACGAGATGACCGTCGATATGACTGCCGAACCTCTGACCCGCATCGGTTCGCTTCGTTCGCTGGTACCCGTACGGGTACGGACAGTCCGTCCGAGTCGACGTGACCTGGGGCGTTCAGACGCCCCGGTGACATGTGTTTCGACCTTGCAAGATACAGCTTCACTTTCGGAAAACAAACCATGTATTTACAGTATATTATGTATTTATCAAAGCAGAATGTATCAAAGCACGGTGTTTATAGAAACACAATCCTGCTGACATGGGGTGCCAGGAGTCTGTCTCGAAAGCAGCGTCCACGGTGATCGGTGGGCCCTGTGGCCTGGTTTGGAAGCGCCAAAAGCGTTGTCACATTGGGCCACCCGCTTGGTATAGCAACCAGAAGAAATCTGTTGCAATAGACAACAGATGCACCGTTGGCTAGTGAAGACAAGGGTCGTCTTTAGATAAACACATCTCGAAGTTCAGGTCAACAAACACATTCCTTCATAATGGAACATTGATGGGTGCTATACCCAGTGACTTCTTCCTCGCGCTCTCCCCAGAGCTTTCGGAAAACTACGCCTGCATGGCACCTTTCGCGTTCGGCACAGCCTGCGTACTTGAGGTTGGACCGGGCACATTTGGCTTGCGCTTCCACTGAGGGACAAATTTGGCCAAACTGCCAACGTTGGAGACGGCTGAGGTTGTTGGAGTGGTTCATTCCCGTCATGACATGGGTTTGTCTCGAAATGGGGATCCCCAACAAATATATTGAGACGCTAAATAAATTTATAAGTAATGATACCACATTGTTGAGACATATTATTGGTCAAGCCATGTCAAGCCTTCCTGCACTGACTTGCCAAGACATCCGGCGACAACAACGTACGACAATAATTCAATGTGGGTTTCTGTAAATGTTCAGGACAGTCTGTAAAGTGGAGAAGCGACTCTTGACTAATTTCATGCAGTAATGTTTGGGGGCCAAATCCAAGCAGAAGCTTCCTAAGTCTGGTACAGCTTGTCAGCTTGGTCAGTGAAACTGGTTGAGGTTGGGATATACGGATATATGGTTATGTACTGTTTACGCGCAAGCAAGCTACCATCAGTTCTCCCACCTCCTTGTTTTCCTATAGTCCATGTAGCACCATAAGTCGTGGTTTGTTGGATGTTTTGCTGAGGAAACAAAACCCGAGCAACAAGCATCAAGCAACCCATGTGTGCTTATTCTGTTTATACAATTGAAGACAATTGAACCACCAGAGCTCCATGCCAACAGCGGAAAGCGGGTCCGCCAGGGTCTACAACTGGCGAGAGGATCGCATCGTCAGCCAGCTCCGCAGTTCCTCAGTGGTCCTGGCCGATGAGGACGGCAACCCTGAGGCTGGGTAGCTTCTGGATGCTTCTGGGGAGCCAGAGTTCTGGGTGTTTTTTCTGTGATTTTCTCAGGTGAACACTATGGGTGACCAAAAGGAGTTGTGACAGTGGGATGCCGTGGGTTTGGAAAATGATGAATGTACGAAAGCAACCTTGAAGAGAAAGGCCTGGGTTCTATTGATGCCACTAAACCAATTGTAGGGTAGAGTGCTAGATGACATCCCTAAGAAGCCCTTGCAGACACATGAAGCTCTATGCTGGGCACAAGTTCAAAACGATACTGGACTTGAAGTGTTGTTGTAGAGGTTTCAAACTATATATATACTATATACAGTGTATATTTAGGTATATTGAGATAACTAATGGTATATATGTACTAATATAATCTAATAAGGTCTATTGCACACGCTGGTGGACCGAGCTGACAAACTTCAGCTCTGATGAGCGGACAAGGGATGTCGAGTAGGGCCAGACTGGAGCTAGACGCCTAACTAGGCCTGCCAGGTCGACTCAGACACGTTTTCTCGGCGACGCGATCGGAAGAAGGTCACGAGATCCTTGCAGGTTCGGACACTTCTGTTGGCACACTTTGGACCCAGGCCATGCTTTCCAGCAAGGCCTTGACAAGACTCGGGATTGGTCGTGGACGTCTTGAAAAATCGTTGCTCTGCTCGTGGCACGGAGACCAAGGTTTGCCGAGTGAGACGCATGCAGACCCTGACAGAGGCATGTTTTGTTTTTGTGTGGGGGATGATTGGGGAATGGGTTGATTATGGGAGGATGGGCATGTTGGAAGGGAGACATGCAAATCATTGGCTCCAAGTCTTCCCCAAACTGAAAGACCAATGGCAGAAATACTGTAGATCCAGAATAGCAAGAGGTTTGAGCCATCGTCTCTTTGGACTAGTCATGGACTCACAATGCGGGACTCCTTGCTCTGGCAGGCCAGGGCTGCGGACTGAAGTGATTTCAGAAGTCCCAGCAGAGGTTTGGAGGTTCTGTTTTGATGGGTTATAACAAAAATAATATATACATACGCAAATATCTAATCTCGGAACCAGAGTTACCAACAGCCGCTTGAGCTTTCTCCAACGAATGGAGACCTCGGGTCGCAGCCGCACATGGACTCAACTAGTGGAATGATGTCCAAGGTGATGTCCAAGGGCTTCAAGTGGATTGAATGTCGGCAAGGTCAACAACTAGACACTTGTTGGTAACCTTTCATGCTGATAAAGTGCTCCTTGCCTGATCTCAAGGATGTGCATGGTTTGTTTTTCCTTCGCATACTTTTGATTGAGGTTCATTTGATGCCAAATACGTCGTTCTTCACATCGGACGGAGACCATCCCTGACATCTGCAGAAACGCTGCCAAATACGTCGCTCCTCAGCGGTCGCCAGGATGCGCGGGTGCTGGGCAGCACCGACGAGCGCGGCATGGTCCGAGACTCGGCAGCGCGTCCGGCGCAGCGCCACTGGTCGGTCTCGTGTGGCGCGTTGCAAGACTCGGCAGCGGGTGAAGCTGAAGGGATGGAAGTATTCCAAGTGTATGTCCAATGGAGCTGTTCTTTGAAGCAAGATCCTTTGCAGAACATGTACAAGGGGCTTCAGGAGATGTACCTTTCGAACTGCCAGGCAGCCTCAGGGCACTGTCAAGGGTCATTATATACTCAGTCCATTTTAATCCTCCAATGAAAGTAGCCACAGGCTGAAGGCTTTAAGGTAAGCCTTCAAAGCTTGGCGGGAACACCTACCCTCCCCAACATGGCACATGGCCAATGGAAAGATGATGTTTGGGCTGCAAACAGGGAATGGTTCACTTTCATGTGATGTGTTTGTTGGAGTGTAAATTGCAGCTGCATGTGTCTTTTTGACTCTGTAATTATTTGTTGGTTTCGATGCCCAGGTTTGTTTGTGGGACTTGTTCGATATGTCGATGATTGCAGAGGTGCGAAGCTGCATCGTGGACGGATGGCCCGACAGACTCATCAAGTGAAGCAGAAATCACCACTTGCAACGAAGGAATAATAGCGGGCCAAAAACATGACTTGAGTGGCCAGGACACCCCCAAAACATGGCATTAAAAAGATGGGATTCTAAACTACAAGTGATTTCAGGATGTTCAGCACCCGGTTTTGGCCGGAGCTGGTCACTAGGCACCCTTGAGTCACATGTTCTGTTCAGCATGCCCAGTACTGCTGCTATGTCAACGTGATAGACCCCAACAGTCTTGATGGTGATAGTGAGTGTATGAGTTTCAGTTGTTCATTTCAAGACCCCAATGGCACGCTTCCCAGAAATGTGCCAGCTGGGATGACTGGAATTTTTAGACCCCTCATGTTTGCTGAGGACAATGCATTTAAGACCATCAGGGTGTTGGGTCTCCTTCGCGTTCTGTACAATCCATTCGAGAGGGGGGGGACCAAGGTCACTCGTCGTTTCCAAGCCGAAGAAGCCACCGAAGCTTTCTCCAACACCACTCCCCCCACCCCCCAGTCACCGTCATCTTCACACATCTTTACAGCCAAGCCGCGGCACTGCCAGTCGCGCTTCCACGAGAAGGCTTGCACCAGCATCAAGCCAGACTATTGGAGGCGGGAGTCGGTCCGGCCCACCCCACAGACCGAATGCTGGGTTCCCCACGCGAACTCCCATCACATGGGAGTCAGTCCTGTCAAAACTTTTGAATTTTGGGTAAGAACTTTCACGTTTGGAAGATTACATTCACGAACTAAAGAACGTCACTATCATGAGACAATGACCAAGTAAAATCTCCCACCGAGCTCCAGTGTATATCAAGGACATTATATAATTGAAGGACAAAGGGAGCAAAGGAGTGGGGTAATCCAAGCTAGGTTGGAGGAAGTCCATCACTATTAGGTTGGAGGCCATCACTATTAGGTTGGAGGCCATCGCTAGTAGGTTGGAGGCCATCGCTAGTGGGTTGGAGGCCATTGTTAGTAGGTTGGAGGCCATCGCTAGTAGGTTGGAGGCCATTGCTAGTAGGTTGGAGGCCATTGCTAG